>JAKSZT010054339.1:375820-511572 GCA_026826555.1 Tolypeutes matacus | reverse complement strand
CCAGGTTAGCTGAAGCTCTGATGTTAGTCAGTGAGGAGTGCTAAAGATGGCGGATTCCGCCCCTTCTGGCGCCGAGCTCCAGCGTCACCGGGCTGCTCAGTAAATCAGTTTGAGTGCAGATTCGCGTCTGCTCTCAGCCTGGTGCTGCTTCAGGTCGGCTTATCTGCTCCCCAAAGCCACGGGGCGGTGCAGGCAGCCAGATCAATGTCTAAAAATATAAAATACCCTTCCCTGTCTTCCAACCGAACCCTCCCTTCTTTGGGAAGTGTCCCTTCCTCCTGGCTCCGCAGTGGCCCGGGTCTTATCCCTGGGTGGCTAGGGAAATCAGCTGCGTTCCCCGACCAAAATCCCCCCTCCGGTTCACCGGGTGCTGACTAGCTTGTTTGCTCTGTTCACACAAGGTCCAAGGGGCGCCAGGCAGCCAGCTCCCCAGAAAATAAAACTTTTTCGCCCCGCCCGCGGCTCCAAATGGCCGTTTTATTTTTTTTTTCCGTAACCGCGGGGCTCAGCCGCCTGTGCCAACCTCCACCAGCAGCCTCAAAACTCAAGAATCTCCACCGTTCGGTCCACGCCGCTGATCCGTGCAGATAGATGTCCCAAGCTTCTCACTCCACGCGTGCACAGCACAGACCCCCGGGCAGGACCCCGTCCCCAATCCGCCTTGCTCTGGGAGCTTGCAGTGGGCGCCCTCCTACACCAACGCCATCTTGCCGCCACTCCACCAACTGTAAGCTTTTACCCCAAATAAATACCATTTATAAAAACCAACAGATTTCTGGTACTTTGCATCAGCACCCCTTTGGCTGACTAATACATAAACCTTTTCTGGTATATTGCTTTCAGCAACTTTTAACAAACTAAAACACTTTGTATGATTTCAGTATTTAAAAATTTGTGCCCCAACTTATGGTCTATCCTGGAAAATGTTCCATGTGCACTTGAGAAGAATGTGTATTCTGCTGTTGTTGGGTGGAGAGTTCTTTCTATGTCCATTAGGTCTAATTGGTTAATAGTGTTGTTCACGTCCTCTGTTTCCTATTGATCTTCTGTTTCAATGTTCCATGAATTATTGGAAGTGGTATATTGAAGTCTACAACTGTTATTGTAGAACTATTTCCCCTCAATTCTGTCAATTTTTGCTTCATATATTTTGGGGCAAATTATAAGATACATATATGTTTATAATCATTGTATCTTCTTGCTGGATTGTTCCTTTTATCACCATATAATTTCCTTCTTTGTCCTTTGTACTCTTTTGATTTACAATCTATTTGTCTGACAATAATATATCCACTCTGCTCTCTTTTGTTTACTATTTGCATGGAATATCTTTTCTACCCTTCTGCTTTCAACCTCTTTCTGTCTTTGTACCTAAAGTGAGTTTCTTGTAGACAGGATATAGATGGATCATGTTTTTTCATTCAGTCTTTCAATCTCTGCCACTTAATAGGGCAGTTTTACTCATGGATTTAAGGTAATAACTGAGAAGGAAAGATTACTGCTGCCATTTAGCTGTATGTTTTCAGTATGTCTTGTCTATTTTTTGTTTCCAAATTACCCCATTACTGCCCTTTTTTTGTATTTAGGTAATTTTGTCTAGTGTTCCATCTTGATTCACTTCTTTCTTTTTTTTCTATTAACATCTTAAACTAATAACCATCTAGTTCAAGTATTGTACAAACTCTTTATTGCTATATTATCTCCGTGCTTCCCCATTTATATCATTATTGTCTCATTTCATCTTTACACATTGTATGCTGAGCTGTTTGATATTGTTTATAAATTCCGAAAGTATTGGATTATGTTTGTAAATTGGTCTGTTCCTCTGGGCATATTGGATTCTAACTTCAGAGGTTTCACTTTTACTTGATTAAATTATGATTAGGGCTTTGATAGGGGCCACGTCACTAAGACATTGAGTCCCCACCACCTTGGTGGGCGGGAACTCAGAGAAAACAACAGGGCAGGGGAGAGAGTTGGAGTTTTTTGATGCTGGAATCCCGGGAAGTAAACACAAAGGAGAAGAACACAGAGGAATAGCAATGGCTCCATAGACACTGCAGAGTCCCGGGGTAGAGAGATGAGTCATTCGTCTGATAGTTTACAGCTGGCTTTGTGGAGAGAGAGGAGCAGCTGAGCCTGGAGAGAGATGAGACTTATTGCAGCCTACAGCTGAGATTGGAAGAAGCTGGGACCATGGAGCCTTAAGAGGAAAAGGAAGGCTAAACCCTCGCCTACATCACCCACCATCTTGCTCAACACGTGGCAAATGACTTTGGGTGAGAAAGTACCTCTTATGGTACCTTGAGTTGGACTCTTTAGGGCCTGGTAGCTGTAAGTTTCTACCCCAAATAAATATCCTTTATAGAAGCCAACAGAGTTCTGATACTTTGCATCAGCACCCCTTTGGCTGACTAATATATATGCCCATTAACATAGATTTTAAATACTATTTTACACATTTGCCTATTAAATCACATAGTGGGAAAAGGCAGTTACAAACAAAAAGCACAGCAATACAGGATTTTATATTTATTCTTTATTTCTTTATAGTTTTGAGTTAATGTATAGTGTCCTTTTATTTCAGGCTATAGGACTCCCTTTGCCATTTCTTATAGGACAGGTTTTCTGGGAATGAACACTTTCAGCTTTTGTTTATTTATAAATGTCTTAATTTCTCTTTCGTTTTTGAAAGATATTTTGCCGGATACAGAATTCTTGATTGAGAGTTTTTTGTTTTTCTTTTCTTTAAGGCTTTAATAGGTCATCCCACTGTCTTCTGGATTCCATAGTTTTCTGATGAGAAATCCACTGTTAATTCTTTGTATGTGACAAGTCACTTCTCTCTTGCTGCTTTCAAAATACTTTCTTTGCCTTTGGATTTGACAATTTTACTATATTGTGTCTTGGTGTAGATCTCTTAGACTCTATCCTGCTTGGAGTTTGTTTAACTTCTTAGATGTGTACATTCATACCTTTTATCAGATTTGGGAAGTTTTTGACCATTATTTCTTCAAATACTGTTTCTGTCCCTTTCTTTTGCTCTTGTCCGGGGACTCCAGTGATGCATATGTTAGTACACTTGCTGGTATCCCACAGGTCCCTCATGCTGTCACTTTTCTTCATTATTTTTCCTTTTTGTACCTCACACTGGATCATTTCTTCTGCCTGATCAAATAGGCTGTTGGAGCCATTTAGTGAGTTTTATAATTTCAGTTACTATACTTCGCAGCTGTAAAATTTCTGTTTGTTTCCTTTTTATAATTTCCATCTCTTCATTTTGTTCAGATGGCTTACTAATTTCCTTTAGTTCTTTGTATATGGATTCCTTTAACTCATTGGATATACTTAAGACACATGAGCTTCTTCAGGGATGGTTTCTAGCAAATTATTTTTCCTGTGCAGAAGCCATACTTCCCTGTTTCTTTGCATGTTTTGTAATTTTTTGTTTAGAACTGGCCATTCTAAGTATTGTGTTGTTATAAAACTATAGAAACCTAGTTCTCCCATATGTCTGGGATTGCTAGACTTTTAGTTATTATTGTTGAGGGCTGGCACTGTCAATTTTTTACTTTTCCAAATTTTTTGTTCCCAAATGGAATGGAAAAAGAAAAGAGAGAAAAAAATAATAAGTTACTGACTCTTCTGTGCTTGAGGGGTTTGGAACAGTGACTTTCTTCAGTGCTGGCTCCTCACTAACTTGAAGCAGGTGACCAAATGCAGTCACCTGTGATCAGACCCTAAACCCCAAGATTTTGGAGGACTATGTCCTTATAGCTCACCTTGGCACCAGCAGGCTATACCAGGAGCCAGGGCTGCGATCCTCATTGTTGCCTGCTAGGTGGCTGGGGGGTGAGGGATGGTAGCCGGTATAGGGAGGGTGAAGTTCACCAATATTTACCTCAATTTACCAGCCTCTTCCTCCTGCTCCTTCCTGGATACTGCACAGTGTTCCACTAGACTCCATACTTCGAAAAATAGTTGTTCAGACAGTTCCTGCCAGTTTAGTAGTTGTTTTAGAGAAGGAACTGATTGCTGGAGCTTCCTACTTCTATTAGTCAGCCAAAAGGGGTGCTGATGCAAAGTATCAGAAATCTGTTGGCTTTTATAAGGGGTATTTATTTGGGGTAAAAGTTTAGTTACAAGGCCTTAAAGAGTCCAACTCAAGGTTACTTAATTACCAAACTCTGTTGCCACGTGTATCAGTCAGCCAAAGGGGTGCTGATGCAAAATACCAGAAATCTGTTGGTCTTTATAAAGGGTATTTATTTGGGGGGAATCTTACAGTTACCAGGCCATAAAGCATAAGCTTCTTCCTTCACCAAAGTCTGTTGCCATGTGTTGGAGCAAAACAGCTGCCGACATATGCCAGGGTTCAGGTTTCTTGGGTTCCTCTCTTCCTTGGGCTTCGTTTCTCTCTGGGCTCAGCTCCTGTTTCCTCCACAGGGTCAGCTGTAGACTATGAGGCTCTCTAGACTTTGCCTCTCTCCACAAGGCCAGCTGTGAACTCTCAGGCAAACAGCTCGTCTCTTTTCCTGGGGCCTCCTCTCCTTCCTCACAACCAAGCTCCCCTGTGTGCTTACTTCCCCGGGCTCCAACATTAAAACTCAGCATCAGAACTCCAACTCAAAACTCCAGCTAACTCCGCTGCTCTGCCACGTAGTTTTATCTCTAAGTCCCCACACCAAGGGGCAGGGACTCTATGTCCTACTGACATGGCCCAATCAAAGCCCTAATCATAATTTAATCACGCCCAGAGGAACAGACCAGTTTACAAGCATAATCCAATATCTATTTTTGGAATTCATAAATAATGCCAAACTGCTACACTACGTGTTGAAGCAAGATGGCGGGCAATGTCTGCAAGGGTTCAGCCTTCTTCTCTCTTAAGGCTTCTGATGTCAGCTGTAGGCTGGCATAGGGTTTATCTTGTCTTCCTGAGGCTCATTTCTTTCCGGACTCAGCTGCTCTGGTCTCTTCACAAGGCCAGCTGTAAACTATCAGGCTAATGGCTCTCTCTATTCCTGGGGCCTCTGCCATGTCTATGGAGCTGTCTCTCTTCCTCTGTGTATCTTCTCTGTCTATCTCCTTCTCTGAATGTCTGTTATATAGACCACCAAGGGGGTGAGGACTGTTACACTCTACTGACATGGTTGAATCAAAGCCTTAATCTTAATATAATTTAATCAAAGACATCTCAGCTGAATCTAATACAGTCAAAGGGTATCACACCCAGAGGAACAGACCAGTTTATAAACATAATCAAATATCTTTTTGTGGGATTCCTAAATAATATCAAACTACCATACTACTCCACCCTCTTCCTACAATCCTCCAATAAATACAGTTTTGATAATAGATAATATATACAATATATTCATTCAGCCAGGTATGTAGAATATACTATGATAAACAAGCCTTCCTTTCATCCTGTCTCCCAGTCCCCAAATTCCTTACTGAGAGGCAGCCACTATTGCCAGTTTCTTATGTATCTTTCCAGAGATAGTGTGGTGGCTAAGAGTGGATCCAGAGAGCCTGGGTTATAATTCCAGTTTTTTTTTTTGTTTGTTTTTTTTTTTGTTTTTTTTTATTATGGGTAAAAATCAAAATTCTCACAATACATACAAATATTTGCAAAATGATATATAAATATATATGCATATATGAGTATTTGCATACAAAAATGTTATTTATATATATATACACATATATTTTAAGAGGTTATAATTCCAGTTTTGCTGCTTTATGACTGGGTAATTTTGGACAAGTTATTTAATCTCTTCATAACTCAGTTTTCTCATACATAAAATAAGGGTTACAGTCCTACTTTTTTCATAGTGTTTTTGAAATGAATAAATGATGAAATGTATGTAAGGTGCCTAGTACAGTACCTAGCAAGTAATTTGCATTCAATAAATATTACCACTTTTATTATTATATATAAACATATCCTTGATCATTTCACTTTATAAAAATGTTAGTATTATACACTTTTTTATGGTTTGTACTTTTTAATGACATGTTTTGGATATCTTTCTATTATCATATATAAAATTGTCTAGTCTTTTAAAAATTGAAGCATTCCATATAAATAGAAAAATGTACAGGTTATAAGTATATTCTTTGACGAATTAAACAAAGTGTTATCCTACTCAGATAAAGAAATAGATTACCAGCTTCCCAGAAGTCCCTGTCATCCCTACTCCCAATCACTAACCCCCTTTATTCTTACAGGTGATCACTATCTTGACTCTGATACCCATCTATTAATTTTGTCTATTTAGATCTTTATAAAAATGGAACCAGAGTTTATGTATTCTTTTGAGTCTGGCTTAGTTTGTGCAACATTATGGTTTTAAGATTCATCCCACATTTTTGTTTACAGTTGTGGTTTCTTCATTTTTGTTTCCATATGGTATTCCATTTTGTAAATGTATCAGATTTTATTTGTCCATTCAGTGGTTAATGGGCCTTTGGATTGTTTGCACTCTTTGGCTATTAAGAGTAATACTGCTGTGAATAATCTTTTATATGTCCCTTGGTGCACATCAGCACACTTTGCTGTTGGATATATATGCCTAGAAGGGGAATTGTTATGTTATATGGTTTGCAGATGTTCACCTTTTTATAAAATTCAGTACCAGTGTACACCCCCTCATCAAGAGGGTATGAGACTATCAGTTGTTGCACATCCTTGACAACCTTGTCAACTTTTCATTTAGCCATTCTGACAAGGCCATGGTAGTATCTCATTATGTTTTAAATTTGCATTTCCCTAATGACTTAGGATATTCAGCACATTTTTATTATGTTTATTGGTTACCTGGTTATCTCTTTTTTTGTGTGTAATACCTGTTTAATTCTTCTCAAATTTTCTCTGCTAGGTGTCTCTTTTTTTTCTTATTGATAATATGGGAGTTCTTGGAATTTTCTGGATACAGACTTTTACTATGTATGTATATATTTAATCTCTTCTTTCACTTTACCTCTTCATTGTCTTAAAGGCATCATTTGAAGAATAAAAATTCTTAATGTAGTCTAATTCATTACATTTTCCATTTTGCTTAATGCTTTTTATGTCCTTTTTATCCTTTCCCATTGCAAGATAATGAGGATATTCTCTTATGTTTTCTTCTGAGAGCTTTATTGTTTTTGTTCTTACATTTAGATCTATAATTTATCTGGAATTGGTTTTAGCATATAATGTGAGGTAGAGTATAAGATACTTTTGTCTTTTTCCATATTGGTAGCTAATTGATGCAGTACAACTTATTGAAAAAAACACCATTTCCCAACTGAATTGCCAGTGTATTTTGTTGAGAATTAGGTCACTGTATATATATGAGTCTGATTGCTTTGTTCCATTGGCCATTTATCCTTGTTCTAGTAACACACTGTCTTAATCACTCTACTTTCATAATAGGTTTTGCTGTCTGTTTGCGTAGGTCCTCCAGCTTTGTTGTTCTTCGAGATTCCCTTGGTTTTTCTAGGCCCTTTGCATTTCCATATAAATTTTACAAACTTGTAAATATCCACCATGAAACCAAAACCCTTTTGGATTTGATTGGGATTACATTGACTCTATAGGCCAATTTTGGGACGGTTGACATCTGTACAGTATTTGAGTCTTCTCACCCATGAATATGGTTTATCTTGTCATTTATTTGTCTTTCATTTCTTTAATTTTTGTAGTTATTAGTGTAAAGGTCTTAATACATCTTTTCTTAGGCATATTTTAGGTATTTGATTTTTTTCTTGATGTTTTTGTATGTGTCCTATTTTAAAATGTCAATTCCTATTAATTTGTTGCTTATATATAAAAATACAACTGATGTTTATATATTGTCCTTACATCCAGTGGCTTTGCTATGTTAACTTTTTGAGTGTGCATTTTTTATTAAGATATAATTTACTTACAATATAATTCACCCTTTAAAAATTGTACAGCTAGATGAGTCTTGACAAATATATTTATTAAATGTCATTTAACCATCATGACAATCAAAAAAGTTCCTCTTCCTTTTTGGAGTAAATTCCCTAGCCTTACTCTAAGGACCCAGGAAATACTGATTTCTTCTCTTTCTTATAGTTTTGCTTTCTTTAGAATTCCAGATAAGTGGAGTTGACCATTTCATACAGTGTGTATTCTTTTGTATCTGGCTTCTTTCACTTGACACAATCCTTTTGAGATTCATCCATATTGTTACATGTATCCTGTGTGTATTAGTCAGCCAAAGGGGTGCTGATGCAAAATACCAGAAATCTGTTGGCTTTTATAAAGGGTATTTATTTGGGGTAGAAGCTTACAATTACCAAGCCATAAAGCATAAGTTATTTTCCTCACCAAAGTCTATTGCCATGTGTTGGAGCAAAATGGCTGCCGACGTCTGTGAGGGTTCAGGCTTCCTGGTTTCCTCTCTTCCCAGGGCTTGCTTCTCTCCAGGCTCAGCTCCTCTGCTATCTCCACAAGGCCAGCTGTAGACTGTCAGGCGAATGGCCTGTTTCTCTTCCCGGGTCCTTTTCTCTTTCTTCACAACCAGGCTCCTCTGTGTGCTTGCTTCGCAGGTCTACAGCTCCAGATCTCAGCATCAAGACTCCAACTCTGTCTGTCCATTGCTATGTCTTTTATCTGTGGGTCCCCACCCACCAAGGGGCGGGGACTCAACATCCTACTGAGGTGGCCCAATCAAAGTCCTAATCATAATTTCATCAAGTAAAAGTAAAACCTCTGAATCCAATACACTCTAATATGCACAGAGGAAAAGACCAGTTTTACAAACATAATTCAATATTTCTTTTTGGAATTCATCAATAATATCAAACTGCTACATTGCATCATATATCAGTAGTTCGTTCATTTCTGTTGCTGAGCAGTGCTCTACTATGTGGCTGTACCACAATTTGTGTACAGCCTATTGATGGACAGTTGAGCTATCTCTAATTTTTGGATATTGTGGATAAATCTGCTGTGAACATGGGCTTACAAGTCCTTGTGTGGCTATATGTTTTCATTTCTCTTGAATTCAGTAGTGGAATTTCTGGATCATATGGTAAGCATATACTTAAAAAATACAAGAAACTACCAACTGTTTTCCAAAGTGGCCGTACCATTTTGCATTGTATGAGTTCCACATCCTTGCCAATGTTGGCATTTTCAGTCTTTTTTAAGTTTAGCCATTCTACTGAGTGTGTATTTATACCTTGTGGTGGTTTTAATTTTTATTTCTCTGATACTAATGATGTCAAGCATCTTTTTTTTTTTTTTTTTTAATTATGGGTAAAAATCAAAATTCTCACAATACATACAAACATTTGCAAAATGATATATAAATATATATGCATATATGTGTATTTGCTTACAAAAATGTTATTTATATATATATATACACATATATTTTAAGAGGTGCTTAGATTACCCAAAATATTACACGGAACCCACTGGGATTCCCATGTTCCCCACCTCCCACACCTCCCACCACATCCCACACAAACAATGAGGTGGAGCCAGTGGCCACTTGACACTTTTGGGGTAGGGAGGGGATGAGCAGTTGAAATACAGGGGCTTCTTTGGGAGTTGGAGGTTGTCCTGAGTACTGTTGTGGCAACGGATGTAGGCCATTTTAAATCAGCACACACCACTCAGAACTGAGTGGGAGAGAGTGTGGTCTACAGTGTGAACTGTGGTCTATGGTTGGTGGCAAGGCTCCAGGATGTGTAAGTTCATTGAGGGTGGTGGGCCACACTGTGGGAGATGTCAAGCATCTTTTTATTTTATTATTTGTTATTTGTACATTTTCTTTGGTAAAGGGTATGTTGAGATATTTTGCCCATTTAAAAGAAAAAAGTTTTAAATGACTTATTAGAGTTCTTTATATATTCTGTATACTGGTCATTTATCAAGAATATATTTTGTGAATATTTTTTCCTAGAATATGGCTTGCATTGTCATTTTCTTAATGTATTTCTTAATAGTGTCTTTTGAAGAGTAAAAGCTTTTAATTTTGATGAAGTTTTCCTCCCATTTTTTCCCCTAAAAATTTTATAGTTTTAGCTTTTATTTTTAAGTTTAGAACCATTTTCAGTTATTTTTTTCCACTGAGTGTGAGGTAAGGGTCAAGATTTATATTTTTAATATGGGTATCTAATTTTTCTGGCACCATTTGTTAAAAAGACTATCCTTTCCCTATTGAATTAATTTGCCCCCTTGTCAAAAATACATTGGACATACAAGGCATGCAAATATATCTAGCATATATTTTGTTCCATTGATTTATATAGTTATCCTTTTGCCAATGCCAGAGGCTTGATTACTCTAATTTTTAAGTTTTGCTATCAGGTAGTGTAAGTCCTCCAACTTTGTTCTTTTTAAAAATTATTTTGTCTGTACTTGGTCCTTTCCATTACCATATAAATGTTACACTCAGCTTATGAATTTTTACAAAAAAAGAAGTCTGGGATTTTGATTGGGATTATATTGAATTTGTAGATCAACTTGGAGAAAATTGATATCAACAGTATCTACACCATGGAATATCTCTGTTTAGATCTTCTTTAATTTTTCTCAGCAGTATTTTCTAGTTTTCTGTGTACATGTTTTCTACATGTAAAATTTTGTTAACTTATCCCTAAATATTTCATGATTTTGGTGCTGTTGTAAATGGTATTATTTTTTATTTCAGTATCTCCGTGTTCATTACTATTTTAAGGAATCATTTTTATATGTTGATTTTTGTATATTTACCTTGTATATTGTGAACTTGTGGAACTCGCTATTTTTATGTATACAGTCATGTTGCCAGTCAATAAAACCAGGGCAAAAAGTTACTTCTTTTTAATGTATATGACTTTTATTTCTTTTTCTTATCTTATTACACTTCTTAGAACCTTCAAAGCAGGGGTTCTGAAGAAGGGGTTCTATTAGAACCTTCTAATAGAAGCGGTGTGGACAAACATCCTTTTCTTTTTCCCAATCTTGTAGGTAAAATATTCAGTCTTTCACCATTAAGTATGATTATTGTACATTTTCATATATGCCCTTTGTGAGGTTAGGGAAGTTTCTTCTGTTCCTAGTTTGCTGAGAATAATGAAGAAGTGTGGAATTGTGTCAAGTCCTTATTCTGCTTCTGTTGACATGATCATATGGTTTTTTTCCCTTTCAATGAATTCTTACAGTTTTATTGAGATAACAATTCACATATCATTACAATTGACCCTTTTAAACTATACAGTTCAATGGCTTTTAGTATATTTACAAAATTGTACCATCATCACACACAATCAATTTTAGAACATTTTCATCACCCTAAAAAGAAGCCCTATACCCGTTAACAGTCAATTTTCATTTCCTCCCAGCCCTAAGCAACCACTGATCTACTTTCTGTCTCTTTAGATTTGCCTATTTTGGAGATTCCATATAAATCGAATCATATAATATGTGGTCTTTTGTGATTGACTTCTTTCACTTAAACATAATGTTTTCAAGGTTTATCTAGGTTGTAGGATGCATCAGTACCTCATTGCTTTCATTGTGAAATAATATTCCATTATATGGATATGTCCCATTGTTTTATCTGTTCTTCATTTGATTAACATCTGGGATGTTTCCATTCTTCAGCTATTATGAATAATGCTGCTATGATCATTCTTGTACAAAGTTTTAAGTAGACATATGTTTTATTTTTCTTGAGTATATAGTTAGGAGTGGAATTGCTGGGTCTTATGGTAACTCTATTTTAACATTTCAAGGACTCTTTTTCCAAAGTGGCTGCACCATTTTACATTTTAGCAAAGTATGAGGGTTCCAATTTCTCCTCTCACCAACACTTGTTATCTGTCTTTTTTATTATAGCCAACCTATAATATTCCTGTTTATCTCTGGTAATATTCCTTGTGTTGAAATCTACTTTATCTGCTATTAGTATAGCCACTCTAATTTATCTTACTTTTTTCTTTTTCTTTAAAACTATTTGCATCATCATATTTACAGTGTGTTGTGGGTTTTTTTTTTTTTTTTTGGGGGGGGGTAGGTCGTATATGGTTTGGATTTGCTCTCCAATTCTAATTGCAAGCTCTACCTTTAAATTGTAGGGTTTAGACCATTTTTATTTCATTTGATCTATTTGATTGGGTTTAAATCTGACATCTTACTCTTTGTTTTCTTTGTCCTACACATTTTTTTGTGGGTTTTTCTTTCTTTTGGATTGATAGAGGTTTTTTCTTTGTTTTTTATTTTTCCATCTTATCTCTAATATTGACTTATTAGCCATATCTCTTTATTTTATTGTTTTAGTTTACCGTATGTATATTTAACTTAACATAGTCTACGTTCGCATATAATGTGTGGACATTAAAACAGTGAAACAATATACTTTCATTTTCCCTTTACATCTTTTCTTCTTATCAGAGATTTTTCTTCTATATATGTTATAAACCCCATAATATCTTGTTAGCATATGTGCCTTAAACTGTCAGTTTTCTTTTAAAGAAAATTAAAACTAGAAAAGAAAGTCTTTTGCTTTTACCTACACATTTACCATTTCCAGTATTCTTCATTCCTTTGGGTAGATCCATATTTCCAAGTGGGGTCATTTTCTTTTTCCTGAAGAAGTTTTATTTAATATTTCTTTTTAGTGCAAGTGTGCTGTTATGACTAATTCTTTTAGCTTTTATTTGTCTGAAAAAGTCTTAATTGTGCATTCTTTTTAAGGCCTTTTTATTTGGAAATAATTTCAAACTTACTGGGAAGTCAAAAGACTATTATAAAGAATACTTATTTGTCCTTTACATAGATTCACCTATTGTTAGCATTTTGCTGCGTTTGCTTTATGAATTATACTGTTTCCGTTTCTCTCTGTATGAATGATGTGTGTGTGTATATATACATATATATATATATATACACACACACATTTTTTCCTTTAACCATTTGAGAATAAATTGTATAATCTTTACTTTTTACCCCTGAATACTTCATTGTATATTTCCTAAGAAAAATCATATTTTTTTAGGAAAATCTTTTATTACCATAATAGTTATCAGTTTCAGTAAATTTTACTTTGTTGCAATACTTTTATCTAATCTATTGTCTCTATTCCATTTTTGTCAGTGGATCCGATAATAGCCTTTGTGCATTTTTTTCCCTCTGGTACATGATCCAATCTTGGATCTCATATTGCATTTATTTGTATAATATTGTTTTAGTCTCTTTCAGTCTGGAGCAATTCCTCAGTCTCTTGTTGCTTTTATGATGTGGGTATTTTAAAAGAATGAACTCTTTGTTTTGTCTTTTTAAAAAAATAGAATGTTTCTCATTTTGGCTTTGTCTGCTGTATCCTTTTGGTTACATTCAGTTCATGCATTCCTGTCCAGAATACTATACAGTGATGTTTTATACTTCTCATAATATCACGTCCAGAGGCACTGACACTTCTCTGCCCCTCATTTGTGATGCCAGGTTTGAACACTTGGTCACTTTCTCCACTGTAGAGTTATATTTTCCCTCTTGCTACTGATAGGAAATCTCTGGAGAGACACTCTAATATATCCTATACTCATTAAATTTCACTCCTGTATTTAACATCTTTTGGTGGTTTTTACCTGAACTAATCTCTTCCGTGATAGTTGTAAAATGATAATTTTTCAATTTTAGCATTCCTTCCACATTTACCAGGTTTCACTTGGCATGATTCTGAAAAATAAAAGCCCTCCTTTCTCCTGCATTTTTTTTTTCTTTCTTTATTATTGATATGGACTCATAAATTTATAATTCATTACTGGCCTTAATTATTTTGCTGTTCTAGATTTGATCAGTGTGAGCCTCTTTATGCTGATTTCTTGTCCTTGTATTGTGTCCCTGTTAATTTTTTGATAATTTTCTTATTTCTGGCCTAACAGATAATAATATTGCAGGCTCATTTTGTCACTTGCCTGCCCCTACTCTGTAATGAGCCATATCTCTGAGGAGCTTTGGTTCTTTTTATTGAGGAAATTGAGATATGGCTACCAGCTATGCACATTGCTACTGGGATTTAGGCATTTTCAACAGATGGAGCAAGGGAATATATGCATACAGATGTATACATATACATATGATCTCTCTCTCTACACACACACACACACACACACACTTGTACATATGCATACACATGTAAATGCTTTTACACGTATACGTTTTAGAAATCATGAGAACACACCAGTTCCTTTACTTCCAGACCATCTCCACAGGATTCTTTTTACCTTTCTCTGTTCCATATTTGTATCTGCCTTCTCCCCCCCCCCCACAGTGAGAACCCTCTCACCCAATAGCATCAGCACGTTAACTAATTTAACTCATTTGTTCAATTCTATAGTACCTCTAAAATAGTTTCAGAATTGCTTCTTCTATACCACTACCCCACTACAAAACAAATCTATAAGAAAGAGTCCAGTGTTTTTTCTGTTTTTTTTTTTTTTTTTTTTTTTTTTTTTTTTTCAGTTCTCCTATCTATCTAAGCTCACCCCCTCCTGAATGAAGGTGCGTAGTAAAAACTGTTCATAAGTTCCTTTTTATCTCCCTTCAGTGTTAAAATACAGGTGAATTCATTTGTTTCACTTTGCTTCCAGTTTTAGTTGTTGTGGTAGTAGTTGTTGGGTTGACTGTAGTCTATCACCACTACCACCCCACTTCTAATTATAAAAAATTAATAACTTATAGGTAACACTTAAAGTATTAAACTACTAAAGAGATTTCTAAAAATATAATGGACTTGTTGCAGTCGTAAAAGCATTACATCAGTAGCAGTTTTGTTTCATTTCCAGAGTGTTCATAATGGCTTTGCTGAGGCTTTTTTATAATGGCAGCTTTAAAGTTCTGGTCTGATAATTCCAACGTCTATGTCATCATGGTATTGGTATCTGTTGTCCTTCCTCATTCAAGATGTGATTTACCTGGTTCATAGTATAACAAGTTTGGTGTTTGTTTGTTTGTTTGTTTATTGTATCCTGAACATTTTTGGTATTAGACTTTGGAACCTATTTAAATATTCCATTTTAGAAAGTAGTCACCCTGTTTAGGGTCTGCATGTAGATCTTGGTCTACTTTTGTGGGCTGGCTCCAATGCCAATTTAGTTTTCAGAGCCCTTGCAGTGCTATTCTGGTCTGCTTCATTTATGTGCTACCTGGAAGCTATTCTGAAAATCAGGAAGACATTTCACACTGTGCTTTAGTTCTTAAACCTTTTGGCTTATTAATTCAAGACAATTTCACATGTGAGTCAGTCAGGGATATAGCCAGGATGTACTGCATATGCTTAAATAATGTCTTTCTTGAGCTTTCTTCTCTTTGAGAGCCTCTCCCCAATCACTAGTTGAGGGGATGAGGGTGTCTCCAGCCACCACTGAGTGAGGGGGTAAGGATGTCGTCTACCATCACTGGGTGAGGTTGGAATTCTAGATTCTTCACTAGGTCTGCACTGATCATGTACCAGCAGGAGAGGAAAGCCTGCCTTTGGCTTCATCCACTGTCAGCTGGGGAGTTGAAGTCCAGACAGCCCGTTTGTTCTCCGATGATACTGCAGGGGGTAGGGGAGCATCAGTGGTGTTTAGCTGAGGTAAGTCAAGTATTGTCAAAAGGTTTCTGGGCTGCCTGCTTCCGAATTCTTTGCTTAGAGAGAGGAGGCTTTTCTTGGTGGTTATGGTTGCTTTCTTTTGTCCAGGTTTCAGGCTTCTTCAGAGCCCAGTCTGGCACATATAAGAGATAAAAAGAAAACCCAGGGAACTCACTGCCATGTAGTTCCTCATATCCTGAGGTCCTTAGCTAGTCCATCTTTCTCTTTCCCAACTTTCAGAGGTCTCTCATGATTATCTGTTTTATTATATCCAGAAGTTTTATTTGTATTTAGTGGGGAAGACTAAGGAGAAATAAATGAACTCTATCTAGTCTAGACCAGAAGTCCTTTTTTATGTATTTTTAATTTGTTTTAGGTACATAAACATTTAGGATTATGTCTTATTGGTGAACTGACCCATTTATCATTACATACTTTGCTTCTTTATCCTTGATAATATTCATTGTTCTGAAATCTGGTTTGCTTCATATTAATTAGGCACTCAAGGTTTCTTTTTATTAGTGTTTACCTGATACATCTCTTTCTATATTTTTATTTTTAACCTATCTATATCTTCTTTTTAAAATGAGTTCTTTGTTGATAGCCCATAGTTTGGTGCTGCTGTTTTTTTTTTTTTAATGTGTCATTCTCTGTCTTGTAATTGATGCTTTCAGACCATTTATATTTAATGCAATTATTGATACAGTTGGCTTTACATCTAACATCTTTCTAATTGTTTTCCATTTGTTTCTCGTGCTTTCTGTTCTCTTTGTGTCTGTGTGATGTCCTTTTTTGTTATTGATTTGATTTTGTTTTTTATTTTTTTGTATTTATCTTGTTCTCAGAGCTTCTTGCATTCATGGTTTGATGTCTTTCATTATTTTTGGCAAATAATTGTATCTAGCATTTCTGTTTTATTCTTTCTGATAGTTTTCATCTCTACTGAAATGCCCCATCTGTTCATGAGTGTTGTTCACCTTTTCTATTAGATCCTTTAGCATATCAAGCATGGTTATGTTTAAATTCCATGTCTGATAGTTTCAACATCTGGGTGATATCTGAGTCTGGTTTTTTGTTGATTGTTTGCTTTTTTGTAAATCTTATAAGTTTTAGTTGAAAGCCTGACTCTGTATGTAGGAATCTAAACACTGAAGTAAATAAAGGATATTTGTGCCTGGAATTTGATATGTCTCCTCTTCTGCTAAGTCTTTATTATGTGGGTTAAATCAGGAGTTGAGCTTGGTTTGTGTTTTGTTGTTGCTGTAATTGTCCTCAGTTCACTACCAAGTTCATATTCTTTGAGAATTCCCCTGTACTTAGGTTGAATTGCCAGAGGTTTTTCTTTTTGTTGTGTTTCTTTTTTAAATGTGCCTGTATTATTCAAAACATACTCTTTCCCTGTAAACCTGTGTATCTGAGAGGGTCTCTCTCCATGTGCTCACTTTTCTCCCAGTGGTAGATTGCTGTTACTCAGAGCGTGCTAGACTGATGGTAGGGAGCAATGGAGTGTTCTCTGCTATCCTGGTTTAGCCCCAGTCTTAGGCAGGACCTTTGATCCTGGATCTCAGGGGTGGGGCTCTCTCAGTGATCCTGTCCCTTCCCCAGTAGCAGGATATCTTTAATGGTCTGGGCCCAGAATGTTTTCCAGCCTTTCCTGCAAGGGTAGAGTTTTTTCCTTCCTTCCTTCCCTTCCTTCCCTTCCTTCCCTTCCTTCCCCTCCCCCCCCCCCCCCCCCGTAGTAGCAGCAGTGGGTATTTACCTGTTCTCTGAGTTTTGCTGACCTTCCTTCAGTGGCTTAATGTTAAGATTTGGTTGAGGTGTCCTATCTTTACTGTAGTGAGATCTGCTCCATTTCCCAGCCTTGGATCATGAGGGAGATTTTTCCATTTTCCTGCCCTTCCCCCAGTATTTCTCATGAGCACCCAGTAAGGTCCTTAAAAAGCAGCCTGTGAATTGGTATGACTCCTCTTGTGTCTAAGCCTCCAAGGGTTTTCATACTTATCGTAGCCCACATTTTGCCTTTTGCAATTTGTAAAAATGTTTAGCTGAAATCTTCTTACTCAGAGGTTGGTGGTCCTAGTCTTTCTCTCGTGCCCTGCCCTCCGTCAACCAGTGCTCCTGAGCCATTTCTACGTGAAGATATATGTCTCCCCTTAGACTTCGGGCTAGTTGGTTGCCCTGTGACCTTAGCTCTGATGGATTCAAGAAGTTATGGTTTAGGGAAGCGGCTGTGGCTCAATCAGTGGGGCTCCCGTTTACCATATGGGAGGCCCTGGGTTCGGTTCCCGGGGCCTCCTGGTGGGGGCGGTGGTGGGGGCGGGCCCGCCCTCATGACGTGGTTGGCTGACCCAGTGAGCACGGGCAGCAGGGGGGGGATAGATGAATAAATAAATAAAATCTTTAAAAAAAAAAAAGAAGTTATGGTTTTGTAGATTACCTAGTCTTTTCTTGTTGTTAAGAGTGGGAGTAACACTGTGTCCAGTTTTCTGCATTCTAAAGGGAATCAGAAGTTTCCCTAAAAAAGATTTAAGTCCCTAAATTGTACCCAATCCTAATACAGTTTCCCTTAATGCCTTAGAAGAGAGGTTGCCAGAAGTTCTATATCTTGAATGGTACTCCTGTTAGTGGGTTGGCTGGAATGTAAGTGGTCCCTTTGCTTTCCTGTTATCCCATGCCTCTGTAAGTTAGAGGAGAGAACTGCTAGCTGTTCATGCTTACAATGAGAAATATGGTTTCTACTGGTTTTACAGTACTAAGGAGGCAAAGGTCCTCTCACCACCTAAAAAAACAAACTTTAAATTGAGGTAATTGTGTTCTTAAGTGATACTCTCTAGATCTGTAGGTTTTTAAAAACGTTTTTAATAGGGACTATTTCAAACATATCGAAGTACAGAGAATAGTATAATGATTTCTCCATATACCTGTTTTCCAACTTAAACAGTTATCAACTCATGTCTAATCTTGTTTATTTCATCTACCATCAACACCCCATGGATTATTTTTGAATCAAATTCCATACAAAAATCATGTCTTTTTGTATGAAAATATTTCAGTGTATACTTGATTGTAGGTTTTTATTTCATACCATATGTATTTTAGTTTTAATATGTTGACTTTGGAAGCAGGAAGATAGTGTTTGCAAATTCTTTGCTATTTGCATTCAAAGGTATTTGCATTTTGGATCTTTCTGATGTGTATGATTGGTAACTACACCTATGGATAAAGGTTTTTGAGGCAAAACCATTATTTATAGACCTTTGTCCTTGAAAAGTTGCCTCTTGTACTACACTTAGGTACATTGGTGTTTGAATAGACACACCCTTAGAATTGGACTCACACTAACAAATTAATTTTCATATTCTACTGGGAATGCTGTTATACCTATATATGCAAAGGAGAAAGCAAATGCCTTAAATTTATCCATCATCCACCTTCCTCGAATGTTAGCAATTTATGTAACCATAGTATAATAATCAAAATCATGAAATTAATATTGGCTGCATGTTCTTATTTTAACAGCTGCTGAAATAGTTAAAGAAATTGAAAACATGGAGAAGACTAGGATGTGTCTTGAAGCTAGTAGACTCAGCGAAAGCGTATGTTGATATTAACTGTTTTAATATCTGTATAGATAAGAAGAAAAGAAAACCTTAATACCCTGCTAAAATTAAATCCAGCCATAGTTAAATCTGTTCAGTAGGCAATGTATTTGAACATTTTTCCATTTAATATATTATGGTTTATTTGCAGCTCATTTTTAAGACAAAATGTTATCATATTTAGAAGTTTTCTAGCACAAAATGCAATCCAAAGTAGAATTTATTAGTGAACTAGAGTTTATTTAGAGTTTATTGATGAGTCCTGTGGAAAAGCATATATACCTTTTCTTCAGGTGGGCTTGATATTGCCCCTTTCTTTGCTCGTTGTATTTGAAGACCGATTATTTAACCTCTGTAACCCTCAGGACCTTTATCTGTAAAACTAAGGGATTGAACTGTATGATCTCTAAGATCCCCTTTTAGCTCTGACATTCTGTAATTCTGTGATTATACCTATGGAGAAATTAAATAATTGTAAGAATTTATGAGGATTGATTATTCTATTGAACTTACTTGAGGGACTCAAAGAGTCCTAAAATTCTTCACTGTTGCCTTCCTCTAGCTTAATGGTGCAAAACTTGAGGAAAGAAATACCAAAGAAGAAAATAGTCATTGTGTCCTATGACACTGGAGGAAGTTTTTTGGGCTCTCCCAAGTAGACTTTTTTTTCTTGTCCATCGGTAATGTGTTTATAAGGAAAGCAACGCCCTTAGGGAAGTAAGTTTATAACCAGATAGTAGAAAAAAAAACAAGATTTCCATTGACTTTTTTATTTCCTGCTTGTTGCCTGTAAAACAGGGACTGTACTGAATTGTGTAAATAGATTTCTAATCTTTTAAGTCTAAGATGAAAAAAAAAATTAGAACTATAAATTTAGCACACTAAGTTTGTATTACTGCATTTTATTTCTGTATTAGTTTTCTTGTATGACCTGCAGAAATTAGGTTGGAAAGGAGAGAAGGCAAACAAGATCTGCTTTATTAATGCCATCAGGCTTGTAGTTTCAAGTATTACCTATTGTATTAATGAATGTGGAAAATTAAATATTAAAAATAGGAAACTTAATTGATCATTTTGTTAATAGTTCATATATTTTAATGCAGTCAGTGTTGCATTTTCTACTGGTGAGGAAAAAATGAAATGAATGAAATGTATACTAATTATGAAAGCATCATTTGTGAGGGAACTACACTGGAATTATTCTTCCTAATCAATATAAAACAGTTAAGAGATTATTTTCTTCTTTATTAAATAAAGAATTTGAGATTTCAAATTCAAAAATTTCCATTTTTTTGTCAATTTTATTAAGCTTTTTCTTGATTATTTTAGATCATGGTTTTTACAAAGGATCAAACAGAAAAGGAAATAGATGAAATTCACAGTAAATATCGTAAGTTGTACATTTTTGTTATTTTCAACAAGAACTTGGATTGCTAAGTTTTTCACCTTAAATAATTTTTAAAAGTAATGTTTTATATTACTGTTGGATATAAACTTTTCTTGTTAATATTATTTAAGAGACTCGATTTTAGTTGAGTATTTACTCATACAGTGACCTTTTCTGTAGCACTATGTCTGCTTTTTGACTTATGACTAACATTCTACTTTGAGCTTATCACAAAGCACTTTACAACTATTAATTAGTGGCTCTCAAAGCATCTCTGTGAGAAGATGCGATTAAAATAGAAACATTCCTGACCCCCCATCCTGTCTTCAAGCCGCTCAATGACAATACTTCTGTAAAAATTTTCAGCATTTCTATAGTTTGTGAATTTGTGCCAAAAATAGTTTTCATTTTATTAGTTGTTACCAAGTTCTCAACTTTATCACTCCTTTTTCCTTAAATAGCCTTTCCCAGGGCTAACACCTTACTGTTTTGTCGATTGATTAACTTTTTTTTTTTTTTTTAAGATTTTATTTATTTATTTATTTTATGCCCCCTTGCTGCTTGTGCTCGCTGTGTCCATTTGCTGTGCATTTCTCCGTGTCTGCTTGTCTCCCTTTGTTGGGTCGTCCTGCTGCGTCAGCTCACCAAGCCACGCGGGCTGGCTGGTCTTCACCAGGAGGGCTCGGGAATCGAACCCGGGGCCTCCCACATGGCAAATGGGAGCCCCATCGATTGAGCCACATCTGCTTCCCGATTGATTAACTTTTATACTTTGTTTTTTGTTTATTTGGTTTTTAGTTTAAATTTAATCTTAAGTGCCTGGCAAATGGTAGGTAGTTAATAAATGTTTGACAACTGGGTAATTCCAGTTGTGGTACATTTTAATTTTGCTAAGAGAATTTTGTTTTCTTTTTCTGTCTCTCACTGTTCTATTTTACTTTCCTTCTGAGAAGAAAGATAGAAGAATCATATCTTTCCTGCAAACTAAGGTTTCAGTCATGCTTCAGCTACCTTACATCTTCTGGCTTGTGCAGACTTTTCTTCTCATTTCTGCTTCATCATTTTTTTAAAAAAGAAAAGGTAGGAAGGCAGAAAAATCACAGTTATTGAGTGAGTATTATTCTTTCACAGAGGAAGAAACTGAGACTCAGTAAAAAGCAGAGCTGGAATTTAAACCTAGGTTTACAGGCTCTCGAGTCTAAGCCCTTTGCTGTCTTTTTTGGAGACTGATTGAATAACTTGTATGTTTAGGAACCTTTTTTGAGTGTAAGCTTTAGTTTCAGTTTATAATGCTTTTATTTAAAGAAGGGAGGGAGAGAGGGAGGGAGGGAGGGAGGAAGGAAGGAAGGAAGGGCTTAATTTTATGAATGGGCCATTTTGGTAGTTTTGTGATGATATATCCTTTTTGTTTTCTTTTGAGTGTTTTGGACTGATTGATATAAGTTCTTCTTTTAGTAAAGAAAAGGAATAATCAAATCAGTGATTTTTTTTTTTTTTTTTTTGTACTGGGGCAGGGGATTGAACCCAGGACCTTGTATGTGGGAAGGCGGGGCTCAACCACTGAGCCACATCTGCTTGCCTGATTTGGTTTTTTCATTTGTTTGCTTGTTGTTTATTTTTAGGAGGCAACAGGAACTGAACCTGGGGCCTCCCATGTGTGAAGCAGGCGTTCCCCAAAATCAGTGATTTTGAGCTTTAGTTGTAGATCTATAGAAGGTATGTTTGATACAGAAGTTGGATCAAATGAGTTTATTGAGTTAACTGTAAATTTTAGTTATCAGATGCTTTTGGTAAGTCTTCTTAATTAAGTCTGTGAATTTTTCCAATAAGAGGTGGAAATGTTATTTCACCTGCCTAAAACAGACATATTTTTGGGACATTTATCCTATTTATCTTGGTAAAATATAGTTGATACTCTCTCAGAAAAAAACTCCAGTGAACACTCTGGTTATCTCCTGAAACTTTTCCTGATAGCCCCTGCTTAATATTGTTAAGTAGGCAAGGCATTTTAACATAGTTTAATTTATTGCTTTGTTCTTTGTTTGGTCACTTATTAAATCAATAAATATTTATTGAGCATCTACTGTGTGACAGCTGGTATTCTAGGTACTGGGAATAGAGCAATGAGACGAGGTCTCTCCTTTCATGAGACTTTTCTTCCAGCAGTAGAACATGATAAATAAGCAGGTAAGCAGACAGATAATAACAGTTATAGGTGGCAAGTGTTATGAAGAAAATAACGTAGGGTAATTTGATAGAAACTGCATAGGACATAGAAGGTAGTCAGAAAAAGGCTTTTCTTGAGGAGTTGACATTTGAGATGAGTCTTAAGTAAAAGAAAACAAAGAGGCAGCCATTCAAAGAGTTAGGAGAAGAGTATTCCAGGAAGAGGGAATGTGAAGGGGAAAGACCATAAAGTAGAAACAAAAGAGGTGCATATGGTTTAAGTATGAGTGAGCAGGGAGAACGGTATAAGAAAAAGCAGGGGGCCAGATCATGTAAGACCTTGTAAGATTTTATTTTGAATTTTATCCTTTAGTGCAATGGGAAGCCATTGGAGGATTTAAAAAGATAAGTTACATGATATTATCTACATTTAAAAAGATCCTGCTATCTGTTGAGTAGAGAGTAAATTATAGGTGAGCAAGAAATAGCAAGAAAGTCAGGAGTCTCTTCTCAATAAATATTTATTATCAGCAAATACTGTATCCCAGAAAATATTATAGGTATTGGAAATAGAGCATTAAGCAAAACAGACTCTCTGCCCACATGGAGCTTATATTTCAGTGGGGATAGTCAGACAACAGACAGACAAGTAAAGTGTGTAGTAGTCAGATCATGATAATGCTATGAAGAAACATAAGGTGGGGATAGACGACAAGGAGCTGCTATTTTAGATATGTTGGTCAGGGAAGGCCTTTGAGAAGAGGATATGATATGTGAGAAGAGAACTGAATGAAGTGAGGCTATTTTAGTAAATTAGGCCCTAAATATGGCCTAGACTAGTGGCAATATAGGAGTAAAATTCAAGGCAGACTTTGAGAGTAGAAACAATAGTACTTATGATGGATTTAATGTGGTAAATGACTGAAAGAGAAATGAAGAATGATTCCTACATTTTTGGTTTATTCAACAGATAAGATGATGGTGCATTTATTGAGACCAGGAAAGGATTGTGGTTGGGGAAAGGGAGTCAAAATTTCTGTTTTGTCTCTGTTAAGTTTTGCTTTCTATTGGATATCCAAGGGGAGAGAGACTTAGGTATTTTTATATGGGTCTACCTGACTAAAAAGACATAATTGCAATTCATTAGGTTATAAATAGTATTTAAAGTTGTGGAACTAGCTAAGATGACCTGGAAGAAGACTACTGCTAAGTCTAAGGCTACGTCCTGGGGCCCTCTAGCATTTAGGCCAAGGCTCTCCAGTTCTCCAAACCTCTTTACACTCTTAAAAATTATTAAGAGCTTTTTTTATGTGGGTTATAGCTATCAATATGTATCATATTACATTAAAACTTAGAGGACTTAGCTTCTGGTCAAGATGAAATGATTTACTCTCCTGCTTGTAACAATCAAAGCAAGTGGACAAAACCTGAAACAACACTTTTTAAGGCACTGAATATCAGCCAGCAAAAGATAGGTATCCCTGAGAGATGGTGAAAAAATTAGATGAGCCCCTTAATTGCCTCAGCTTACAGCCTTGGGACAGTTTCCAGGTTACAGTGCAGGGAGGGGAAACCCAAGCAGAACCTGGAGGATTTTCTCCGTGAAGGAGAAAAAACTGAGAGACCAGGAAACCAAGGTAGCTAGAGTTTGCAGGACAGAGTACCAGAGAGGAGTCCTAGAGATCTGCAAAGAATTCCCTTCAAGTGTTCATCTAGAATGCAAAGTATGTTCTCTGTCCACAGTGGATTTAGATTAAAAACCATAACAGAAAGCTCTCTGAAAAATCGCAAAATATTTGGAAACTAAACAACATGCTTCCAAAAAACCCATGGGTCAAAGAAGAAAATGGAACCAGGAAATTTCAAAAGTATCTATTAACTTATTTTAAAATAATTGCAGTAAATCCATTATCTGTTCACATAAATAACATATTTGGATTTTAAAAAACCCACGAAACTATGCTTCAAAACAAAAAAATAAAAATTAATACAGATTTCTACCCCTAGCCCAGATGGAATAACAGAGTCTGTATTTAATCTCCTATCTAAAAATTAGAACACCAAATGAAATGTGTGAAGGAATTTTTTTTCCGATTTTGGAAAACAGGTAGCACAAGACTGTGCTTCCTGAGAGAAAGGAAACAAATAAGGTGGAGAACTCTATAGTTCCAGCAGCTTATTGCCTGTAGGCAGTTTTTGGGCTGTTGCCCAGGATGGAGGAATCCCAGAATAGCTGGGTGGTCTCACTGAGTGGAGGAAACAGAAATCAAAATTCTAGGAGGCCAAGATGAGTTTGGAGGACAGTGTACCAGAGAGGAGGGAACTGCAGAGAGAAGAGAACTTGAAAGATCCTGCAGAAGATCCTGCTAAGTCCTTGGCTGCCGAGCAATCTGCATATGCATGAGAAGAAACAACCTGAGATCCGGGAAGAAACCACTTGAAAGGATTAGGCAGAACAATTTCTGGAGCTCATATAGAGCAAGGAATAGTTTGAGTTCCTACCAGTTGGGAGTAGAATAACCTTGTAATATATGGGGCATCAGGTAGAATCCTTAGAAAGGCATTGCCTTAGTAGCAGAACTAAATTACCTTAAAGTCAGATAATAAATATTTGGGGTTATACAAAGAACATGATCATAGTCACATGTTCTTTGGTTGTTGTTGTTGTTTTTCCAACCCTTTAAAATGTGAAAACCATTCTTAGCTAGAGTGCCATGCAAAAATAGGCCATGAGTCAGATTTGACCATAGACCTTTGTTTGCTGACTTCTGCTCTAGAAAAAAGGCTGCTCTAATCTGTCCTAATAAAATTTTAAAGTTGATTCCAAGGAACATGATGTGCCCCACAACAAAATACAATGCAGTTTAAGGATAGAACAAATCTAACCACCAACAATGTAAAATTAACTGTATCCAGTATCTTATTGAAAATTATCAGGAATTCAAAGAAGCAGAAAAATATGACCCATAAACATATGATCCCAGGAATGGCAGAGATGATAAAACTAAGTGGTAGACAAAAATGTTAAAAACAACATTTACAAATACTCTTCATATGTTCAAGAAGGAAGAAAAAGCCAGGGTCCTGCTGAGGTTAGAAATGGAAGATATAAAAAAAGACCCAAATGGAATTCCTTAGATGACAAACATCTGAACTGAAAAGTGTACTGGGTGTGATAAAAGTAGATTAAATATTTGAAATGAATGACAATGTATCATATTAGTGCTTAGCAGTTCTTAGAGGGAAATGTATGGCATTGAATGTTTACTTTAGAAAAGTGAAAGTTCTTAATTTAGTGATCTGAGCTTTTACCTTAAGAAACTAGATTAAAGAAGAAGAAATTGCAGCCAAAGTAAGCAGGAGGAAGGAAGGTAATAATAAGCATAAGAGCAGAATCAATGAAATTAAAAAGAGAAAATCTATGAAACTATAGAACCAAAGGCTGGTTCTTTGTAAAGATCAGTAAAATTATAAAATTGATCTAGCAAGCCGACTAGGACAACAAAAGAGAAGGCACCAGTTATCAACATCAGGAATAAAAGAGGGGAAATTACTAAGGATCATATCAATATTAAAAGAAGAATAATGGGGGGGGCGGATGTGGCCCAAATGGTTGGGCGTCCGTCTGCCAGATGGAGGGACCTGGGTTCGATCCCCAGGACCTCCCGGTAAAAAAAAAATATATATATATATTTTTTTTTTTTTTTTAAAAAGAAGAAGAATAAGAATTTTGTGAACAACTTTGTGTCAGTAAATATGAGAACATACATGAAATAGATGAATTCCTCAAAAGACACAAATTACGAAACCTCAGTCAAGATGAAATGGATATTGAAGAAATTGAATGTGCATTCCTGGGAAGGAAACTCCATGTCCAAATGGCTTCACTCATAAATTACATGAAACTCATGAAGAAATACTACCAATTCTACACAGACTCTTCCAGAAAATTGAAAAGGGGGGAAACACTTCCTATTCCCACCTCATTTTATGATACCAGAATTTCCATGATACCAAAACTAGACAAAGACATCATAATAAAAATTCTGACCAATATTCCTTATGAACTTTGATGCAAAACTCCTTAACAAAATTTTAGTAATTTAGTCCAGCAAAATATGCAAAGGATAATATATCATAACCAAGTGGAATTTTCTAAGGGTTGTAAGATTGGGTTAATGTTCTAAAATCAATGTAGTTCACCATATTATACTAAAAATGTAAAAACATGTATTTCCAGTAGATGCAGAAAAAACATTTGACAGAAGTAACACCCATTAATAATAAAAACTCCCAGTAATCTAGAATTTCTTCAATCTGATAAAGGATATCTATGAGAAACCTGCAGCTAGCATCATGTTAATGGGTGAAATATTGAATGCTTTCCTCCTGATTGAGAACAAGGAGAGGATCATTCTCTCTACTTTTATTCAACATTGTACTGTAGGTCATAGCCAGTGAAATAAGGCAAGAAAGTAATAAACAATATACAGATTTGAAAGAGAGGAATAAAATTATTTTTATCCGCTGACCATATGAACATCTACATAGAAAATCCTAAGGAAGAAGTGAGATTAGCAGGTTTGCAGAATACCAAATAAATACACAAGTATCAGTTGTATTTCTATATACTAGCAACAAATAATTGGAAATTGAAATAAAAGAAAAGTCCAGGACCAGAATGCTTCACAGGTGAATTCTACCAAGCATTTCAAAAAGAATTAACACCAATCCTGTTTAAACTCTTCCAAAAAATTGAAGAGGAGGGAAAATTACCCAACACATTTTATGAAGCCAATATCACCCTAATACCAAAGCCAGATAAAGATTCTACAAGAAAAGAAAATTACAGACCAATCTCTCTAATGAACGTAGATGCAAAAATTCTCAACAAAATACTTGCAAATCGAATCCAACAGTATATCAAAAGACTTATACATCACGACCAAGTGGGATTTATTCCTGGTATGCAAGGCTGGTTCAACATAAGAAAATCAATCAGTGTAATACACCACATTAACAAATTGAAGGAAAAAAAAACATGATCATCTCAATAGATGCAGAAAAGGCATTCGACAAAATCCATCATCCTTTTTTGATAAAAACACTTCAAAAGATAGGATTAAAAGGAATATCCTCAATATGATAAAAGACATATATGAAAATCCCACAGCCAACATCATACTCAGTGGGGAAAGGTTGAAAGTTTCCCTCTAAGATCGGGAACAAGACAAGGATGCCCACTATCACCATTGTTATTCAGCATTGTACTAGAAGTTCTAGCTAGGGCAGTTAGACAAGGAAAAATAAAATTAAAGGCATCCAAATAGGAAAAGAGAAAATAAAACTCTCACTGTTTACGGATGACATGATCCTGTACTTAGAAAATCCTGAAGTATCCACGACAAAGCTACTTGAACTAATAAATGAGTTCAGCAAAGTGGCAGGATACAAGATCAACATGCAAAAATCAGTAATGTTTTGTACACTAGTTCTAAACAACCTGAAGAGGAAATCAGGGGGAAAATTCCATTTTAAATAACAACAAAAAGACTCAAATACCTAGGAGTTAATTTAACTAAAGAAGTACAGGATCTATATGCAGAAAACTGCAAAACAATGCTAAAAGAAATTTAAAAAGACCTAAACAAATGGAAAGACATTCTGTGTTCATGGACTGGGAGAATAAATATCGTGACGATGTCAATCTTACCCAAACTGATTTATAGATACAATGCAATACCAATCAAAATCCCAACAGCATACTTTACAGAATTAGAGAAGGCAATTACCAAATTCATCTGGAAGGGTAAGTGCACCCGAATAGCCAAAAGCATTCTAAAAAGAAGAGCGATGTGGGAGGAATTTCACTGCCTAACCTTGAAACATATTACAAAGCTACAGTGGTCAAAACAGCATGGTACTGGCATAAAGATAGACACATTGATCAGTGGAATAGAAGTGAGAACCCAGAAATAAACCCTCACCTATACAGTCAACTGGTTTTTGACAAACTTACCAAGACCACGCTAATGGGAAAAAAACAGTCTCTTCAACAAACGGTGTTGGGAGAACTGGTTATCTATAACCAAAAGAATGAAAGAGGACCTCTATCTCACCCCCTATACAAGAATCCACTCAAAATGGATCAAAGATCTAAATATAAAAGCCAGGACCATAAAACTACTAGAAGAAAATGTAGGGAAACATCTTCAAGACCTTGTAGTAGGTGGTGGTTTCTTGGACTTACACCCAAAGCATGTGCAACAAAGGAAAAAATAGATAAATGGGACCTCCTCAAAATTCAACACTTTTGCACCTCAGAGGACTTTGTCAGAAGGGTGAAAAGGCAGCTGATTCAATGGGAAAAAATATTGGAAATCACATATCTGATAAGGGTTTAATATCCAGGATATATAAAGAGATGTTACAACTCAACAATAAAAAGACAAATGACCCAATTAAAAAATGGGCAAAAGACTTGAATAGACATTTCTCCGAAGAAGAAATACAAATGGCAAAAAAACACATGAAGAAATGCTCCACATCACTCATGATTAGGGAAATGCAAATCAAAACTACAATGAGATATCATTTCACACCTATCAGAATGGCCACTATTAAAAAGACAGAGAACTACAAGTGTTGGAGAGGATGTGGAGAGATAGGAACACTTCTTCACTGTTGGTGGGAATGCAGGATGGTACAACCACTATGAAGGACTGTTTGGCAGTTCCTAAAGAAGTTGAATATAGACTTGCCACGTGACCCTGCAATACCACTACTGGGTATATACCCAGAAGAACTGAGAGCAGTGACACGAACAGACATCTGCACACCGATGTTCATTGCAACATTATTCACCATTGCCAAAAGTTGGAAACAACCCAGGTGTCCATCAACAGATGAATGGATAAACAAACTGTGGTCTATTCACACAATGGAATATTATGCAGCTGTAAGAAGAAATGAAGTCATAAAGCATATGGCAACACGGATGAACCTGGAGGACATTATGTTGAGTGAAGCAAGCCAGACACAAAAGGACAAATACTGTATGACTGCGTTACTATGAGCCAAATATATTGTGTAATATATTGTTTGATTAAAAAAAAATTTTATATGTATCCACTACATTTAATTGAGAAATGTGTATATTAATTCATCTGTGTTTACTTTTTAGTTTTTAATTGTTTATATTTTGAATTATTAAATGTACAAAATAAAGTTAAAAAAAAGATTGAACTCCTGATATATGAAGCAACATTGATGACTGTCAGAAACATCATGCAAAGAGAAGTGAGACTAAAAAGACAGCATACTATATGATTCCATTTTTTTGAAATTCTAGAAAAGGCAAAAATGTAGTGACAGCAGATTGGTACTGCTAGAGACTTGGGGTGAATAAAGGGAACTGACTGCAAGGGGTAATGAAGGATATCTTTTAGGTGATTTAAATCTTTAAATCATGTTGGTAGTTACATGACTACATTTAAAAAAAAACTTTTATGTAAATTATACCTCAGTAAATCTGTTTTAAGAAATTGAGGAGTGTGGCATTGTGTTCTAATTTTGCAAATCTCTTTAATGCAGGGGTTCTTAACAAGGGGTCCATGAGCTTGAACTGAAATTCAAAAAAATTGGGGGGACGTGTTAGTGCGGGTGTGATATATTTATTAAATAATACACAGTATAGTGTGGACTTAGTAAGGGGTCCGTGGTTGTCACCTGACTGGCAAATGGGTCGGTGGAACAAAAAAGGTTAAGAACCCCTGCTTTAATGCCTAGCTTAATAAAAGACAGCTTGATTTCTCATATCCACTTCTCCATTTAATCTGTTGCCATGTGTTGTTTTGGTTGAAGTATATGAAGAATATCCAGCCTCACAAAGAGGTAGTTGAGAAAAATAGGAGTGTTTTAATAGGTTTTTTTAGATAATTGTACATATTCTTTGATACTACACTAAACTTGACAAGTTTCATTTTTAAAAGGTTAATTGTGAAATCAGATTAATGACATTTTTGTACTCTTACATTAAATCCTTTTGGTCTGTCTTCTACTTTGTATGGATCTTTTGCATAGCTATTATTTTGTCATTTTTTGGTTATTTGAAAAGTATGGTTCATTGAGTTATTTAGATTTCCCAAATGTTTGCACATTTATTATGTAAGATCAAAAATCACATTCTTTAATACCACCACAGATCTCATCAGAAAAATCCCTAACTATTGGGAAGCTATTAAGCTCCCAGTGGTGCATACAAGTTATCCAAAATTCTGATTTTCACTTGAAAGCTCTAATTTTATCTTTGGCGATATATATTGTGTGTTTTCCTCAGCATGACAGACTCACCTCATTCATTTTTTGATACCTAAATCTGTATAACCATAGTTTGTCTGTTGTTCTTTTATTTAATGAAATATGTGGCTAGTTTAGCTTACAGTTCAATCATTCACACAAGTGCCTCCTCGAGCATCAGTTGTACTTTAGTACATAGCAGAAGTGCTTTATTTGTACCCCCCATTTGTCACAGAAGTTACTAAAAAGACAGGTACTTAAGGGTAAAACTTAATAAAAATAAATTTTTTTATTGCTTCATCAAAAACTTTCTTAAGTGATTCTGGCTTAATTTTTAACTGATTTTTTAAAAAAGGACTACTGGAATAATTTGCTATTGACTCGTGTTGAGGCACCGGCAGTTTTACCTACCATTGCTATTGCAACCTCAATGCATATGTCAATATAAGGGAAAAGGTAGATAGCTTCTAGTATTATTAGGCAAGTAGATTTTACCTCATTTACCCTTTGAAAGACTCTCAGGGACCCTTAGCAGTCAACCAGTACACTTTGAAATCTACAATTTTAGAGTGTAGAAGATGGGCAAAGGAGGGGAGCCAGCTAAGAAAACTAAAGGAGTAGCATGAAATAGGAAAACTTGGAAATGTGGTATCAGAAAAATTTCGGAAAAAAACGTGTTTCAGGAGAGAAGAAATGGTGAATTGTGTCAAATGTGCTGATGGTTGAGTAAGAGGAGATAGAAGTGATCAGTGGATTTCACAACTCGGAAATAATTGGAAATGTTGACAAGAACAGTTTCACTAGAGAGGAAGCATCAGAAGTGCTTAGAGTTGATTGAAGCCAAATTGGAAATGAGGAAGTGAGACCATTAAGGTTGACAACTCTTTAGGGAGAACAGAGAAATGAGTTTGTAGCTGGAGGTGAGTGTTGGGTCAAGGAAGATTTTGTTTTTTGTTTTTTTTTTAAGTTCAGAGATACTTAACTCAGTGACTCTCAAACCTTTTTAACTGCAACCTGCAGTGAGAAATACATTTTATATTACCACTATGTACACATTCATTACTGAAACAAAATTTTAGAAAAGACTATTTACCCATTCCATTTTTAATGCACTCTGTTAATTTTCTATTTTGTTCTATTATTACTATTTCATTATGAAAAAGAATGTTGGTCTAAACCTACTAAATTGTTTTCACAACCCACACACTCAGTTATAAAACACAGTTTCAGACATATTTGCATGCCAATAGGAAAGATTCAAAAACAGTGGGGGAAATTGATGATCCAGGAAAGAGACAGGATCACTGTGGGAATTGTACTTTTGGAGGGATGGAATCCAGAGGATAAGTTGAGAGGTTGGTCTTCCTTTACACCATGGGTGGTCGTTTCATGTTAACAACAAGGCAGGGAAGCGGCTGTGGCTCAATCAGTAGGGCTCCCGTTTACCATATGGGAGGCCCCGGGTTCGGTTCCCGGGGCCTCCTGGTGAAGGCAAGCCCGCCTGCGTGGCGTGGTTAGCTGACCCAGCGAGCACAAGCAGCAAGGGGGGATAAATGAATAAATAAATAAAATCTTTAAAAAAAAAAAAAAAAAAACAACAACAACAACAAGGCAGATAGATCATATGTGCAGATGCATGTGTAATGGTGGTTGGAACATGACGGGGTTCCTGTTGTAATGTTTCTATATTTTCAAAGTAGTGTGTGGCCAACTGAGAGGGGGCTGAGAAGGGAATGTTGGGAGTTTCAGTAAAGAGGAAGTTTGAGTGAAATAGTCATTTTGGAGAATGGTAAAGCAAACTTTACTAGAGAAAGGTAGAAGGGTTGTACGTCAGTATTGAGTACCCATTTGAGATTTATCGTCATGAATTTAAAGTGAGACCAGTCAGGTTAGGACTAAATGAATAAGCCCTTAGTGAATGTTGGGTATTACTACTAGTGTGTTCTCCATCCACGATTTGCTGATTAGGTGCCATAGAGGGTTCGTGAAACAAATAAATGGGGTTTTTACTTTGGGAGATTCTGACTCCGAACTACTTTCTTGATTTAAAGCAGATGAATAAGTATCTCAGGGGCATGGCAACACTGGAGAGGGGTATGAGTCTGTCCCACTTTTAGAGAGCCTGGTTTTGGTCTTGTGCACCATGGGGTTTAGGGCAGATCCATAGACACTCGGTCTGTAAAAGCTGGTCTAAAAAAGAGTAGGGCTCAAGAATAAAGGATCTGACTTGGCACTAGAAAAGATTGTGATGGTTCAACTTGGAGAGGCAGAAAGGATGGTATGAGTCAAGTATTAAAATTCCTGAACAATTTGAGTTGGGTGAACATGTCTGATTCACCAGATCCCTCAACTAGCTGAACCACTTAAAACTTTTAAGAGGTAAACTCATAGCAAATAACCAGTAGAACTGGGATTTTAAACTCTAGAGTACTCCTTGCCAAATGGCAGATCCCTTAAAATGAGGTGAAGAGATGTATGGTTACATTCATGATATATAGGAACATCATTAGTCATAATCTCTTGAATTTAAGGTGAGTCTCCTATAAACAGCATACAATTGGGTCATGCTTTTTTATCCATTCTGCCAAACTCTGCCTTTAGACTGAAGAGTTTAATCCATTTACAGTAAAGTGATTACTGATAATGCAAGACTTTCTTCTGTCGTTTTACTCATCAGTTTTTGTGTTATACCTTTTATTGTTTCTCAGTTCTTTCATTATTGCCTGTTTTTGTTGTTGTTGTTGTTGTTGTTGTTTGTTTTAGTTGATCTTTTGTAGTGAACCCTTTAGAATCCATTCTCATTTCCTTATGTGCATAGTTTCTCAGTATTTTCTTTGGGTTACCGTGGGACTTAAATTTAACATCCTACATTGATAACCATTTGGTTTGATACCGACTTAACTTCAATAGCATATGCAAACTATGTTCCTAAACCCCTTAATTCCCCCGTTATCTAGTTTTTGTCACAGATTACATATTTCTACATTATGAGTCCAAACCATTGGTTTACCATTACTTTTTATTCATCGCATTTTAGATTATGTAGAGTAAAAAGTGGAATTACAAACCAAAAATACAGTAGTACTAGAATTTTTATTTACCTTTATTGTCCTTACCCTTACTGGAGATCTTTATTTCTTCATGTGGCTTCGATCTATTGTCTCTTGTCCTTTCCTTTCAACCTCGAGAATTCCCTTTAGCATTTCTTGTAGGGCTGGTTGGTGGGGACAAACTCTCCCAGCTTTTGTTTATTTGGGAATATCCTAATCTCTCCCTCATTTTTGGAAGATAATTTTGCCAGAATGCAGAATTCTTGGTTGGCAGTTTTTTGCTTTCCACACTTTAAGTATGTCATCCCACGGCCTTCTTGCCTCCATGATTTCTGATAAGAAATTTGTGCTTAATCTTATTGTGGCTCCCTTGTATATGATGTATTGCTTCTCTCTATTTTTTTTTTTTTTAGTGTGAACTTTAAAAAATTTTTATTTTAATTTTTTAAATCAATTTTATTGATACATATTAATAAAGCATACAATTCCTCCAAGGTATACAATCAGTGGAATTTGCTATAATCACATAGTTGTTCATTCATCACTTCAATCATTATTAGAGCATTTTCATTATTTCAATATTAATAATAATAAAAAAACTAAGAAGCGAACAAGAAAATTCCTCGCCTCTCAATCTCCCTATGCTTTCCCCACTGTACATAGCTGCTGTTGCTGGCTATTCTATCCAAAGTATATAATCAGTGGCTTTTAGTATAATCACAATGTTGTACATTCATCATCTTAAAAATTCTAGAACAATTTCATTACTCAAGAAAGAAAGACTCCAAACCCCTTAGCATTCTTTACTCAGACCTACCTAACAACTAATCTTTCATCTTTATGAATTGATTTCTATTTACATTTTATATAAATGGAATCATACAATATGTAATACTCTGTATCTGGTCTCCTTCACTTAGTATAATGTTTTTTTTGTCTGATATTAACATTGTGTGGTATTAACTTACATTTGTTCCGCTTCAAAGAAAAATGGTCTTATATATACAATTCTACCCATATTCATATTTCACATAATATATTTATTTCATAATAGGGCAATCATACAGTATTTTTCCTTTTGTGTCTGACTTGCTTCACTCAACATAATGTCTTCCAATTTCATCCATGTTGACATATGTTTCACGACTTCATTTCTTCTTATCACTGCATAATGTTCCATCGTGTGTATACACCACAATTTGTTAATCCATTAGTTGATGGACACTTGGGTTGTTTCCAGCTTTTGGCTATTGTGAATAATGCTGCTATGAACATCAGTATGCAGGTTATCTATTAGTGTCACTGCTCTCAGTTCTTTTGGGTAAATACCTAGTAATGGTATTGCAGGATACCATGGCAAGTCTATATTCAACTTTGTTAAGAACTGCAAAACAGTCCTTCACAGTGGCTATACCATTCTACATTCCCACCAACAGTGAGTAAGTGTTCCTATCTCTCCACATCCTTTCCAACATTTACAGTTTTCTGACTTTTTAATAGCAACCAGTCTAATAGGTGTGAAATGATATCTCATTGTAGTTTTGATTTGCATTTCCCTAATGGCTAGTGATGTTGAACGTTTTTTCATATGTTTCTTCCCCATTTGTATTTCTTCTTTGGACAGTTGTCTTTTCAAGTCTTTTGCCCATTTTTTAATCTGATACTTTGTCTTTTTATTGTTGAGTTGTATGATCTCCTTATAGATTATGGATATTAAACCCTTATCAGATATGTGATTGCCAAATATTTTCTCCCATTGAGTCAGCTGCCTTTTTACCCTTTTGACAAAGTCCTTTGAGGTGCAAAAGCATTTAATTTTGAGGGGGTCCCATTTATCTATTTTTTCTTTTGTTGCTTGTGTTTCAGGCATAAGGTTTAAGAAACTACTGCCTACCACAAGATCTTGAAGATGTTTTCCTACATTTTCTTCTAGGAGTTTTATGGTGGTGGTTTTTATATTTAAGTCGTTAATCCATTTTGAGTTAATTTTTGTATAAGGTGTGAGATAGGTTTCCTCTTTCTTTCTTTTGGATATGGCTATCCAGTTCTTCCAGCACCATTTGTTGAATAGACTGTTCTGGCCCAGCTGGGTGGGCTTAACAGCCTTGTAAAAAATCACTTGACTCTAGATGTAAGGGTCAATTTCTGAGTTCTCGATTCGGTTCCATTGGTAAATCTGTCTGTCCGTATGCCAGTACCATGCTGTTTTTACCACTGAAGCTAGGTAATATGCTTTAAAGCCAGGAAGTGAGAGTCCTCCAACTTTGTTGTTCTTTTTTAAGACATTTTTTGCTATTCGGGGTTCCTTACCCTTCCAAATAAATTTGATTATTGGCTTTTCGATTTCTGCAAAAAAGGCTGTTGGGATTTTCAGCTGTTGGGATTTTTCAGTTGTTATATCATACTATAGTCTCTCTCTATATATATTTTTTAACCTTTTCTAATATTCTTCATTTTTACACTCTTCTCCAAGTTTCTCGCCCTTGTTTTTTCCATTCAGGCTGTGGTACTCTCTTTAGTATCTCTCTTAATTCTGGTCTTTTGGTAACGTACTCTCAGTTTTTCTTTGTCTGTGAAGACTTTGAACTCATGATCACATTTGAAGGACAGCTTTGCTGGATACAGAATTCTTGGCTGGCAGTTTTTCTCTTTCAATACCTTAATTACATCATACAAATTTCCTCTCTCCTCCATGGTTTCTGATGAGAGGTAGACACTTAATCTTATCGAGTTTCCTTTGTATGTGATATTTTGCTTTTCTCTTGCCGCTTTCAAAATCTTCTCTTTATCTCTGATATTTGCCATTCTAAATAGTAGGTGTCTCAGGGTAGGTTTATTCATGTTTATTCTGTTTGAGGTGTGTTGTCCTTCTTGGACATTGATATTTATGTCTTTCATAAGGGTAGGGAAGTTTTCAGTCATTATTTCATCAAATATTTTTTCTGCCCTTTTTCCATTCTCTTCTCCTTCTGGGATGCCAATAATGTGTATGTTTTTGCGTTTCGTGTTGTCATTCAATTCCCTGAGACCCTGTTCCATTTTTTCCATTCTCTTCTCTTTCTATTCTCCTGTCTTTTCCAGTTTAGATGTTCTGTCTTCAAAATCACTAATTCTGCCTTCAAGCATTTCAAATCTGCTCTTATGTGCCTCTAATGTATTTTTAATCTCATCCATCATGCCTTTCATTCCTATAAGGTCAGTTATTTTTCTTTGCAGGCTTTCAAATTGTTCTTTATGTTCACTCAGTGTCTTCTTAATATCCTTTATCTTTTTAATCATATTTTCTTTCAATTCTTTAAAATGACTTATGAGAGTTGTGTGATTATCATTGATTAATTGTCTCAGATCCTGAATCTTTAGGATATTTGGTTTGTTCCTTTGGCTGGGCCATCTCTTCCTGTCTCCTAGTATGGCTCGTAGTTTTTTGCTGATGTCTAGGTATCTGATATGTTGGTGAATTTATTCTGATGGCCACTTTCTCTCGTGCGTGTATTGTTGTTATTTTTTTCATAGCACTTTGATATTTGGTTCAACTTATCCTAAATCTTTAAAATTGTCCAGTTTAAGTTACCAAAAACTGTGCCTGGGACTTGGTAATGGGATGCACACTTTCTCCCAGGGGTTGGGTAAAGAGAGCTCTAAAAGCAATTTCTCTCAGCATATAAATGCATTACCCACCCCCCAGCGTGAGATATGACTCCCTGGGATGAGCCTCCCTGGCATCGAGGGATTACTACCAAGCACCAACTAGCAATGAAACTGGAAAACGACCTTGAATAAAAGGGGAAATGGTAAAGACAGATGAGTTTATATGGCTGAGAGACTTCAAAGCAAGTCGGGATGTCATCCCAGAGGTGACGCTTATGCATGTCTCAGCAGGATCTCATAGACTCCCAAAGTAGATACTACCCCAAATAGTGGGGCTCCTGAGGGCTTTGGAGACACCCAGGTCCTATGGTCATGGCAGATAGCTCTGGAGTTTGGTGCCTTGCCAGTGGGCCCTGCTTTGGAGTTTGTGCTCTCGAGTGTGGCAGAGTTAGATTCAGTTGTGACTTCTCTACACATGCCTCTTCTGTCCCTTCTATTTGAAACCATAGTTGGTGCTGGAGTTCGTAGGTATATGTCCAAGAGACTTGAATCTTTGGGCTGTCTATGTGCCAGCTGGGCGCTGAGCCTCAGCGGAGTTACAACACCTACTCTCCAGTTCATTGTACTCACCCAGGACAACTAACAAGGAGGTGAGGATGGACAACCACCATACCAAGGAACCGAGAGAATGTACAACTGCAAGCAAGAGAGTCCCATCCATCAGCCATATTGGATTGAAGTCCCCTCTCAATTGGAGGTGGAGTGGGCCTCACCATCCCAGAATCTTCAGGATTGGGGCATAAAATGTGGACTAGAGTGGACTTACTGGTATTCTACTATAGACTTATTTTGATGCTAGCAGTGAAAGAAATTATATTATTTATGTTGAGACTGTGGCCCCTGCAGGTGCTGAATGCAGGGAGAAGGAAAAAGAAGTATAATATGGGGATATTTTCAAGACTTGGAATTGTCCTGAATGACATTGCAACAACAGATACAGGCCTTTATATATCCTGCCATAACCTACAGAATTGAGTGGGAGAGAGTGTAAACTACAATGGAAACTATAATCTATGCTTAGTGTCAATGCTCCAAAATGTGTTCATCAATTGCAATGAATGTACCACACTAATGAAAGAAGCTGTTAATGGGGAAAAGTGGGAGGTGTGAGGAGTGGGGCTTATGGGAACCCCTTACATTTTTTTACGTAATATTTTATATAATCTAAATATCTTTTAGAAAAAATTTTTTAAAAAATGTATTAAAAAAAAGCACTTTCTCTCCATGTAAATTCCAGACTGGCCAGCAGATGGTGCTTGTTGGCGCATGTTTCCACAGAGATGTATCTCTCTCAGTATTCTTTTGTTTTCATCTGGCCAGAGCTGAGATTCAAAGTGGGCTCTACTAACCGAATTCACTGAAGAAAAGCCCCCCAACTTCCCCTCCCTTTTCTCTTGTAACACTTGGCAGGGAGGAAGCATCTGCTCACCTTTCAGTCAGCTTCAATGTGCCTCGGGTTTTACCGTCCTGAATATCTCGGGTGAGGGAGGGGAGCCCTTGCCAGCAGCCAGGAGGTTTAGTAACTCATGGTTTGTAGTTTCAACTTCTTCGTTTCTCTGTCCCTCAGCCTCCTAGGAGTTGTGAAGCACTGTCCTGTTCTGCTGACCCCCAAAGTAGACACCTCTGGCAGCTTTAGACTTTTTCTCCGTTGTTTTTATGAGAGTACTGAGCTTTTATCTGCTAACCGACGCCATGTTCCCACAAATCTCCTCGCTTTCTCTTTTGCAGCTTTGAGAATTCTCTCTTTATCTTTGGCATTTGACAGGTTGATTATAATATGTTGCAGTGTGTGTCCATTAGGGTTTATCTTGTTTGAAGTTTTTACAGTTTATTGGATGTGTATATTCCTGTCTTTCATTAAATTTTGGAAGTTTTTGACCTTTATTTCTTTGAATATCTTTCTGTTCCTTTCTTTCTTCTCCTTCTGGGACTTCCCCAGTAGGTATAATGATACGCTTGATGGTGTCCCACAGGTTTGTCAGGATCAGTTTACTTTTCTTAATTCTTTTTTCTAGTCCTTAGACTGAATGATTTCAAATATCTTATCTTCAAGTTCACTAATTTTTAAAATTTCTGCTACTGTGGACTTCAACTCTGGTTTCTTTTCATGATTTCTATCTCTATTGATATTGTCTTTCTGTTCATCTGTCATTTTCCTGCTTTCCTTTAGTTCTTTGTCTATGATTTTCTTTAGCTCTTTGAACATGTTTAGGACCATTTTTTTTTTTAACTTTATTTTGTACATTTAATAATTGAAAACATAAGCAATAAAAAACTAAAAAGTAAACACAGATGAATAAATATATACATTTCTCAATTAAATGTAATGGATACATGTAAATTTTTTTGTTGTTTTGTTTTTTTGTTTTTTTGTGTGTGTGAATCAAACAATATATTACACAATATATTTGGCTCATAGTAATGCATTCATACAGTATTTGTCCTTTTGTGTCTGGCTTGCTTCACTCAACATAATGTCCTCCAGATTCATCCATGTTGCCATATGCTTTATGACTTCATTTCTTCTTACAGCTGCATAATATTCCATTGTGTGAATAGACCACAGTTTGTTTATCCATTCATCTGTTGATGGACACCTGGGTTGTTTCCAACTTTTGGCAATGGTGAATAATGTTGCTATGAACATCGGTGTGCAGATGTCTGTTCGTGTCACTGCTCTCAGTTCTTCTGGGTATATACCCAGTAGTGGTATTGCAGGGTCACGTGGCAAGTCTATATTCAACTTCTTTAGGAACTGCCAAACAGTCCTCCATAGTGGTTGTACCATCCTGCATTCCCATCAACAGTGAAGAAGTGTTCCTATCTCTCCACATCCTCTCCAACACTAGTAGTTCTCTGTCTTTTTAATAATGGCCATTCTGATAGGTGTGAAATGATATCTCATTGTAGTTTTGATTTGCATTTCCCTAATCATGAGTGATGTGGAGCATTTCTTCATGTGTTATTTTGCCATTTGTATTTCTTCTTCGGAGAAATGTCTATTCAAGTCTTTTGCCCATTTTTTAATTGGGTCATTTGTCTTTTTATTGTTGAGTTGTAACATCTCTTTATATATCCTGGATATTAAACCCTTATCAGATATGTGATTTCCAAATATTTTCTCCCATTGAGTTGGCTGCCTTTTCACCCATCTGACAAAGTCCTGTGAGGTGCAAAAGTGTTTAATTTTGAGGAGGTCCCATTTATCTACTTTTTCTTTTGTTGCACGTGCTTTGGGTGTGAAGTTCAAGAAACCACCACCTACTACAAGGTCTTGAAAATGTTTCCCTACATTTTCTTCTAGTAGTTTTATGGTCCTGGCTTTTATATTTAGATCTTTGATCCATTTTGAGTTGATTCTTGCATAGGGGGTGAGATAGGGGTCCTCTTTCATTCTTTTGGTTATAAATATCCAGTTCTCCCAACACCATTTGTTGAAGAGACTGTTTTTTCCCATCAGCGTGGGCTTGGTAGGTTTGTCAAAAACCAGTTGACAGTATAGGTGAGGGGTTATTTCTGGATTCTCAATTCTATTCCACTGATCGATATGTCTATCCTTATGCCAGTACCATGCTGTTTTGACCACTGTAGCTTTGTAATATGTTTCAAGGTCAGGCAGTGAAATTCCTCCCACATTGCTCTTCTTTTTTAGAATACTTTTGGCTATTCGGGTGTACTTACCCTTCCAGATGAATTTGGTAATTGCCTTCTCTAATTCTGTATAGTAAGCTGTTGGGATTTTGATTGGTATTGCATTGAATCTATAAATCGGTTTGGGCAAGATTGACATCTTCATGATATTTATTCTTCCAATCCGTGAACACGGAATGTCTTTCCATTTGTTTAGGTCTTTTTTAATTTCTTTTACTATTGTTTTATAGTTTTCTGCATATAGGTCCTGTACTTCCTTGGTTAAATTAACTCCTAGGTATTTGAGTCTTTTTGTTGCTATTGAAAATGGAATTTTCTTCCTGATTTCCTCCTCAGATTGTTCAGTACTATTGTACAAAAACTTTACTGATTTTTGCGTGTTGATCTAATCCTGCCACTTTGCTGAACTCATTTATTAGTTCAAGTAGCTTTGTTGTGGATACTTCAGGATTTTCTAAATACAGGATCATGTCATCCGCAAACAGTGAGAGTTTTACTTCCTCTTTTCCTATTTGGATGCCTTTAATTTTTTTGTCTTGTCTAATTGTCCTAGCTAGAACTTCTAGTACAATGTTGAATAACAATGGTGACAGTGGGCATCCTTGTCTTGTTCCTGATCTTAGGGGGAAAGCTTTCAACCTTTCCCCATTGAGTATGATGTTGGCTGTGGTTTTTCATATATGCCTTTTATCATATTGAGGAATTTTCTTTTTATTCCTATCTTTTGAAGTATTTTTATCAAAAAAGGATGTTGGATTTTGTCAAATGCCTTTTCTGCATCTATTGAGATGATCATGTGGTTTTTTTCCTTCAACTTGTTAATGTGGATATTACATTGATTGATTTTCTTATGTTGAACCAGCCTTGCATACCAGGAATAAATCCCACTTGGTCGTGATGTATAAGTCTTTTGATATGCTGTTGGATTCGATTTGCATGTATTTTGTTGAGAATTTTTGCATCTATGTTCATGAGAGAGATTGGTCTATAATTTTCTTTTGTTGTGGAATCTTTATCTGGCTTTGGTATTAGGGTGATGTTGGCTTCATAAAATGTGTTGGGTAATTTTCCCTCCTCTTCAATTTTTTGGAAGAGTTTAAACAGGATTGCTGTTAATTCTTTTAGAAATGCTTGGTAAAATTCACCTGTAAAGCCATCTGGTCCTGGACTTTTCTTTGCTGGGAGATTTTTGATGACGGATTCAATCTCCTTAATTGTGATTGGTTTGTTAAGTTCTTGTATTTCTTGTTGTGTCAGTGTAGGTTGGTTATGAGTTTCTAGAAATTTGTCCATTTCATCCAGGTTGTCTTGTTTGTTGGCATATAGTTTCTCATAATATCCTCTTATGATTCTTTTATTTCTGTGAGTTTATTTGTAATTTCCCCCCTTTCATTTCTGATTGTATTTATTTGCATCTTCTCTCTTTTTTTCTTTGTTAGTCTAGCGAGGGGTTTGTCAATTTTATTGATCTTCTCAAAGAACCAGCTTTTGGTTTTGTTGATTTTCTCTATTGTTTTTCTGTTCTCATTTTCATTAATTTCTGCTCTAATCTTTATTATTTCTTTCCTTTTTTTGCTTTGGGATTGGTTTGCTGTTCTTTCTCTAGTTTCTCAAGTTGTTCAGTTAAATCTTTGAGTTTAGCTCTTTCTTGTTTCTTAATATAGGCATTTAGGGCTATAAATTTCCCTCTCAAGACTACCTTTGCTGTATCCCATAAGGTTTGATATGTTGTGTTCTCATTTTCATTTGTCTCAATATATTTACTGATTTCACCTGCAATTTCTTCTTTGACCCACTGAATATTTAGGCGTGTGTTGTTCAGTCTCCACACATTTGCAAATTTCCTTTTTTCCTGTCTGTTATTGATTTCTAGTTTCATTCCATTATGTCTGAGAAGGTGCTTTGTATAATTTCAATATTTTTATATTTATTGAGAGCTGTATTGTGACATAACATGTGGTCTATCCTGGAGAAAGATCCATGGGCACTTGAGAAGAAGGTATAATCCGCTGAGTTTGGATGCAGTGTTCTGTATATGTCTGTTAGTTCTACCTTGTTTATCATATTGTTCAAGTTCTCTGTTTCCTTGTTGATCTTCTGTCTAGTTGTTCTATCTCATGATGTGAGAGGGGTGTTGAAGTCCCCGACGATTATTGTAAAAATGTCTATTTCTCCCTTCAGTTTTGCCAGAGTTTGTCTCATAAATTTTGGGGCACCCTGGTTAGGTGCGTAGATATTTATGACTGTTATATCTTCCTGGAGGTTCGTCCCTTTTATTAATATATAATTGCCTTCTGCATCTCTTATCACTTTTTTGCATTTGAAGTCTGTTTTGTCTGATATTAGTATAGCTACCCTTGCTCTTTTCTGTTTACTATTCACATGGAGTATCTTTTTCCAACCTTTTACTTTCAGCTGGTTTGTATCCTTGTGTCTGAGATGAGTTTCTTGTAAGCAGCATATGGGTGGCTCATGTTTTTTTATCCATTCTGTCAGCCTTTATCTTTTGATTGGGGAATTTAATCCATTCACATTCAATGATATTACTGAAAATGCACTATTTATTTCCTCCATTTTATTCTTTGGTTTTCATGTGTCATCTTATTTTTGTCTTTCTTTTTACTCTTTTGGTTATCCTTTTTGCTTTTCTTTCTTCTATACTCTCCTCCAAGCCTCTCTCTCCTGTCTTTTTCTTTCAGGTTCTAAGGCTTCCTTTAATATTTCCTGCAAAGGTGGATTCTTTTTTGCAAACTCTCTTAGTTTCTGTTTGTTTGTGAATACTTTATATTCACCTTCATATTTGAAGGACAGTTTTGCTGGGTAAAGAATTCTCGGCTGGCAGTTTTTCTCTTTCAGTTTCCTAATTGTATCATACCACTATCTTCTCGCCTCTATGGTTTCTGAAGAGAAATCTGCACAAAGTCTTACTGGACGTCCTTTGTACATGATCATTTGCTTCTCTCTTGCTGCTCTGAGCATTTTCTCTTTATCTTTTACATTTGACATTCTGAATAATATGTGTCTTGGCATAGGTCTATTTGGATTTATTCTTATTGGGGTACGGTGTGCTTTTTAGACATGCAAGTTCCTTTCTTTCATGAGAGTTGGGAAATTTTCAGCTATTATTTCCTCAAATACTCTTTCTGCCCCTTTTCCTTTCTCTTCTCCTTCTGGAACTCCAATGACACGTATGTTGTTGCATTTTGTGTTGTCATTCAACTCTCTGAGCCCCTGCTCAATTTTTTCCATTCTTTTCTCTCTTCAATTTTAGCTGCTCTGTCTTCAGTATCACTTATTCTTTCTTCTATCATTTCGAGTCTTCTGTTGTATGCTTCAAATGTATTTTTTTTTTTTTTTTAAAGATTTTATTTTTATTTATTCATTTATCCCCCCCTTGCTGCTTGTGCTCGCTGGGTCAGCTAACCATGCTGTGCGGGCGGGCTTGCCTTCACCAGGAGGCCCCGGGAACCGAACCCGGGGCCTCCCGTATGGTAAACGGGTGCCCTACTGATTGAGCCACAGCCGCTTCCCTCAAATGTATTTTTTACTTCACCTATTGTGTCTTTCATTCCCATGAACTCCGTTACTTTTCTGTTCATGACTTCAAATTCTTCTTTATGTTAGTGCAATGACTTCTTGATGTCCTTGATCTCTTTAACTATATTCTCTTTCATCTCATTAATTTGATTTTGGAAATGTGTGCTCATCTCACTGATTAGTTCTCTCAAATTCTGCATCTCTTCTGGGACTTTGCTGTATTCCTTTTCTTGGTCCATGTCTTCTATTTTCTTAGTATGGCTCGTAGTCTTTTGCTGGTGCTTAGGCATCTGGTTAGTTTGTATTTTACTTAGATGCTCTATCTCTTTCTCTTTTATAGGGTTTTAGTGGCAGGAGGCTGTGAGTTACCGCTGCTCTTTGATTTTTGGCTCAACCTTGATTGTTAGGATTGTTCTGCTGATTGCTCAAAACTGGGCACTGGACCCAGTAATTGGTTGTAGAGTCGTTTCCTAGGGCCTTGGGCAGGGAGGCTATAGAGACCAGGAAAAGACTCTCTTATTAATTAATTTTCTTATGTGTACTTCCTTGGTCTGCCAGGAGATGGCACTTGTTGGCTGCTCAATTCAATGCCTGGTCGGAGCGTATTTGTTGTGACACAGACCAGATCAATGTGATAGAGCTTCCTGTCTGGGGGCTAGGAGCTCTGTGATTCAAACTTTCTGAGACAGTTCTCCAGACTTCTCTCGTAGCGCCCCCCTTTTCTCAGCTAGGAAATATTTCCACTCCCTTCTGAATCCTCAACAATCAGTCCCTGTTAGTAGAGGATGAGATTGGCAGGTTTGTATATCTTTAGCCCCTTGCAGGCTCCAAGGCAAACAATGGCGCAGCCCCACCCAGCCTGGAAGGGCTCTCTGGACAGGGCAGACCAAACCTGGAGTCCAAAGCAGGGTCAGCCCCAGGCTCTCTCTCCCCTCTCCCGTGGTGTCCTCAACAATTAGTCCAGACTAAAAGAGAGGGAGGTTGCGAGGATCGGATTTCTCCAGTCCTTTCCGGGCTCCCAGGGCAAACCGCCGAGTGGAAGGTTCCGTGGGGTTCTGCAGCCCAAATTTCAGGTCCGAACCTGAGTCAGCCTAAGGCTGTATCCCTCTCTCTCCCCTTTCCGGGAGTGGCAGATCCCTGAAGCCCCCTTTGTCTGTGGTCGCAGGCCCAGGGGCCCGAGAATTCTGAAGAGTGTGTGGGAGGGTGCCGGAAGCAGCAGAAGCTGCTACTTGCAACTCACTGTTCTGTAGTCGCGATTTCCCTCTTCTGTCCCTCTCTCCTCTGGGTGGTATGCAGCCTTCACCTGCTGACCTAAACCCTAGAAGATCTTTTTTGGGGCTGTTTCAGCTTGTCCTCTAGCTATTTTTCTGGAGAAGAGATTCCCCTGTCTTACTAGTCCACCATCTTCCCGGAAGTCTCTTCAGGACCATTTTTTTTTTAAAGTCTTTGATATGTCCCAGATCTGTTCCTCCTCACTCACAATTTCTAATGCTTTAATCTTCTCCTTTTGCCTGGGCCATCACTTTCTGTTTATTTGGATGTTTTAAAACCTTTTGTTGAAACCTGGACATTTTTTTTTTAAAGGAGGTACCAGGGGTTGAACCCGGGACCTTGTGTATGTCGGAAGCAGGTGCTCAACCACTGAGTTACACCCGCTCCTGAAACCTGGACATTTTGATATTTTTATGTGTTGTCTCTGGAATTTAGACACTGAGGCATCTGTTATATAAGTTTTTATCCAGCTAGTGTTATGCCAGAAATTTCTTTGAATGCCAGGATCTAACAAAAAAGGGAGGAAAAAAATAAAATACCTTTTTCAGTCTTTGCAAATTGGCTTGTGCAAGTGTTCTTCAGAGCTTAACTGTCGTTATGCTGACCTTAGAGAATAGCCCGAGGCAAAAGTGTAGAGTCCTCACTTGTCTTTTCTGTGCATGTCTTGTCCTGGGCATGCACACATGGCCCTAGGAATTTCCTGTTTACATGGATACAAATGTCCCCATTCCTTTAGGAAACATTTCCTCATGGCCCCAGGTGTTACTCTATGTCCCACAACCAGCATTCCTTTGCCCCAGGCAGCTGCTATTTGACTGTACTCCTGTACTGTTCCTTAGGAGAGCTCTGTGCAGGGCAAGTTCTGGGACAGTGAGCCCGAGACAAGTGTCTCGGTTCAGTTCTTCAGGTTGCCACCAGACAAGATTAGCACAGACATACATGCATCCTTATATGGGCAGAAAGATTATGCACTTCCTCCAAACTGGGACCAGAGACCTGCACTAAGAATGCAGGCTGAGGGAAGCGGCTGTGGCTCAATCAGTAGGGCTTCCGTTTACCATATGGGAGGCCCCGAACAGCGAGCACAAGCAGCAAGGGGGGGATAAATGAATAAATAAATAAAATCTAAAAAAAAAAAAAAAAAAGAATGCAGGCTGATTCCATGCCTAGCTGGTGTGGGGATATGGGAAGGGCCAGCAAGGATACCATGAGACCCTACTGTTTTTAAATGGTCTTTTTCTGGATTTAGCGCTAACCCTGTTACTGCAACTAATTGTTTTCTGGAGCTTTAAGAAAGAAGTTTCTGCAAGTTCTTGTTTGTAGCTTAAAGCTTCTGTCGGGGATGTGGTCCTGGAGCCTCTTACTCTGCCACCTTGATTGGGGTGGCTGTCCTAATCTTTTGGCTTCATTCTTCTTTTTTTTTAAATCCCAACTCACACAAAAACCATGTTGTTATTGCCTCATAATGACAAATTATAATCAAAAGGAAACAAGATGAGTTTAAAAAAGTAGTTGTTAAGTAACATGGCTTGCCATTTATTATTTATATTCTAAAGTGCTATGTTTTATGTATACATGTGCTTTACATATTGTGATCATCTCAAGATTTTTAGTCAGTCCTTGGTATTATATAATTTAATCATTTCTAAAATAGACATTTGGAGTTTTTGTGCCTTGTGATAGGCATTCTCAAACAAATAATAGGGTGTTTTTTGTTTCCATAGTTGTTTTATGAATTATAGATGATTTCATTGGCTAGTGAGCAGCCAAAGGAGCACAGCTGGCTGCTTACTGTCTGTGGGTGCTCTCAAATTTTCTGTCTTTCCACTCAACTGCTTAAACACTAATGTGCCTACTTTATGCTCACCTCTGTAGCTCTCTGTTGTCATCAGAAGGGGTTTCGAGTTAATAGCAATATCCTTTGTCTGCAGTGTTTTTGTATGACTGTACTCTCAAAGCAGAGGGAAAAACACCTCTGCCTTACTTTTGTTTCTCTGAAGAATAATGCTAATTATATTTTAGAAGATGCACCACACTATGAAGTTTCATGCATTGTTGGAATATATTTGTTTCCATTTAATCCTCAAAACAGCCTTCTGGAATATTCTTATTTTACAGAGAGGAAATGGAGGCTCAGAGGTGGTCAATTACTTTTCTGAGATCATATAGCTGTAAATCCTTCACTCGTTTTTTGAGCATGGGTTATTGGACTTTTTGGGCTGAAGCCAGAGCAGTGGCTGCCATTTACTTTTTGGTTTCCAGCCAACATAGCAGACTTTGGTTTAAGTCTAGAGATAATTAGACTTTAAAAATAAAATCTCTTTTAAAAACCCTGGGATTTTATTCCTTCAGAAGAGGAGGTCATTAAGCCTTTTTAACTGTTAGCATGACTGCTTTAGCAAGCTTCATGAGTAATTCTTAAATCTACAATCCATATGTGCACAACAGAGTGGGCTTACTAGGAAAATGTCTGCTCTACCAAAGACCAAGACCAGGCAGGTCTAACTAAATTATGCAGATCCCATAGTGCTCTGTTACCCTTGCTAACAGAAACTGCATAATGAAGGTTCATTGATTCTGGGGAGCTGAAGAAGTACAAAATGATTATCCTCAAATGTGTAGAGTTGAACAGGACTTGAAAGAAATCACCTAGCTTGTATCCTTAAGGATAGGAATCTCACTCGTTTCTGAAGAGCTGACTTTTCCCAGTAATCTCTATAGCCAGCTTACATTTCTTTTGCTGAAATGTTAACCAGTCTCTTGCTTTACCAGATATTATACAACTCAACCCATTAGTTTCACTGGGAATTTTCACACATGTATCATACACATAACTATATTGGAATTCAGAGCAGTCTCTCCCTAACGTCTTTGCTATGCTTACAAATATCCAAATACGGGCATCCAACTACTCTCTTTTCTTCCTTGTTGTACTCCATAATTTAGTACTCTCTTTTCCCATGTTAAAGAATAACTTTCAAACTTTCTATAGTAGAGATTGTAAAATAAAGGTTTCCAATACCCTAGAAAGCCAGCTGGATCTCATAGCCCAGCAGATGGTGCCAGAAGTAGGGGCAGCCTTGTTTGTGCAAATACCAACAGGAAGTTTTTGACCTAAGCCTTTGGAAGGTGAAATTCATTCCACTCTTCTAGTGCTGTGATATGGAAGTATCTGGTATTTGAAGAACCCAAGATTATCTATGTAACCTCCTCTTTGCTATCCTAATATTGTTTTGTACTTATCAGTGGAATACCCCCCTGTAGCTAATGCCCCTGGCCTAGTTGTTAACAGTGGGAGAAAGTTTCACCTAAAATGATCAGGAGCCTGCCTCTAGTTCATTTAAAAGTAATACAACTCTCAGATGGTTCTGCTACATGAAAGGATCAGATGGTGCTTGCATGACTTTCCTGAGTCTTCCACTCTTCTCTAGCTCTTGTAATCTTGCCTAGAGAGTGATGTGTCTTATAGTCTCTGTCTTTAAGTCTAAAATGCATGAAATCATTACTCTTATACAGATAGAAAATGAACAGTATTAGAGAGGGTTCTGGTAAGATGTCATAATGTGTTCAAAGGAGAATTTAAAGAACAGACAATTTACAAATCAGGAATATTGAAATGAATGTGCAAATGGAGGTAAAACTGGCTGCTTCCACAATGGGGGGAGGGACGTCAATTGAGCATCCACCAGACAGAATTTTGCAGGTCTATAGACAGTGATTATTTCCATACTGTCAGTTATCTATGACTTACAGAATTGTAAGATAGCTTGAAGGGAATAAATAGCTAGAATCTTGGAAGGATAACTCTAAACAATATATAGTTTTCAACTGAAGCACAATTTTTTCTCTACACCTAATTATTTTTTTGCTACAGACAAAATATAAGAAACCAGGTGATTAAAACAGTATATTGTTGATTATTGTCTAAAAACAGTCTCAAAATTTTGTTTTAGCCATTTGCAGTGTTCCTAAAATATTTTCTATAGGATTTATGACTTTTTAAAAACATTATTGATTTAAGTGTTTAAGATTGCTAGATATAGATAAGTAAACTATAACCTCAGCTATTTGAACCATGCTTCAGAATCACACAAAGATGTCCTGAAATCCATGCCCTAAATCAGGCCCACTACTGTTTGAGTAAAGTAATTTATTTTAATAATGGTGACCTTGAATTCGGGGTTAATTAAATTATGTTCAGAAGTGTTAAAGTAGTAGTAAATTTGGTGTTATTATCCTAAAATAAAATACATTGGGGGGAGAGAGTCTTACAAGGTTAAAATAAAGGGGTTTTGATGGGGAATGGGAAAGAAATGTGAGGAGAAAAGGGGGCATTTGGAGTGGATATCGTTTGGTTTGTTTTATTTTTTAGTAACCTAACTTTACTAGAGGCTTCTGTTTTTATATTCAGTTATTACTGTGTATTATAGCACTCTCTTGTGTCTTGGAAGTTAGAATGGTGTCTTTGGGGTTTATATCTTGTCTCTCTAATGGTGGATTTAAGAAAGCAGTATCTTTCATGCTCTGTCAAGAGCCTCTCTAGAGTATGGCGCTTGAGAAGAAAACTATTGTAGCAAACAAGGAGTATCATGTTTCCATGTTTGTATCTGGGGAAGGGAGAAGATAAATAAATTGAGAGGCTTCCATGATCTCCTAGCCCTTTGTATTCTTGTGCTTGACAGCTTTTAAATTCATTGCAAGTGATACCTAAGGATACTGTTCTTGAGCAAGCTTATATATGTCTTCATATGCAGTCTGTCAGTTGTAGATGGTTAACTTTTATAGTCCTTGCTTTACTGAGACAATCTTTTTAATTTCAGGTAAAAAACATCATAATGAATTTCAGCTTCTGGTGGATCAAGCCAAAAAAGGATACAAAAAAACTGTTGGAATGTCAAAAAAAGATGATGACTCTACAGAAAAGTTATCTGTAAGCATGGGTAAGAGATTTTAATTAAAAACAGAAATGTGTTGAATTTCCCTATTTACTTATAATATAAAAAGGAAATAAAACCAAAGAAATTTACTTTGGAGTTATTAGGTATTTGAAATGGAAAAAAGCTTTTTTAAGGTAAACGTCATATAGTAGTTATTGAATGGAAACTAGGTTTATTATTAGGTGTATGGGAAAAATGATTGGAAGAATGTTCTGAAGAAACAGAGTATCTAAAATCTGTCTTCCTTTAGGTTAATGATAAATCATAAATTTCTTATTTGTTTAAACTTGAGGATGTTTTCTAGGTGTAGGATTTATTGCTGGGGATCCTATGATGTCCTACAAAGGAAATAAATTAGTTTTTGTTATAGAACACTCATAATTATTTTGGATGGAAAGTTCTGCCAAAAAACATCTAATGCTAATACACTTGGTATGATGATACATAACCCATTTCTTAATTTTGAGCCATTTTAAAATTTGAGATTAATGTTATATTTCTATTGCCAGAGCTTTGGGCCAGTGATAAAAGAGAATCATAACAGGGGAAAATGCACATGAAGCTATTTCACAATTTAGTAGCTATCTTGAAGAATAAGAACTATCACTCCTCATTTTTTTCCTCAGTGTTCCTGGTGCTATTTGGTAGGTTGCTGCCTCAGTATATTTTAGGGTCTCCGAACAACTTGAATTTGGTCACGCAATTGTTCAAGCATATTCCTAGAACGTAGTTTAGTTCCTGAGAAAATCTTGCTTAATATCTCCCATCAGGAGAACATTTTTGTATATTGGCTGAATTTCTCTTGAATGATAGCTTGTGTTCAGTTGTTATGTATTCTTTGTGTATATATACTTAAATATTGTTCTCTCTGGGGTTCAGAGGTGATTGCTGCTGGTATATTGCTGTGTATGAATGAGCATGTCTGGGAGAGGTTGGGAGTGAGGGAGAGAAACAGAATGACTGCAAAGGTGAGTTTTGTGTAGCCACTTACACCACGTGTAATGTTTGCTTTTTAGAATAAACTTGCTCATTTAAGTGCCAGTGCTCATTTAATTGAACAAAGTGCATGTTCTCTCAAGGAAAAACTAAATCTGTTTTTGTTCCCTATCTTTGGGGAGGTCTAATGTCTGAGCATCACAGTTAGGGCTCTATTCGAGGTCCTGCATTCTGAGATCTAAGAGCAGGTAGGAAGGATAGCTGGCTTTCCACCCCTACAACTTGTTTAATGATGTTTGTGCTTAAGAGGGAATTTATCTTTTAGAAGCTTATGTGAGAGGAGAAGAAGTAAGAGAAGAATATAGATGGGGCGTAAAAATAAAAGATTGTTTTGAGTTGATTTCCTCTTCCCTGGTTTGCCTGCTTGATTGCATTCTCCTGGCCAATGGAGTGATATAGTTTCCTGAGTTCAGTGAATTTACTGGGTGATTGATTTTCTTAACATGATCCAGGCATCTGGTTTCAAGAGGAGATCCTAGAGATCCTGGATGGTCATTTTGGTTTAGCTTCTTTTTTCCTTTTCCCGATCAATATCTGAGGGTGCCAATTTGCTTTGGTAATTATGTCTTATTAATAGCTGTAGCCATTGGGAAATTTGATGTAATTATGAATTCCAAAAACATAATTGGATCATGCTTGTAAACTCATCTGTTAATCTGGGCATGATTAAGTTATGATTAGGGTGTTGACTGGGCTACATCAGTAGGGCATTAAGCCCCACCCCTAGGTGGGTGGGGGAATCGAATATAAAAGGCATGGCAAGAACAGAGTTGAAGCAGTTTTTGAGAAGCAGTTTTGATGTTGGAGTTTGATGTTGGAGAGAAGGCCCCAGGGGAAGAGAAGTGAGCCATTCACCTGATAGTCTACAGCTGGCCTTGTGGAGGAAACAGGCGCTAAACCCAGAGAGAAACGCAGCTGTATTAGTCAGCCAAAGGGGTGCATTGTGAAATACCAAAAATGGGTTGGCCTTTATAAAGGGTATTTATTTGGGGTAGAAGTCCACAGATACTAGGCCATAAAGCATTAAGTTTCTTCTCTCACCACAGTCCATTGCCACGTGTTAGAGCAAGACAGCTGCCGGTGTTTGCCAGGGTTCAGACTTCTTGGATTCCTCTCTTCCCGGGGCTGCGTTTCTCTCCGGTCTTAGCTCCTGTTTCCTCCACAAGTTCAGCTGTAGATGATCAGGAGAACGGCTTGCTTCTCTTCTCCTGTGGCCTTCTTTCCAACATCAAAACTGCTTCTTCTCTGTTCTTTGCCTTACCTTTAATATTCGATCCCCCGCCCACCAAGGGGTGGGGCTCAATGCCCTAATCATAACTTAATCATGCCTAGATTAACAGATCAGTTTACAAGCATGATCCAATTATATTTTTGGAATTCATAATTACATCAAACTGCCCAACTGCAACAGCAGCCCCGGGAAGAGAGGAATGTAAGAAGCCTGAACCCTGGCAAACGTTGATAGCTGTCTTGCTTCAACACGTGGCAGTGGACTTCGGTGAGAGAAGAAGCTTAATGCTTTATGGCCTGTTATCTGTGGACTTCTACCCCAAATAAATACCCTTTATAAAGACCAACCCATTTTTGGTATTTCACATTAGCATCCCTTTGGCTGACTAATACAATAGCCAAGCAACATTGGGGCTTATATTTAGAAATTATACTCTTGTGATATATGCTGTTCTCTCAGTGTAACAAAAACTTATAACTCTTTCTGGAAAGAGCTTGACTATATGGACTTGGAAAGGGTTTTTTGAAGAACTTATCCAATTCTTTTTCCATAAGTTTTCTTGCATAAAAATCCCTTGAACATTCTTTTAAGTGTCCTTTGTTAAAGGTCGCTTGCCTTTACAAGCAGACTGGGTGAGCAAGGTGTGAAAGCTTTGCTTCTCTGGGATGAAGCTCACGAAAGGGGAGCTCCCAGCATCAGCACAGGTGCCGTGCATGTTAAGTACTTACTCAGTTCCTGAATCTTCAAGACATCGCAATTTAAAGTCCCAGGAGAGTCCTGAAACAAGATTGTGAGAAGGAGAATCCTGGGTACTGAAGACTCCCTGGATTTCGTTTTCTTCACTCAGATTTGGCCATGCTCTTGTAAACACTGTAACTGCATCCCACCAGCCTTTCTGGACCTTTATCTTTACCTGCACTGAGACCTCAAAAATTGAGGTTATGATAAGGGATGCATAGAAATGTACTGTATTGAATCAAATGGGAATATTTATTATGTCTGATTAGTTTTCCTTTTCCATATGAATAATTAGACTCTAAATTTAACAAATTTAGAAAAATGTCCAGATAGATTGACTACCACATAATGGTCAGAGACAAATATTGTGGTTTTCTTATTAAATGAAAAATTAATCTTTAATCCTTTTTCATTGTGCATCTTATTTTTATTTATCTCTTTTCTGATGAAATATGCAAGAATTCCATAGTAATATTGTAAATAGAAGCCACATTAGAATTACAAGTTTCTTCCTACTCCTGGTTTTAAAGGATATTTTTTGTTTTGTTTTGTTTAAACTAATACATTTATATCCCAAAGAGTCCTTAAGTTATACATTTTAAGGTTTACCAACTTCATAAAAATACTTTGAGGACAGCTGCATTCACAGTGTTAATTACTTGATTATTTCTTTGCCCATTCTTCTCTCTCTTTTCTTTTCCCAAATAACTTCATTCAGATATAGTTCAAGGTAGAATTTATCCTCCTTCTATTTTCTCCACTGCTCTTTAGGCAGATCTGATGCTTCCTGGTCAGGTCCAGTGCTCTCTTAATTGGAAACATCCTGTCATTATAAAGGTTTTTGGGAAGCCTTCTTATGGCTTCTTTTACATCTTCACTCTCCGCTATTGTATCATCTCGCATTAATCCTAGTTTTTTGAATCTTGCAGCATTATAATACCATTTTTGAATACCATCCAGTCACTAGCCTGATGCTGCAACAGCAGGCCGGCTTGCCATTTTAACAGGATATTTTGTTTTAAAAATAATCCTGGAGGGATGCGGATGTGGCTCAAACAATTGGGCTTCCGTCTACATATAGGAGGTCCAGGGTTCAATTCCCAGAGCTCCTTGGTGAAGGCAAGCTGGCCTGCGTGGCGGGCTGGCCCAAGTGAAGAGCTTGCCTGCACAGAGTGCTGGCCCACGCAGGTGTGCTGGCCTGAGCAGAGAGCTGGCACAGCAAGATGACACAACAAAAAAGTGACACAGAAGAGAGACAATAAGAGATGCAATAGACCAGGGAGCTGAGATGGTGCAAGAGATTGAGTGCCTCTCCCACTCCGGAATGTCCAAGGATCCATTCCTGGTGCTGCCTAAAGAGAAGACAAGTAGACACAAAAGAACACACAGCAAATGAACACAGAGAGCAGACAGCAAGCGCAAAAACAACGTGTGCGTGTGTAAATAAATAAATCTTAAAAAAAAAAAAAAAAAAGAATAATCCTGGAAAAATGTGGGGTGGACAATATAATCAGGTGGCACCATTTGTAATTTTGAATCAAATTCTTTGGCTTTCACTAGAGTTTTAGAATCAATGTTACATACACTTTTATTTTACTATGTACAGGCAGCAATACTGAATATTATAGAGATAATGGACATACAGAAGTTGTAGATTTTAATGTACTTACTGTGAACTATTTCTTTTTTTGTTTGTTCATTTCTTTTTTAGGACAAGCAGATAGTAAAATGGAATTCTCAGATGTGACCTTGATAACAAATCAGTTCCCTCAGTCAAAGCTGGACTCTCCTGGGAAGTCAGAGCCTGATAGACCAGATGATTCTTCTAATAACATTGATATTCAAGAAGAAGCTCTTTCTCCCCCAGAATCTGATTCATGTAATAGGTAAGAGACATGAAGTAATTGATTTATTTTAAATTTCTATTTCCTTTGCATACTAAGATAGGCAAAAATGATTAGAAAATAGCTCTACAGCAATGGTGCAGTTCCCCAGTCTTCTTCCATTTCAGTCTCTTTATGCTGTTGTGTAGCCATCGCAGCAATAGCAAGGTATGATTTGGGAGGCTATGTACAGTGACCATAAGGTGGCTTTGCTTTCCACTCTGTATTCTTTTATTGGTATTTTTTCTACAGTTGGAAAAGAAAGCATGATAGTGAATTTTTTTTGTCAATACGAGTGAAAGAAATAAAGACAGCTATACTGGAAAATAGAGTGTCCAGAAGGATGGTATATAAGAGAGGAAAGCAAAAAAGAAAACTTTAACTGAATAAGTAGGTGAGATGGGGGAAGCTTTAAAAATTGGAAGTTTTGGGGTGTGTCATTTTTTCCAAATGATTTTTTTAAAAAAGATGATGTGACAAGTAAATAGATTTAAATCATGTTATATCATAAACATTACCCATGTTTCTATGCCATTATTTTCGATGTGCTTAGTGTTATCTTATATTTCTGTACCATATTTGACCAGACCCTTCGCTTCCTGTTAGATATCTGCATTTTCTCCAGTGTTCTGTTTATGTATCTAATGCTGTGGTAAAGCTCTTCCTGAATAGAGCCTATTGCTTGGATTGAATTATTTCATTAGCTTTAAATGCATTTTGACCCTGGTAGGTGATAATGTTGCTTAAAGTTTGAGTGATTTCTACCAATTTTAAATGCTATCAGCAGCATATGAATGTGATTATATCTTAGAAATCACTTAATCTTTGATATTTATTAATTTAAAATTTGTTAACTGCTCTAGAATGGTAGATTATGTCTAATCTGGAAAAATAATTAAGAAGAAATTTTTTTATAAGAGGAGTATACCCAGAGACCTTTTGCTTTCCTTGGGTTCTTGGGAAATAGTCTCAAATCATTCAGAATCAATTATTAAAAAGGGAAAATCTTCTCACCCTGTCATGAAGGTATGCAAGGTCAAAGCCTTATGGTAGCTCATGTTGTCTGAGGGAAAAACACTGTTAGCTGTGTGAAGCTGCTACATAATCATTCCAAATTAGGCCATTCCTGCAAGACCAACAGGCAGTATTTGATTTTAAACACAAGTCTTCTAGAAATACAGGGTGAAAATGCAGGAAAATCAGAGTCAAGGGAAGTAGGAGTTAGATTTTGACTATAGGCCTGGGATGCCTGAATGTTTTGGTATTCCAGAATGAACTGGGAAACTTTTGTGAGCTTTGGAGTAGGAATGGAGGAAATAGGGGAAACACATGACTGGCGGAAGTTATATCTATCTAGTGTCAAGAGTAAGGGAAATAAGACTAGTTGGATGGGGGTTTTCAGACAGACTTACTGGCATAGCTGAACTATGAGAAGATTATTTATAAGAAAGGTGGCATTGCTTTTAAGTATACTATGGCACAGGAAATAGAGCAGACAATGGACAGTCTCTGGGTTTAGTAGAAAGTCTAAAGCACATACGAGTGAGGGCCAAGAGGAGTAAGCTTTCTTGGGTCAATTTACATAAATGAATTTAGCCCAAAGTCTTGCTGTTGTAACTCATCCTGACTCATCACTCAGCAAAAAAGTTGAGAAGGGTTTTAAGTTTATCCCCATTCACACACTTTCAAGTGTAGTGATGCTAGATTGACCCTTGTTCCGTGTCTATAACAGTGTCCGTCATTGCTCTCATCCATTCAACAAATGTGTATTGTGTACTAGGCATTATTCTAGATGCTGGAGTATAGAAGTGATGCAAACATTTTTAAAAATTTCCTTTCTTTAATGTAAGAGCCTATCTTCTATTTTATATTTTTATTAGATACGAATATATATATATATTGTATATATCTATACACATACACTGTCCAATGGAATTGCCTACTAATGAAGATTTTAGCAGCTTTTTGAGATGCAATTCACAGACCATACATTCACCCATTTAAGTGTACAATTCAGTGGTTTTTACTATATTCACGGAGTTATGCAGCCATCACCACAAGTCAATTTAAAAAATTTTCCTCACCCCAGAAAGAAACCCCAATACCATTAGCAGTTACTTCCCATTTCTTCCCAACTCCACCAGCCCCTGACAACTACCAGACTGTGTACTGTCTCCATAGATTTTTCTATTCTGGATAATTCATATAAACAGAATCATATAATATGTAGTCTTCTTTCACATAGCATATTGTTTTCAATGTTAATCCATGTTGTAGCATATATCAGTACTGTGGTCTTTTTTTATTGCCGAATAATACTCCATGCATAGATATACCACATTTTATTCATCTAGTCATTAATTGGTGGACATTTGGATTGTTTCTAATTGAACTTTTCATAAGGAAAAAAGATTATTGATTTGCTTGCACACTTCGGAAGCTTAGCTTCTGTGACCATCTTATATAAGGAGTGGAATTGCTGAGTCATACGGCAAATTCATATATTTTTTTAAAACTTTTTGTTTTGAAATACTTTCAAACTTACAGAACAGTTACAAAAATAATACGAACCCCATACAGGGAACTCCAATATACCTTACCCTGTTCCCCATACCCACATCTACAATTTTAACATCATTTGCATTATCATTATACACAATCAGGAAGACTTAGTCCTCCAATGTCATTGTTCTTATTTTGTTTGTTTGGGATCCCTTGAAGTTTCTTACGAATATTAGGATTAGGTTTTTCATTTCTGCAAAAAACACTGTTGGGAGTTTGTTAGGTAATGTATTGAATCTGTATTTCAATTTGGATAGTATTGTCATCATAACAATATTAAGCCTTCATCAACATAGGTTCTCTTTCCCATTTATTTAGGTCTTCTTTAATTTCCTCAGCAGTGTTTTGTACTTTTTAGCATACAAGTCTTGTGCTTCCTTATTTATATTTATTCTTAAGTGTTTTATTCTTTTTGGTGAAGCAATAGTAAATGGGATTATTTTTGTAAATTCCTTTTTGGATTGTTTGTTGGTAGAATTTGGAAATGCAGGTGATTTTTTTTGTTTTTTTATCCTGTAACTGCTGAATTCGTTTATTACTTTTAACTGTTGTTTGAGAACTTTTCAGGGTTTTTATGTATAAGATCATGTCATCTGTGAATATAATTTTACATCTTCTTTTCCAATTTGGATACCTTTTATTTCCTTTTTGTGATTAATTGCCCTGGCTATCATGTTGAGGAATATCCCTTCTATTCTTAGTTTGAAAGTTTTTTTTATCAAGAAAGGGTGTTTGATTTTTTCAAATGCTTTTTCTGTATCTATTTGATCATGTGGCTTTTTCCCTTCATTCTATTAATGTGTAGAGTATTATATTGATTGCTTTTCATATGTTGGACCACCCTTGTAATAAATTCCATTTGGTCATGGTGAATAACCTTTTAATATGCTGCTCAATTTGATTTCTAGTATTTTTTTTTAAGATGTTTGCATCTATAATCATAAGAAATATTAGTCTGTAGTTTTCTTTTCTTAAATTGTGTCCTTATTTGGCTTTGGTATAAAGATAATGCTGGCCCCAGAATGAGTTAGGAAGTCCCCCCCACCCCTTATTTATGGAAAAGTTTCAGGATTGGTGTTAATTCTTTAAATGTTTCGTACAAGTCATAGTGATGCCATCTGGTCTTAGACTTTTCTTTATTGAGAGGTTTTTGATTACTGATTTACCCTCTTAGTAAAGGTCTATTTAGGTTTCCTGTTTTTTTTCTTGGGTCAGTTTTAGTAGTTTGAGTCTTTCTAGGAATTTGTGCATTTCAACTAGGTTATCAAATTTGAGAGCACACAGGTGTTCATAGTATACTCTTTTTTTGTTTGTTTTTGTTTTTAAACAAATCTATTTTATTGATACATATTAATAAAGCATAAATTCATCCAAACTGTATACTCAATGGTGTATTTGGTATAATCACATAGTTGTGCATTCATCACTTCAGTCATTATTAGGGTATTTTCATTGTTTCAATAATATTAATATTAATAATAAAAAAACAGATAAACAAACAAACAAGAAAATTCCTCACCTTTCAGTCTCTCTCTGTTTCCCCTGCTGTACATAGCTGCTATTTCTGGCTATTCTTGCACAATTATTTATTTGTTTATTAAGCAGTTTTATTGAGGTATATTCACATACCATATGATCTAGCCAAAGTGTATAATCAATGGCTTTTATTGTAATCACAATTTTGTACATTCATCATCTCAAAAATTTTAGAACAATTTTATTAATCCAAAAAGAGACTCCACACCCTTTAGCATTCCTTCCTCCGCCCTACATAACCACTAATCTAATTTCATCTTTATAAATTGATTAATATTTACATTTTATATAAATGGAATCATACAATATGTAGTACTCTATGTCTAGTCTCCTTCACTTAGTATAATGTTTTTTTTTTTATTGTCTGATATTAACATTTTGTACTATTAACCTATATTTGTTCAGCTTCAAAGAAAAACGGTCTTATATATGCAATTTTACCCATGTTCATATTTCAAATAATATATTTATATTTCACATAATATATTTAGTTCATAATAGGGCAGTCATACAGTATTTGGCCTTTTGGGTCTGGCTTGCTTCACTCAACATAGTGTCCTCCAGGTTCATCCATGTTGTCATATGTTTCACGACTTAATTTCTTCTTACCACTGCATAGTATTCCATCATGTGTTTATACCATATTCTGTTTATCTGTTCATTGGTTGATGGACACTTGGGTTGTTTCCAATTTTTGGCTATCAAGAATAACGCTGCTCTGAACATCGGTGTGCAGGTGTCTATTCGTGTCACTACTCTCAGTTCTTCTGGTTGTGTACCCAGTAGTGGTATTGCCAGGTCATGTGGCAAATCTCTATTCAACTTCCTTAGGAGTTCATTTATCATATTATTCAAGCTCTCTGTTTATTTATTTATCCTATGTCCAGATGTTCTATCCAATACTGAGAGTGGAGTATTGAAGTCTCCAACTATTATTATAGAGACATCTGTTTCTCCCTTCAGCTTTGCCAGTGTGTGCTTCATGGATCTTGGGAAACTGAAATTATGTGCATAAATATTTAGTATAGTTATTTCTTCTTGCTGAATTGCCCCTTTTATTAATATATAATGACCTTCTTCATCCCTTATAGCAGTTTTTTTTTTTTTTTAAATAAAGATAATATTTATTTAGCTTTTTGGAAATATAAATAACACAGTAAATGGTTAAGGAAAAAAACCCAACAAGCAAAAACAAAAAACTGACATTTTATATGATTGATCATCTCCAGCCATAACATTTATTAGTGAATATAAAAAAAAAAATTATTATTTTTATCTGCTCTTCCCCCGGTTTTTGACTATATAGATTCTTTCTAGGAGTCTCGAGTCCTTAAGAAAATTCCACAGCTAGACCAGCTCCTACAATGCAAATGATTAAGGCTAAAGTCCTACTTCCTTGGGAAAATAAATTTCTGTCCTTGAGATTCTGAAAAACTAGACCCCCAGGAACTTATAAAGCAGGTGCTTTCATTAGGATCCTTCTAACATGGGGAAAATGCAGCCATCATCCATTAAAACACTATCAAATTTGGGTACAGGTACTCTTCAGGTTTCCTACGTTCTCAAATGACTTCTAAACTAGTCCAGTCTTTCTGGCAGTACAGACTGGAGCCAACTGCCATCTTCCTTACCAATAGGCTCCCAAGCTGCACCAAAAGTGGGATTAACAAAACCAAATAAATGTAAAGCATTTTCAACCTTTCTTCCTGGAAGTTAGAGAGCTCTTTGGGGTGGGAAGGGTAAGGAGACTGTGTATCAATCTTGCCTTTAACACTCAGTATTGATGAAAGGGCAGCTAAATCTATCCAGTGCACGTCTGCATTGAGTATACGTGAGTACTTACCCATCACCACACAAGGAAGTCAGTAAATTAACAAGTCACTGTGGACCAAGTCCCTCAAAACAGAGGCAAATTCAGTGAACCAAGGCCACTGCCTATAGTAATAACCTCAATTCAACTATGTCCTTTCCTAAAGAACCATATTAATCTCCTGATTTAAGAGGTATCTCTGGCCAGGACACAGCACAGAAGGCAAACATAACTGCAGGGAAGGGCAAAGCCACCTGTAGTTCAGAGGTTCTGGATTAGTCAATAGCACAAGAAGATGGCAAAATCACTAAAAAATATGGAACGCTTCATGAATTTGCATGTCATCCTTGCACATGGGCTATGCTAATCTTCTCTGTATCATTCCAGTTTTAGTATATGTGCTGCCGAAATGAGCACCCTTATAGCAGTTTTGCATTTAAAATCTATTTTGTCCAATATTAGTATCACTACTCCAGGTCTTTTTTGGTTTCTATTTGTGTGGAATATCTTTTTCCAGCCTTTCACTTTTAACATGGTTGTGTCCTTATGTCTGAGGTGATTCTCTTGTAGATAGCATATAGATGGCTCATATTTTTTGAATCCATTGTATCAGTCTATGTGTTTTGATTGGGGAGTTCAAGCCATTAACAGTCAACATTATTACTGTAAATGTATCACTTATTTCATCCATTTTGACCTTTGGCTTTTGTTGTCATATCATATTATTGTCTATATTTTTTCCCTTTAATTTACCCTTTTTAATAATCTTCATTTCTACACTCTTCTCCAAGTCTCTTGCCCTTGTTTTTTACTTTCAGGCTGCAACACTCCCTTTAGTATCTCTTGTAATTCTAGTCTTTTAGTAACATAGTCTGTCAGTTTTTGTTTGTCTGTGAAGACTTTGAACTCCCCTTCATTTTTGAAGGACAGCTTTGCCAGATACAGAATTCTTGGCTGGCAGTTTTTCTCTTTCAATACCTTAAATACACTATACCACTTTCTTCTCTCCTCCATGGTTTCTGATGAGAGGTTGGCACTTAATCCTATCGAGTTTCCCTTGTATGTGATGTTTTACTTTTCTCTTGCTGCTTTCAGAATCTTCTCTTTATCTCTGATATTTGTCATTCTGAATAATAGGTGTCTCAGGGTAGGTCTGTTCGGATTTTTTCTGTTTGGAGTACATTGCCCTTCTTGGATATTGATATTTATGCCTTTCATAAGGGTAGGGAAGTTAACATCTTAAACTTATAATACCCTAGTTAGAATAAAATGCTAACTTGGTTTCAATAATATACATTCATGGGAAGCAGATGTGGCCCAAGTGATTGGGCTCCTATCTACCATATGGGACGCCCCAGGTTCAATTCCTGGGACCTCCTGGTGAAGGCAAGCTGCCCCGTGCTGCATAGAGCTGTGCCATGGAGAGGTGGCGCAGCAATATGTTGCAACAAAGGGAGACACAGAGGAGAGACAGTGAGAGACGCAGCAGACCAGAGATATGAGGTGGCTCAAGCAATTGACTGCCTCTCTCCCACACTAGAGGTGGCAGGATCAGTTCCTGGAGCCTCCTAAAAGAGAAAGACAAGAAGAAAAGACAAGCAGACACAGAAAGAACACACAGCGAATGGACTCAGAGAGCAGACAGCAGGCTCAAAAAACAGGGAGATGGGGAGGGAAATATATATATATATACTCAGTTCCTAAACATCTCTATCTCTCTCCCTCCCCATTATATTGTTTTTATCACAGATTACATCTTAATAAATTATGTGCTTGTTATCATAGTTTTATAATTATTGGTTTATGTGTTTGCCCTTTAAATCATATATTATAAAGGGGGAATAACAAAATTGCAAAAATACTGGTTTTCATATCTGGGTTTAGAAAAAAAAGTTTCTATGTCCCTTTATGTCTTCTGATAGACACCACTAGTGTTCTTTATTTCTTCATAAGGCTTTAAGTTTATATCTGGTGTCCTTTCAGTCTGAAAGACTCCCTTCAGCATTTCCCATAAGGCAGGTCTACTACTAATGAACTCCCTTATCTTTTATTCATCTGAGAATGTATTAATTTCTCCTTAATTCTGAAACGATTGTTTTACTATATATAGAATTCTTGGTTGACAGTTTTTTTTCTTCTGGCACTTTAAATATGTCACCCCCTTGTCTTCTGTCATCTAGGGTTTCTGATGAGAAATCAGTTGTTAACCTTATTGTGTATCCCATATTCATCAAGAGAGTCACTTCTTCTCTCTTGCTGCTTCCAAGATTTTTATCTTTAGTTGTTCACAATTTGGCTACAGTGTTTTGGTGTGGGATCTCTTCAGGTTTATCTTCTTGGAGTTTGTTGAGCATCTAGGATGTATAGATTCATGTCTTTCATCAAATTTGTAAAGCTTTGGGCCATTATTTGTTCAAGTAGTTTTTGTGCCCCTTTCACTCTCTCTTCTCCTCTAAGGGCCCCCATGATGTATATGTTCCTATATTTGATGGTTTCCCTCAGGTCTCTCAGGTTGCATTCATTTTTCTTCTTCTTTTTTTTTCCCTTTCTACTCCTTAGACTGGATAACTTCACTTGCCTTATCTTCACATTTTCTGATTCTTTTTGCTGACTGCTCAGATTTGCTATTGAATCTCTCTTGCGAATGTTTTTATTTCAGCTGTTGTACTTTATAGCTCTAGAATTTCTATCTGTCCCCTTTTAATAATTGGTACATCTTTATTGACAATTCACTGTTTATACATCATTCTCCTGATTTCTTTATTTCTTTGTTTACAGTTTCCTTTAACTCATTGAACATATTTAAAACAGGTCATTTCACATTTTGACTAGTAATTCCAATGTCTGGATGCCCTCAGGGATATTTTCTGTCAAATTCATTTTTCCTGTGGATGAGCCATATATTACTGTTTCTTTGTATACTTAAAATTTATTTGTTGACTGGACATTTTGAATATTATAGTGTGGTAACTTGGAAATTAGATTCCATTCCCCACCACCCCAGGATTGCTTTTGAAGGCTGCAATCCATTTATATAGTGACTTTCCTAAACTATGTTTGCAAATTCTGTATTCTTTCTTTCATGTCCTCACTGACATTTTTATTCCATCATCTCTTTGCTCAGCCTGTGATTTCTTTGTTTTATATCTGGTTTGGAAAAGAAAAAGTTTCTTTGTCCCTTTACAGCTCTGATAGACTCCACCAAGGAAGCCACTGCAACCCAAGGGGAGTGAAACAAAGGCAAGCATCTATGTCAGGCCCTCCAGGAACTGCCAGACTAAGAAAAATGCAGAATCCCAAATTTTTGGATTTCAAGGGCCTCACTGGGCACCCTTATTCTAGCCAACCACTCTAGGAACTACATTTGTCATGCCCACATCTGTAGTGAGGCAGAAGAATGGGGATGGTAGCTGATTTGTACAAACCATTATCTTACCAAAGTTCAGCAGTGTCTGATTGGTTGCTCTAGGTGTCTAATCAGGTTCCAGAGTTACAAAATATTTGTTTCGTACTTCAAACAATTTTTCATCATTTAGTTGGAAACTCATAAATTAGGTCATAATTTTCATTGGTGGTAGTCTGGTAAAAGGGTGTCAAAAAGCATAGTGATCCATATGTTAGTTCCAGTGTTAATTTTTGACTACAAAACTTAAATAGTCAAAAGAGAGGTCTACTTAATTAGAGTAATTAACATGATAGGAACCTGGAAATGATTTAAAGTGAGAAGTGACCCATCAATACCAAATGCCTTTAGTAGAGTCATAGCGTATCAGTGTTAAGGGTTCTTTATTTATCTTGTCCAACTTTTCCCCCCATAATTTAGGCATCAGAAGGGATTAAGATAGACCACTATAAATAGTTTTTGAGATCTTTTGCAACCCTAAAATCCTGTGATCCTATTATTTTAGATAAGGTAATAGTTGGTAAGTTACTTGTGTATTCTTTCACTACTTTTTCACTGCAGATAATGAATCAACCTTCTATAATTATACATATTCCTTGTATATTGAAGTGTTTCTATGTTTAGAAAAGTTTTCTCATTTTTTCTTTTTATCATAATTTTGTTGCTTTCATTGAGGAGCCATAATTTTCAAAAGTACTTTTAAAATTAATTGTTATATTACTAGAAGTTCTAGCTAGAGCAATTAGACAAGGGAAAAAAAAAAAAAAAGGCATCCAAATAGGAAAAGAGGAAGTAAAACTCTCACTCTTTGCAGATGACATGATCATATACTTAGAAAATCCTGAAGTATCCATGACAAAGCTACTTGAGGTAATAAATGAGTTCAGCAAAGTGGCAGGATACAAGATCAACACGCAAAAATCAGTAATGTTTTTGTACACTGGTACTGAACAATCTGAGGAGGAAATCAAGGGATAAATTCCATTATCAATTGCAAGAAAAAGACTCAAAAATCCAGGAATTAATTTAACCAAAGTAGTACAGGACCTATATGCAGAAAACTACAAAACTATGCTAAAAGAAATTTAAAAAGACCTAAACAAATGGAAAGACACTCCATGTTCGTGGACTGGAAAAATAAATATTGTGAAGATGTCAATCTTAACCAAACTGATTTATAGATTCAATGCAATACCAATCAAAATCCCAACAGCTTACTTTAAAGAATTAGAAAAGGCAATTACCAAATTCATTTGGAAGGGAAAGTGCACCCGAATAGCCAAAAGCATTCTAAAAAAGAAGAGCAACATGGGAGGAATTTCACTGCCTGAGCTTGACACATATTACAAAGCTGCAGTGGTCGAAACAGCATGGTCGGGGCTTCTGGGAAGATGGCGGAGTAGTAAGACATGGGAATCTCTTCTCCAGAAAAATAGCTAGAGAACAGGCTGAAACAGCTCCGAAATAGATCTTCTAGGGTTTAGGACAGCAGGTGAAGGCTGCACACCACCCAGAGGACTGAGGGACAAAAGAGGGAAATCGCGACGACAGAACCGTGGGTTGGAGCCAGTGGCGGCTACTGCCGCCGGCACCCTCCCTGACACTCTTTAGAATTCTTGGCCTCTGGACCTGCAACTACAGACAAAGGGGGCTCCAGGGATCTACTACTCCCAGAAAGGGGAGAGAGAGGGACACAGCCTTAGGCTGACTCAGGTTCTGACCCGCAAATTTGGGCTGCGGAGCCCCCACGGACCCTTCCACACAGCATTTTGCCCTGGTAGCCTAGGAAGGACTGGAGAAATCCGACCCTCGCAACCTCTCTCTCTTCTAGCCTGGACTAATTGTTGAGGACTCCACAGGAGAGGGGAGAGAGACCCTGGGGCTCACCCAGCTTTTGACTCGCAGGTTAGGTCTGCCCTGTCCCGAGAGCCCTTCTAGGCCGGGTGGGGCTGCACCATTGTTTGCCTTGGAGCCTGCAAGGGGTTAAAGATATACAAACCTCCCAATCTCCTCTACTAATAGGGACTGATTATTGAGGATTCAGAGGGAAGTGGAAATATTTCCTAGCTGGGAAAAGGGAGGGGGCTACCAGAGAAGACTGTAGAACTGTCTGAGAAAGTTTGAATTACAAGGCTCTTAGCCCCTGACAGGAAGTTCTACCACATTATCTGGTCTGTGTCACAACAAATACACTCTGACCAGACATTGAATTGAGAGCTGCCAACGAGCGCCATCTCCTGGCAGACCAAGGAAGTGCACATAAGAAAATTAAAACTAAGTAGGAGAGGCTTTTCCTGGCCTCTATAGCCTCCCTGCCCAAGGCCCTAGGAAACGACTCTACAACCAATTACTGGGTCCAGTGCCCAGTTTTGAGCAAACAGCAGGACAATCCTAACAATCAAGGTTGAGCCAAAAATCAAAGAGCTGTGGTAACTCACAGCCTCCTGCCACTAAAACCCTATAAAAGAGAAAGAGATAGAGCATCTAAGTAAAATACAAACTAACCAGATGCCTAAGCACCAGCAAAAGATTACGAGCCATACTAAGAAAATAGAAGACATGGACCAAGAAAAGGAATACAGCAAAGTCCCAGAAGAGATGCAGAATTTGAGAGAACTAATCAGTGAGATGAGCACACATTTCCAAAATCAAATTAATGAGATGAAAGAGAATATAGTTAAAGAGATAAATGACATCAAGAAGTCATTGAGTGAACTCAAAGAAGAAATTGAAATCCTGAACAGAAAAGTAATGGATTTCACAATAGGTGAAGTCAAAAATACATTTGAGGCATACAACAGCGGACTCGAAATGACAGAAGAAAGAATAAGTGATACCAAAGATGGAGCAGCTAAAATTGAAGAGAGAAAAGAACACAGAGAGAAAAGAATGGAAAAAATTGAGCAGGGGCTCAGAGAGTTGAATGACAACACAAAACGCAAGAACATACGTATCATGGGAGTTCCAGAAGGGGAAGAGAAAGGAAAAGGGGCAGAAAGAGTATTTGAGGAAACAATACCTGAAAATTTCCCAACTCTCACGAAAGAAAGGAACTTGCATGTCCAAGAAGCACACCATACCCCAATGAGAATGAATCCAAATAAACGTACACCAAGACACATATTATTCAGAATGTCAAATGTAAAAGATAAAGAGAAAATTCTCAGAGCAGCAAGAGAGAAGCAAACGATCACGTACAAAGGACGTCCAGTAAGACTTTGTGCAGATTTCTCTTCAGAAACCATGGAGGCGAGAAGATAGTGGTATGATACAATTAGGAAACTGAAAGAGAAAAACTGCCAGCTGAGAATTCTTTAACCAGCAAAACTGTCCTTCAAATATGAAGGTGAATATAAAGTATTCACAAACAAACAGAAACTAAGAGAGTTTGCAAAAAAGAATCCACCTTTGCAGGAAATATTAAAGGAAGCCTTAGAACCTGAAAGAAAAAGACAGGAGAGAGAGGCTTGGAGGAGAGTATAGAAGAAAGAAAAGCAAAAAGGATAACCAAAAGAGTAAAAAGAAAGACAAAAATAAGATGACATATGAAAACCAAAGAATAAAATGGAGGAAATAAATAGTGCATTTTCAGTAATATCATTGAATGTGAATGGATTAAATTCCCCAATCAAAAGATAAAGGCTGACAGAATGGATAAAAAAACATGAGCCATCCATATGCTGCTTACAAGAAACTGACGACAGACACAAGGATACAGCAGGCTGAAAGTAAAAGGTTGGAAAAAGATACTCCATGCGAATAGTAAACAGAAAAGAGCAGGGGTAGCTATACTAATATCAGACAAAACAGACTTCAAATGCAAAAAAGTGATAAGAGATGCAGAAGACCATTATATATTAATAAAAGGGACGATCCTCCAGGAAGATATAACAGTCATAAATATCTATGTACCTAACCAGGGTGTCCCAAAATATATGAGACAAACTCTGGCAAAACTGAAGGAAGAAATAGACAGTTTTACAATAATTGTCGGAGACTTCAACACCCCTCTTACATCGTTAGATAGAACAACTAGACAGAAGAACAACAAGGAAACAGAGAACTTGAACAATATGATAAACAAGTTAGACCTAACAGACATATACAGAACACTGCATCCAAGCTCAGCGGATTTTACATTTTTCTCAAGTGCCCATGGATCTTTCTCCAGGATAGACCACATGTTAGGTCACAGTGAAGCTCTCAATAAATATAAAAATATTGAAATTATACAAAGCACCTTCTCAGATCATAATGGAATGAAACTAGAAATCAGTAACAGACAGGAAAAAAGTAAATTTGCAAATGTGTGGAGACTGAACAACCCTCTCCTAAATATTCAGTGGGTCAAAGAAGAAATTGCAAGTGAAATCAGTAAATATATTGAGACAAATGAAAATGAGACTACAACGTATCAAAACTTATGGTATACAGCAAAAGCAGTCTTGAGAGGGAAATTTATAACCCTAAATGCCTATATTAAAAAACAGGAAAGAGCTAAACTCAAAGAATTAACTGAACAACCGGAGAAACTAGAAAAAGAACAGCAAACCAGACCCAAAGCAAGCAGAAGGAAAGAAATAATAAAGATTAGAGCAGAAATTAATGAAAATGAGAACAGAAAAACAATAGAGAAAATCAACAAAACCAAAAGCTGGTTCTTTGAGAAGATCAATAAAGTTGACAAACCTCTCGCTAGACTAACAAAGAAAAAAAGAGAGAAGATGCAAATAAATACAATCAGAAATGATAGGGGGGAAATTAGAAATGACCTCACAGAAATAAAAAGAATCAGAAGAGGATATTATGAGAAACTATATGCCTACAAACTAGACAACCTAGATGAAATGGACAAATTTCTAGAAACGCACAACCAACCGACACTGACGCTACAAGAAATACAAGAACTTAACAAATCAGTCACAATTAAGGAGATTGAATCCGTCATCAAAAATCTCGCAGTAAAGAAAAGTCCAGGACCAGATGGCTTCACAGGTGAATTCTACCAAGCATTTCTAAAAGAATTAGCACCAATCCTGTTTAAACTCTTCCAAAAAATTGAAGAGGAGGGAAAATTACCCAACACATTTTATGAAGCCAACATCACCCTAATACCAAAGCCAGATAAAGATTCCACAACAAAAGAAAATTACAGACCAATCTCTCTAATGAACATAGAGGCAAAAATTCTCAACAAAATACTTGCAAATTGAATCCAACAGCATATCAAAAGACTTATACATCATGACCAAGTGGGATTTATTCCTGGTATGCAAGGCTGGTTCAACATAAGAAAATCAATCAAAGTAATACACCAGATTAACAAGTTGAAGGAAAAAAACCACATGGTCATCTCAATAGATGCAGAAAAGGCATTCTACAAAATCCAACATCCTTTTTTGATAAAAATACTTCAAAAGATAGGAATAAAAGGAAAATTCCTCAATATGAAAAAAGGCATATATGAAAAACCCACAGCCAACATCATACTCAATGGGGAAAGGTTGAAAGCTTTCCCCCTAAGATCAGGAACAAGACAAAGATGCCCACTGTCACCATTGTTATTCAACATTGTACTAGAAGTTCTAGCTAGGGCAATTAGACAAGACAAAAAAATTAAAGGCGTCCAAATAGGAAAAGAGGAAGTAAAACTCTCACTGTTTGCGGGTGACATGATCCTGTACTTAGAAAATCCTGAAGTATCCACAGAAAAGCTACTTGAACTAATAAATGAGTTGAGCAAAGTGGCAGGATGCAAGATCAACACTCAAAAATCAGTAATGTTTTGTACAATAGTACTGAAAAACCTGAGGAGGAAATCAGGAGGAAAATTCCATTTTCAATAGCAACAAAAAGACTCAAATAGGGGACAGATGTGGCTCAAACGGTTGAGCGTCCGTTGCCTATTTGGAGGGACCTAGGTTCGATCCCCGGGGCGTCCTTTAAAAAAAAAAAAAAAAAAAAGACTCAAATACCTAGGAGTTAATTTAACCAAAGAAGTATAGAACCTATATGCAGAAAACTACAAAACAATGCTAAAAGAAATTTTAAAAGACCTAAATAAATGGAAAGACATTCCGTGTTCATGGATTGGAAGAATAAATATCATGAAGATGTCAATCTTGCCCAAATGATTTATAGATTCAATGCAATACCAATTAAAATCCCAACAGCTTACTTTACAGAATTAGAGAAGGCAATTACCAAATTCATCTGGAAGGGTAAGTGCACCTGAATAGCCAAAAGCATTCTAAAAAAGAAGAACAATGTGGGAGGAATTTGACTGCCTGACCTCAAACATATTACAAAGCTACAGTGGTCAAAACAGCATAGTACTGGCATAAAGATAGACACATCGATCTGTGGAAAAAAATTGAGAATCCAGAAATATACCCTCACCTATACAGTCAACTGGTTTTTGACAAACCTACCAAGCCCACACTGATGGGAAAAAACAGTCTCTTCAACAAATGGTGTTGGGAGAACTGGATATCTATAACCAAAAGAATGAAAGAGGACCCCTATCTCACCCCTATACAAGAATCAACTCAAAATGGATCAAAGATCTAAATATAAAAGTCAGGACCATAAAATTACTAGAAGAAAATGTAGGGAAACATCTTCAAGACCTTGTAGTAGGTGGTGGTTTCTTGGACCTTACACCCAAAGCACGTTAACAAAAGAAAAAATAGTCAAATGGGACCTTCTCAAAATTAAACACTTTTGCACCTCACAGGACTTTGTCAGAAGGGTGTAAAGGCAGCTGACTCAATGGGAAAAAATATTTGGAAATCACATATCTGATAAGGGTTTAATATCCAGGATATATAAAGAGATGTTACAACTCAACAATAAAAAGACAAACGACCCAATTTAAAAAAATGGGCAAAAGACTTGAATAGACATTTCTCCGAAGAAGAAATACAAATGGCAAAAAAAAAACACATGAAGAAATGCTCAGCATCACTCATGATTAGGGAAATGCAAATCAAAACTACAATGAGATATCATTTCACACCTATCAGAATGGCCACTATTAAAAAGACAGAGAACTACAAGTGTTGGAGAGGATGTGGAGAGATAGGAACACTTGGTGGGAATGCAGGATGGTACAGCCACTATGGAGGACTGTTTGGCAGTTCCTAAAGAAGTTGAATATAGACTTGCCACGTGACCCGGCAATACCACTACTGGGTATATACCCAGAAGAACTGAGAGCAGTGACATGAACAGACATCTGCACACTGATGTTCATAGCAACATTATTCACCATTGCCAAAAGTTGGAAACAACCCAGTTTGTCCATCAACAGATGAATGGATAAATAAACTGTGGTATATTCACACAATGGAATATTATGCAGCTGTAAGAAGAAATGAAGTCATAAAGCATATGGCAACAGGGATGAACCTGGAGGACATTATGTTGAGTGAAGCAAGCCAGACACAAAAGGACAAATACTATATGAATGCATTACTATGAACCAAATATATTGTATAACATATTGTTTGATCAAAAAAAAAATTATATGTATCCATTACATTTAATTGAGAAATGTATATATTTATTCATCTCTGTTTACTTTTTAGCTTTTAATTGTTTATATTTTCAATTATTAAATGTACAAATAAAGTTAAAAAAAAAAACAAAAAAAAAAACAGCATGGTACTGGCATAAAGATAGACACATTGATCAGTGGACTAGAATTGAGAACCCAGAAATAAACCCTCGCCTACACAGTCAACCGGTTTTTGACAAACCTACCAGGTTAATGTTAACGGGACAAATCAGTCTCTTCAACAAATGGTGCTGGGACAACTGATTATCTATAACCAAAAGAATGAAAGAGGACCCTTATCTTACTCCCTATACAAGAATCAACTCAAAATGGATCAAAGATCTAAATATAAAAGCCAGGACCATAAAACCACTAGAAGAAAATGTAGGGAATCATCTTCAAGACCTTGTAGTAGGTGGTGGTTTCTTAGATCTTACACCCAGAGCACGTGCAACAAAAGGAAAAATAGATAAATGGGACCGCCTCAAAATTAAACACTTTTGCACCTCACAAGACTTTGTCAAAATGGCGAAAAGGTAGCCAATTCAATGGGAGAAAATATTTGGAAATCACATATCTGATAAGGGTTTAATATCCAGGATATATAAAGAGATGTTACAACTCACCAGTAAAAAGACAAATGACCGAATTTTTAAAAATGGGCAAAAGATTTGAATAGACATTTGTCCAAAGAAGAAATACAGTGGCAAAAAAACACATGAAGAAATGCTAAACATCACTAATGGTTAGGGAAATGCAAATCAAAACTACAATGAGATATCATTTCACACCTATCAGCATTGCCAGTATTAAAAAGACATAGAACTATAAGTGTTTGAGAGGATGTGGAGAAATAGGAACCTTTATCCACTGCTGGTGGGAATGTAGAATGGTCCAGCCATTGTGGGAAACTGTTTTGTTACTAATTTGATACTTAATTCCTAACTACTTCTTTTAGAATTTGAATTATTAATATTATACTGATCATCTCTTGCCAGCTGTAGAAAGATAAACAAATTGATAAGCATTTCAAATTTTTGTGCAACTTTTCACTAGATGATTTCCAAGAGTTTCAGAGACTTGTCCAAGCTTCTGTAAATCAACTTATTGTTCTACTTAAATAAGAAGAGAAAGCCTTTGTTTCCCGAGTTTTGGCAAGCAGAGGTTACTGCATTTTTATTGAGAACTAAATTATAACAAGAGATACTTTTGTTTATGACCCTAGAGAGGAAGCTTTATCTTCATGTAGGGATAAATCGTAATTATGCTTTTCCTGGGAAGAATCTTTAGATCATTTTTTGTTATAAAAATTTTTGTGTGCTTTAGTTTTAGGCTAAAGAAGTTAGATAGAGACAGTATCTTTGGAGATAACTGGCAAAATCTGAACATGGTCTTTAGATTAGATATCAATTGTGTCAATATTCATTTTCCTGTTTCTGATCATTGTTATGTAAGTGAATGTGCTTGTTCTTAGGGAAATGCACACTTGAGTTAAGGGGGCATGATGTCTGCAAGTTAGTCACAATGATTTAAAAATGCCATATATATACACATGTATGCACATGCACACACAGAGAAAGCAAATGTGGCAAAATGTTAACCATCAGAAAACCTGGATAAAAGATATAAGGTCCATTATTTTGTAGCTTTGTAGCTATTAAAATATTTTTAAGAGATCCATTTTCAATAATCAAGGATACTAAAAGGAAGGAAGAGAAGTAGCTGACTTTATACATCTAGGAGATTTTCTAAAAGGAACGATTTCTATTATGATCTACTGGGAAGCGGCTGTGGCTCAATCAGTAGGGCTCCCGTTTACCATGTGGGAGGCCCCAGGTTCGGTTCCCGGGGCCTCCTGGTGAAGGCAAGCCCGCCCACATGGCATGGTTAGCTGACCCAGCGAGCGCAAGCAGCAAGGGGGGGATAAATGAATAAATAAATAAAATCTTAAAAAATATATATATATATATATATTATGATCTACTGACCAAAAAAAGTGGTAGTCAGGAGTCTAGATGGGATGGTGTATTAGTCAGCCAAAGGGGTGCTAATGTAAAATACCAAAAATGGGTTGGTCTTTATAAAGGGTATTTATTTAGGGTAGAAGTCCACAGATACCAGGCCGTAAAGCATTAAGTTTCTTCTCTCACCACAGTCCATTGCCACGTGTTAGAGGAAGACAGTTGCCGATGTTTGCCAGGGTTCAGGCTTCTTGGGTTCCTCTCTTCCCGGGGCTGTGTTTCTCTCCGGGCTTAGCTCCTGTTTCCTCTACAAGGTCAGCTGTAGACGATCAGGTGAACGGCTCGCTTCTCTTCTCCTGGGGCCTTCTTTCCAACATCAAAACTGCTTCTCAAAAACGGCTTCAAAACTGCTTCAACTCTGTTCTTTGTCTTGCCTTTTATATTTGATTCTCCACCCACCAAGGGGTGGGGCTCAACACCCTAATCATAACCTAATCATGCCCAGATTAACAGATCAGTTTACAAGCATGATCCAATTATATTTTTGGAATTCATAATTACATCAAACTGCCCAACGGCCACAGATGGTAAATATGGCTTTTCTTTATTTTAAGTCTGCCTTTCAGAACTAACCTGACAATGGTTATCTCTGTCTTGGTATGTTAGAGAAGGTGGGCTAAAGAAGTGGGGACTGTGATTTCAATACACACAAAGACCCCTTGATTTCATTGCTTGCTGACGGAGTTTCTATTCCTATCCTAGGTGAGCCTTTCTGCAGATATGAGGGCTTGGTCATAAAAGAACCTGAGTCAGATAAGGTGTAAGTGAATAAATGTTAACTTTTCACAATTCCTTTCGAAACAGTCACTTCTCTTAGGTTAGTAGCAGCATCTTTATGTAGGAAGTCCAGAACAGACACACAACACATACAATAGCAGACACTTTCACAAAAAGTCTAACTATTGGCCATTTGTTTGATGATTTTGCTCTTTCATTTTACTTTTCTGTCATTTTTGAAAGAGCTGTCTGTCCAGAATTCTTTTTTTTTTTTTTTTTTGAGTTATACAACAGTTATTTTAATACCCAGAGCTACAAGTATTCATATACAATATAATACAGACATATAATTATTATAAATATATGTTAAACAACTTTAATTTTTGCTAATTAACAATCCTTTCAGTTATTTTTGGCATGGTGCTGGAGGCTGTCAAATAACTGGATGTGAGGCATTGCTTATTTACAGGTTCACAATATACAGCACTCTGAGTCTTCAAGTAGATATAAAGTCAAAATGTGGGCTTGTTCATGTATTCTTCCATTGTCTCCTGTAACATATCAGAGTCTTCGATGGCTTTGACAACAGAGGTCTTGGATGTTTCCTGAATTTCTCCACCCAGTATAAACTCGTCAAGGATAAAATAAGCCTTTTCAAAATTAAAGATAATATCCAGCTCACAGACCTAATATGCAAATGAGCATGACTTCCTCCTCACTGTGTTAACAAACTCTTGAGACTCTTGTTTTTTCTCATTTTCTCATGTATCTATATTCTGGAATAAAGATTTCCAAAGTATTTGTCCAGTAACTCCACATAACGATGCACAATCTCTAGTGTCAAGAGCTCATTGTCCTGATTTTCTACTGCACAGCAAAAATATAAACTAGCATACCTTTTATAAACAAGTTTTAACTCCTTCCAGTCAACAAAACTGCTTGTCCTCTGACCACGAGAGAGAATGATCTGAACAATTTCCCGGGTGATCTTTTTCCTCTCTTTGTCAGGGAGGGTGGTGTACCATTTCTGCAGCCATAATTTCCCTTGGCGACTGAAGAGCAATATGAAATGTATCTGGGGAAGTTGTACTGGGCCAGTTCAGGCCACCACATTCATGGTGGCCCGGCCACCGCCACCCCTGCCCGGCGAGCGGCGAGCTCTGTGGACGTGAGGCCAGAGTTCAGCGCAGGAGCCCGCACGCCCGACAGGTGAGGCGCCAGCCTCAGACCATGACTGCTTACCACAATGCCCTCGAACTGAAAGTTTGCAGACAGACTCCAGAATTCTTAATATCAAGAAAGCAAAAAGGAAACACGAAAAAATCTTGATGACCATTTGCTGGAAAATTTAAGTAGTAGTTAAATTCCACCCTTTAAGTTTTGAGTAAATTGGAAAATGATGGAGAAAATAAGTGCCTTGTGACATTCATCTAAGGAATGCTGGATGCTGGCACCAAGCAGCCTGTTGATATGACCAGACTGAGTTTATTGCTTAGTAAAGGAATATAATCAGAGGAGCCTCTAAGAGCAGAAGGGCAAAACTGGGATGTTTATTGAGATTTTGTCATTTAGTTTCAGGCAGACCTTTCAATGCTGGATCTTGGATCATGATATAATTGTTTAGGATTGGTAGACACAGCAAAATGAGGTTTTTGAGGTGAGGGGTTCAAAGAGTACTGGAGTTTACATACTTTGATGCTTTCTTTTAAAAAGTTGATGGGTCTTTAAGGAAATTTTTGGATCAACATTAGAAGTATTTGCAACTATTTTCTCCTGGAATAGTAAAATTATATTGATGGTGATGGTGAATATTAAAGTCATGTTAATGTAGTCAGTAAGCTGTATAGTTTCTATAAGTATTATTTAAGTGCTAGGAGTATTACATATATCATTTAGCACATGGACAAACCTATTTTAGAAATGTGGAAACGAAAGGTAAGGAGTTATATAATAATCTGGCAATACCGGGATCTGAACTAGGTCTATATGATCTCAAAGTCCATATTCTCCCATCTCTGATGTACTACTGTAGCCAAGCAGACTTACTTTTCGCATTCTCAAAAGAATGGAAATACGCCTTTCTTGAAATGGTTAGGTTTCCTGAAAAGCAGGTGCTGAGATAAGGATTTGAGTGGGAGTGGTTTATTTGGGAAATAAAGGGAAAACACCATAGAGGAGTGGGAAGTGAGACAGGAAAGGGAAGACAGCATTTTAAGGGGGTGTTGCAGTTTGGCAGTTTGATGTAATTATGAATTCCGAAAATAGATATTGGATTATGCTTGTAACCTGGTCTGCTAGTCTGGGCATGATTAAATTATGATTTAGGGCATTGACTGGACCACGTCAGTAGGGCGTTGAGCCCCACTCCTTGGTGGATGGGGGAATCAAATATAAAAGGCAAGGCAAAAGACAGAGGGAGCAGTTTTTTGAGTTGGAGAAGTTTTGATGTTGGAGTCTTGAGCTAGAACCCCGGGAAGTAAGAGAGCTTGGTCGTGAGGAAGGAGAGAAGACCCTGGGATAGAGATGAGCCATTCGCCTGAGAGTTCACAGCTGGCCTTGTGGAGAGAAGCAAAGCCTAGAGAGCCTCATAGTCTACAGCTGACCTTGTGGAGGAAACAGGAGCTGAGCCCGGAGAGAAACACAGCCCCTGGGAAGAGAGGAACCAAAGAAGCCTGAACCCTGGCAAACGTCGGCAGCTGTCTTGCTCCAACACATGGCAATGGACTTTGGTGAGGGAAGAAACTTAAGCTTTATGGCCTGGTAAATATGGACTTGTACCCCAAATAAATACCCTTTATAAAGACCAACCAAATTCTGGTATTTTGCATCAGCACCCTTTTGGCTGATTAATACAGGGGACATGTTATCAAAGAAGATACTACTGTGGGCAACTGAAGTTTCATCATCCTTAGGAAGCTGGGCCTTGGTTTAAAACACTCAAGTCAGAGTTATCCACCTGAGGGGCAGGGGAACTTCTGCCAGTCATTGTTTGGGGGGCTGCTCCTTGATGCTTCCAGTTTTCCATGCTGGCCACAGAGCAGGCTCTAGCAAGCAACAAAGGAACACCCTCAGACAAAGGCACTGACAGTTGGAAGTCAGGCCTTTTACCGTGAGGTGGTAAGGACCAGGGGATAGGAGCAGGGCACCAATGGGATCTGCCCAGACAGTGATTCCCAGAGGAAGATAGGAAAAATGACTTTAGCCTGTAGCTATAGCCTAAGAGAATATAGGAAAATATGTGGCCCTTTCAGAGCTCATTGCATCTCTATGTACCCATTGGGAAGGGCTGTTGAAGAAGTAATAGGCAAGCAAATGTCAGGGGGGTAAAATCTTAGATTATCTAGAAAGCTCTGAGCCAAATGAGTTCAGAAACTGAAGGGAGAAGATGTGCTACTTGATGAGAAATAATTTACTTTTTCACCTTGTGTGATGATAAACTGAAGTACAAAGTAATTCATCATCAAACTGCAGTTGACCAACATACTAAATAAAAATCTCTTGGCCTTAGGCAAAAAATTACAATTCCAGAACTAGGAGTTCTTTGTCTGGGGTTATTTCTTTATTATTCTGCTTTGTTTCTCCCTGACAGAGTTAGGAGTACTATAATGGGACTGGTGGTATATATAAACATCCTCTCCTAAAGTTACTCTACTGGGTGTGGCAGACTAAACCTGCTGGTCCTTTTTGGGAAAGTCTTTAAAAACACCTTGTTATTGTCCTGAGTACCGTTGTGGCAACGGATGTAGGCCATTTTAAATCAGCACACGCCACTCAGAATTGTATGGGAGAGAGTGTGGTCTACGATGTGAACTGTGGTCTGTGGTTGGTGGCAAGGCCCCAGGATGTGTAAGTCCATTGAGGGTGATGGGCCACACTTGTGGGAGATGTTTGTGTGGGATGTGGTGGGAGGTGTGGGAGGAGGGCAACATGGGAATCCCAGTGGGTTCTGTGTTATATTTTAGGTAATCTAAGCACCTCTTAAAATATATTTATATATATATAAATAACATTTTTGTAAGCAAATGCACATATATGCATATATATTTATATATCATTTTACAAATATTGGTATGTATTGTGAAAATTTTGATTTTTACCCACAATAAAAAATAAATAAATTAAAAACAAAACAAAACAAAACAAAAAAACACCTTGTTACTAGATGACAATATTAAGTGACTTTGAGCCCTCCTTGGACATTTAAAAACAAAACTCTTCTATTTGGCATACTTAATGGTAATTATTTCTAAATGTTTGTTGTTGTTAACATAGAATTACTTCTTCATGTTTAAGAATTAGAAGGTAATTTCAAAGTGTACTTATCTGTATTTGATTTGCAACGATGTGTGGCCCTCAAATATTCCTCTCATATATTTGGGGAAGTGTCTCCCTGACATTTTAGAGAAAAATTTAGAATTTAGAAAAAGTTTCTCTAATCCTACCCATCTGTAGTTAGCATAGTCTTCTCTGTGATATTAGATAGGTGTCCCTGTCTTAAGATGGATGGCAGATGTAGGGAGGCAGGTTTCTCATTGTTGGAGTGGGAGATTACAGATAAATAAGGAAGGAGGCTAGAATGATCCAAGTGGCAATAGATTAGAGTTGGAGACATCAGTATGAACTTATGTTTCACTTAAAATCAACAGAGATTGATAGATACAGAAATATTTATAGGTATGTCTATGATATCTTGGTAGTACACACACATTTACTTGCTCTGTCAGCTGAGATGATCTAGAACACTCCAGTAGCAATGAACACACCCAGTGCCTAGATCTTTATTTCTAATACCATTCCCCAATAAATAAGAACAGGGTTCCTTGAAGAAATAGTTCATTCTAGAGCTGGAGGAGGAAATAAGTCTGGAGCATTTTGTAATGCCAGAAATTAAAGAAGTGCTTAAAAAAAAAAAAAAAAGTGCTATTAAAAAAAAAAAAAGGAAGAAGAAACAAAAACACAGTGATCAGGGTATGTCAAAGGGACACAGGAGCCAAAGGAAAGAACACCCAGTGGCCAAAGCTGGAATAATTTAAGCAGCAGTGTAAATAATGTAGTATTGGATTATAACCTAAAGTATAAAGTAAATATACATGAGACCATAATGATACAAATATAATGGGTAATAAAGAAATCTTCCCTGCAGAATTCCAAATAATTTGTTAGAAACTCCAATGTCAGGGAGGTAGAGCATAACTCCCTATAGCCATTAAGTATAGACTGTGCTCAGTGACTTCCTTCCAAAGATTAAGATATGGAGGGGTCAGATGTGGCTCAACTGGTTGGGTGTCCATCTCCCATATGGAGGGACCTGGGTTCCATCCCCGGGACTTCCCGGTAATAAAAATAAAATAAAATAAAATAAAATAAAATATGGAAAGAGGAGAAAAGAATAACCTCACAGTGGAGAAACCAGACAACCACCACCTGAGGCAGGTGATCAGGGTTAACATCAACAGTGATGTCATGTTGCTAGTAAGTACCCTTGATAGGATGTGATGAGAATAGCCCTTTATCTCTGTGATCTTCCTCCCAAATACTCATAACCTTAGTCTGATAGTGAGAAGAACACCAGATGAACCCCATCTGAGGACCGTTCTACAGAATACTTGATCGGTACTCCTCAAAGCTGTCAAAGTCATCAAAAACAAAACAAGTCTTGAGAAACCATCACAACATAGAGGAGCTAAGGAGATAGGCAGACTAAATATAATGTGGGATCCTGGATGGGATCCTGAAACAGAACAAGGACATTAGGTAAAAACTAGGGAAATCTGAATCAAATATGGACTTTAGTTAATAATAATTTATCAATATTGATTCATTTGTTGTGAGTAATGTATCGTACTAATATAAGATATTAACATTTAGAGGAGACTGGGTATCAAAATAAAGAGGAATATTGATATGAAAATATTCAAAGAATATATTTAATGTTGAAAAACCAAAGTCATAACTTTCTTATTGAACACTCCTTCTGGGTTGTAGTAACTTTAATTATTGAACTATGCTTCTTTTCCTTTCATTTAATATTGTTAAATTTAGTCATATACATTAATGTAATCCTGTTTTGATGCATTCTTTAAAATGCATTATTATTTTGTGCTTTGTTAAATTATATAAGCAAATGTTCCATGAGAGAAGAATTATGTTTTCCTCTCCATTTTATTTCTATCAACTTTTCATTATGTGCCAGTATTTTTACTTTTACAGAATGGTTTCACCTCATGGAAGATGTTGCACATTCTTTACATTTCATGATAAAAGAAAATATGTGTAAATTTACAATGACTTATCCTCTTTGATTACATGCTTTTATTAGTGAATATATGATTGTAAAAATGATTTGAATAGTGATTCTCCAAGAACAATGTGAATGTACAAACATTCTTATCTTTTCTTCAGTACTCTTTGCCAAAGGATATTTGCTGTTAAACAGTAAGACTTTCTTTTACTCTCAGGCAGTTTCATGTCAGCACCTTTTAGGGTTTTTTATTACACATTTTTATTGGGTGGTCTGATGAGCTTCTTTATAGTAGCTTTTTGTTTGTTTTATAGTACTTGATTCTTCAGCATTCTGAGTCAATCTAGGTGGCAAATATTTTTGTTTGTTTTTACCAAATTAATTAACTGCCATGACCTAAAGATCCTCTATAAAATTACTTTAAGCCCTTTAATTTCTTGTACCAGGAGAGAGAGTTTTAAAATACCACAATTGATCATTTCTTATATGTCTAAAATGCTTAAATTGGCAGTTCCTTCTGGGTCCCACACTTAATACTTTCAGTCTCATAGCATTTGGCAGTGTCTGATCATCACTTGAGGTTTTCGCATGGTGACTGTAGTGTTAAGAGTTTTGGTTGGCATAGCATGGGAATACTTTTAAAAAGTTGTATTTTTTTTTTTTTTTTTAAGTTTATTTTCCCTTTTTAATTTTCAGACACTTTGTAAACTTTATAGTAATTCTTGTCCCAAAATCTTCTGTATCTATTGGGCTTGATTCATAAAACTGATATATTATCTTGACTTCTTCAGAGTTCAGTTCTTTATTTTTTAAAAATGTAGCTAAGGTTGTACTTTTCAAAATGGTTTGTAAAGAATAAGTATGACACCTTGGAGGAACTACCAGATCCTTGTGTTAGACACATAATCAATAACTATTTGTGAATCAACACCCCCAAGGGCCTCAAACATTGGTAGCTAGTTAAGAGCTTTCTCTGATTTAAAAGAAAAAAATCAAAATCATTTTGGTCTTGTTTTGGTGAATGAAATTTAATGGAATGTAAGTGATAGGAAATTTACAATATCATGCTTTTGAAATTTTGTGTATTTAGTCACTTGATCAAGTTTATCCTTTATTACAGTCACTAAATTGTTAAATCCAGAACTTTTTTTTCTTTTTCATTTCATTTCACTCTCTTGACTTTTAAAAACCAGAGAAACAGATGTTGTTTTCCCTTAGCACCTGGGAAAAATGCGTGTTAGGATAGAATGCAAACATTTTCAAGTTAGTCACTAAATATAGTAACTTCATTTCACAGATAAGGAAAAAAGGTAATGTGACTTATCTAAGGTCATTCAGTGAAAAGAGTTGAAGCCAGTAATTCTCAGCCCGAGTTTTTCCCTTTACAACATGAGTTGTCTGGCCACACATCATAGAAACGATTGCTTTGTTAGTAGCATTTTAATGGATTTTTCTCAAAATATCAGACATAGAATGACCATATGTTCTGGCTTTCCTGAGATAGGCTGATTTCCACTTCAGGTCTAGGCATAATTATTGATAGTACTCTGAATCACTCTCTGAAGTGTCTGGGTTTGGGTGATAGATTGTATGGTTGCCTTGTTAGAATGGCATGCAGTGTGATTTGCATATCTCCTCTGTTCTTTTTACTTTTGCACAATACTCAAAGCCCATCTCATTCTGGAACATGGGTACATATTAAATCGCTGATTTTGCTTACTCATTGATTTTACCACGTAAGTGGTGCACATTGTTCTTGTATTTCAGAGGAATTCAAGCGTTAAAGCGTGATAGGTTTCAAATGCGGAGGTTTGTTTCTTTGCTTTTAGGTAATTTCGCAGAAGCCAATTATAGAAGCCTTTAAGATTTCATTAGTGTGTGGCTTTAGTATGCTTCTCTTGTTCTAGTAAGCACATTTTATAAGAGCCATTTATAACTTGTTATTAGAGTGCGGTTAATAATACAAATAAAAATTTAAAATACGGATCAGAACTTTAAAAATTGGGGGTAGCTATAGTTTGAGGGATAATTCTCATACATTTTAGATCATTTATTCTAACCCTTCATTTTATGTGAGAACAGGCACAGAGAGATTGTGTCCATTCCCTAAAATCCAGAATTGTAAATGAGTTTGTAAATTCTCCTCCTCCTCCTTGAACAAATCCTAAGACTGGAATTTATGGACTGAACTTTGACTTGATATGGGGTTTGTATGCTTTGGGTGATTGGCATTGGCCAGGCATCCTACACTTGCATAGTTGAGTATATATTCTCAGGACGGGTGATTGGGTAGATCATATAGAATTTGGCCTGGCTATGCAGAATACACACATCTCATCACCAGCTTCATTTTCAACCCCTTAGCCACTTTTATCAAAGAAACTTGTAATCAAATTAAAGCTTCTTAAATGGTGGAGGACATTTTCATCTTTGGGATGTTGCTTGTCTTCTCTTTCTCCTTGTGGGGCTGAATTGTAACTTTTTACTATGATCTCCTTATCTTTTAATATTTCATTTTTACTTGTATTTGGCCATTTCTACTGCTGACAGTAGGAATAAAAACAAATGAAGCATCATGATTTTGCTCCCTTGTGCATTTAACTTGAGAGTTTGAGCCACTATCTAATGGTAACACTGAAATTTTTTTGCAAAAAAAAAAATTTTTTCCCTTACATTAGATTCTCCAAGTTGGTGTCTTCTTTTGTTTCTTAAGTTTATAAGTTAAAAATAAGCCCAAGTGTTTAATATTTCAAATGTGATTTTTTTTTAGAGAGCCAAGCGAACTCTGAATTTGGAATTAACCTAGTATGCTTCCTAAAAAAATACACACAGCCCTTTTCTTCACTTTTTATAAGAATTTAAAGTGATTGACCTAAAGGAATGTTTTTATTTTTAGTACATTGTTTCCTTATCTTTTCCTTAGCACACACAAGGAAAGGTAGCCTACTGATTAAGTAAGGAGCTTTTCTTTGATATGATATACTAATACAACATTAAACAATTGAGTGGGTGGAATATACATAAACAAATAGATGTATACTGTTCCTTGAATTAAAAGGACAGTAACAGCATTTGAGCACACAACACATACACACCCTGTTTCTGGGCAGATATGGCAATTATTCAGTCTGTTAAAACCAATGAAGTTAAGTGATTAATCTCATGATTCTAATTAATAGCAAAGCCAGGTTTCCTAAATTCAGGTGTAATGCTTTCTACTGCTTGGTATTTCTCAGTTCAACAAATCCTGGGGGGAGGGGGGGTACTGAGAACAGATTAAAGTTGTGTTTATTGAAATGAAATTTTTTTTTAAAGATTTTTATTTATTTATTCATTTATCCCCCCCTTGCTGCTTGTGCTCGCTGGGTCAGCTAACCGCGCCGTGTGGGCCGGCTTGCCTTCACCAGGAGGCCCCGGGAACCGAACCTGGGGCCTCCCATATGGTAAACGGGAGCCCTACTGATTGAGCCACAGCCGCTTCCCTTGAAATGGAATTGAACAGATGAAATATTAAAAGTGACAAGTTCATGAACTTTCCCATTATTTTCATGTGACTGCAAAACCTTAAAGGATAAAGCATATAATGAAAGAAAAATCCAATCTAGTGCTACATTTCAGAGTAGTACATGTCCTATTTTCAAAATGAAAATTATCAGTACATGTGTAAAACATGTATTTGCAGATTAGAATCTGTTCTTCTAGTAGAAAGCCTGGCTGTGGGGAGTTTTAGGAATCCAGAAGCAGGCATGTGCAGATGTGGTTGAAACACTTGAATTAGTTCAATTGATTTGCATGTGAAAGACAGGGTACAGGAACTATGAGGTCTAGGGTAGTAAGAAAAGAGGGAAGAGATTTCGCTATTGCAGTAGTTTTTTTCAGATTTTCTTTTTAGGACCCGTTGGAAAATTTTTAAAATCAGAATTTCAGCTAGGATACCTGTATCTTGAAACAGTTCTTGCCCTAGAAATCATGGTAATCTTAGAGTGGGGATGAGGTAGAGTGGTGTCCAGGATTTCTCAAACCATGATTAAAAAGCAAAATGAATCAACATCCCCTAAATTTGTATCCTATTGTTACCAGATTTAGTGTAAGTTCTTGACTTATGCTGCAGAAATTAATTTCAGAGCACGTCAGGTGAGTGAGGCCAGCAATTTCTTAAGGTAGGGAGAGAAGAGAAATGGGAGAAAATAACATATCACAGGTCCCCAGTAGAGGGTAAGGGGCTGAAAAGTGATAGAGCTAATTTATAGACTACAATTTCCCATTATAGATTATAAATGCCCAGGTTTTACTTGCGTGTTGATCTGCACAAGGGGGGCGGGGCATGGCAAGAGCAGGGTGTAGAAGCCACAAGGGCCCCAAGCGCAGCAGCAGGGCACAAAAGTCGCTGGGAGCAGGGGCAGGAAGGCAACAAGGGTCAGAAACAGGAGCAGAAGGGGTGATTTGACCTTTGAGCCTGCTTTTTAAACTGTTAATCATTCTACCCCTTTGCTAAATGAATGGGAGGAGTCCCAGATGTTTGCTGTTTTGATTGATTACCCCACCCATCAATCCCCCAGGTGGGGCCAATGATAATGTCCTGGGATACTATTCTGGAGAAATCTCTTGGGAATCTCTGGGAATCTCATTCTGCATGGTGGAAATTTCTCAATTTACAGCCATCTTGGGGAGTATCAGTGTCCACGTAGACTTATTGCCAGGGTCCAGATCTGTCTATCCCTATATGAAGCCTGCTTCACTATTTATAAAATGAGGACTATCACTATAGTTCTCAGACAGTAGTGCAAAAGTAATGCAAATACAGTAGTTCAGGAACAGTGTTTTAGTTTGCCAAAGAGCTGATGATGCAAATACCAGAAATGTGTTGGCTTTTATAAAGGGTATTTATTTGGGGTAAAAGCTTACAGTTCCAAGGCCTTGAAAAGTCCAACTCAAGGCACCATAAGAGGTGTTTTCTCACCAAACTAAGCTACCATGTGTTGAAGCAAGATGGCAGGCCATCTCTGCCAGGTCTCTGCCTTTCCCTCCGGGCTTTATGTCTTAGGCTTAGGAGCTCCGCTAAGTTGCTCCCAGTTTCAGCTGCAAGCCGGCATAGGGCTTATCTCCTTCCAGGCCTTCTGTATCAGTCTCAGCTGTTTTGCTCTCTCCCCAAGTTAAGCTATCAAATACATAGCAGGGCTGGTCTCCTTTTGAGCTGCTCCATGGGCCCAGCCTCTTAGGGACTTTGGGCTTAAGCAATCCTCTCTGACATTGCAAAGTCAAATATGACAGTTTCCTTCTTTTTCTCTGTCTGTGTGTCAGTTTATGTCAGACCAGCAAGACTCAACTTGAATCCCACTGATGTAATCCAATCAAAGGGTATCACACCCAGAGGAATAGACTAGTTTAAAAACATAATTTTTCTCGTTTTGGGATTCATAAAATAATCTGAAACTGCCACAAACATGGCTTGATGAAAAACAGCCATAAACTCCTTCAAGTTTTTATTAATTGTTTGTTTCTTAACCTAGCCTTCCATTTTTCAAATAATGAGAAAGGGGCCTGAATTGGGCAGGCATGCATATCAGGTTGAATGCTTGCTTTCCCTGTATTTTCTTCAGCTTATTTTTTCAATCTCAGCATATTGGTTAATCCATCCTCAGGTACTCAAGAGTTAGTAGCTTTTAACCATGTCTTTTTCAATTACCGAGAGTAATCTAGTCATTTCGCAATTCAGGTATCACCAGTACTGTGTCATATTTGGGATTATTTAATCTCTCCATCACCTTGTAGGTCTTATTTTGGCTTGAACTCAGTCACATGGACCAATATTCCAGCAATGGAGGCTGGAAAAAGTTGTTTAACCTTGTGCCCAGGAAGAGGAGGAAATGGATTTTGGTTCATGGTTTGCCAAATACCTTCTACAGGACTTCTTATATAGCAAACACAATTTCCAGGCACAGAGGATAACACTGAATAGGACAGATTAAATCCATATTTTTATAAACAGTTAAGTGAATGAAACAGCAGCAACAACAAAAAATGTCAGATGCTGCTTTAGTTTGCTAAAAGCTGCTGAAAGCAATATACCAGAAATGGGTTGAACTTTACATTGGGGGTTTATTGGCTTGTAAGCTTACAGTTCTGAGGCTGAGAAAAGTGCCCAAATAGCTGCTGGAGAACATGGACTCCTCATCACATGGGAAGGCACATGGCAGTGTCTGTCTGTCTCTGTTTTCTCCTCTAGCTCCATTGCTTTCAACTTCTGGCTGCTCTATCTGTGACTTTCTTAGCTTCTGAGGGTTTATCTCTGAGCGCCTATGGGTCTCTTAGTATTCATCTTCTTTATAAAGGACTCCAGTAAGAAGATTAAGACCCACCCTCAGTCACGCCATACTGAAGTCCCACCACCTACAATAGGTTTATACCCACAGGAATGGATTAGCTCTAAGGACATGATTTTCTGGGGTCCATCAAGCATCAATCCATCACAGATGGCAAAAAAAGAATTACAATAGATGGTATTGACAGAGGAACTGGGGTTTGGGTAGGCTCTTTGAAGAGGTGATATTTAAACCAATAGTTAATAATGAAGAACCAGCCAAGTTAAGATTAGACTGAAGATCACTTTAGACAGAGGGAACAGCTAATGAAAGGCTCTAAGGTGGGGACGTGTTCAGCATGCTATCTCATGAGGAAGAAGAGTGGCAAAGCTAGAACATATTGGGTGGTAAGAGGAAGAGTGCAGGGAGGTAAGTTCAAAGAGGTAGAGTCACATTGTGGAGGGCTTGGTTAGGAGTTAGGATTTTATTCTGAGTGCAGTGAGAAGACATTGGAGGGTTTTAAATAGGCAAGTGATAGGATCTTTTTTTCTTCTTCTTTTTTCCTTTTTTTGTTGTAAAAGTGTAACTTGAGGTGTAAGTTACACAGTGAAATAAAAAGTAAGAGAGTATTTTGATGAGTTTTGACAAGTGCATATACCTATGTAACTCACACTTCTATCAACATAGAACATTTTCATCATGCTGGAAAGATCCCTCATTCCTCTTTCTAGTCAGTTTCCACTCCCATTGTGTTTTTTTCCACCTACTCCAGATTTTCGTATAAATGGAATCATCGAGTATTATAGTCTTATGTGTTGGTCTGTTTTCCCTCACCATAATCTTTTTGAGATTTATTCATATTATTGTATGTACCAGTAGCCCATTTTTCATTGCTATATAGTATCTCTTTATATGGTATTATTATTTATTTATCGCCTCTTTATGGATTATGGGATTGCTTCCAATTTGGGACTTTTTTTTTTTTAAACTTTATTTTGTACATTTAATAATTGAAAACATAAGCAATAAAAAACTAAAAAGTAAACACAGATGAATAAATATATACATTTCTAAATTAAATGTAATGGATACATGCAAATTTTTTTGTTTGTTTTTTTATTTTTCTGTGTGTGTGAGTAAACAATATATTACACAATATATTTGGTTCATAGTAACGTATTCATACAGTATTTGTCCTTTTGTGTCTGGCTTGCTTCACTCAACATAATGTCCTCCATGTTCATCCATGTTGTCATATGCTTTATGACTTCATTTCTTCTTACAACTGCATAATATTCCATCGTGTGACTAGACCACAGTTTGTTTATCCATTCATCTGTTGATGGACAAACTGGGTTGTTTCCAACTTTTGGCAATGGTGAATAATGTTGCTTTGAACATCGGTGTGCAGATGTCTGTTCGTGTCACTGCTCTCAGTTTTTCTGGGTATATACACCCAGTAGTGGTATTGCCAGGTCACATGGCAAGTCTATATTCAACTTCTTTAGGAACTGCCAAAGAGTCCTCCATAGTGGTTGTACCATCCTGCATTCCCACCAACAGTGAAGAAGTGTTCCTATCTCTCACCATCCTCTCGAAAGCTTGTAGTTCTCTGTCTTTTTAATAGTGGCCATTCTGATAGTGTGAAATGATATCTCATTGTAGTTTTGATTTGCATTTCCCTAATCATGAGTGATGTTGAGCATTTCTTCATGTGTTTTTTTGCCATTTGTATTTCTTCTTTGGAGAAATGTCTATTCAAGTCATTCGCCCATTTTTAAATTGGGTCATTTGTCTTTTTATTGTTGAGTTGTAACATCTCTTTATATATCCTGGATATTAAACCCTTATCAGATATGTTATTTCCAAATATTTTTTCCCATTGAGTCAGCTGCCTTTTCACCCTTCTGACAAAATCCTGTGAGGTGCAAAAGTGTTTAATTTTGAGGAGGTCCCATTTATCTGCTTTTTCATTTGTTGCACATGCTTGCATGTCCAAGAAGCACATGCAATATGCTTCTTGACCCACGGAATATTTTGGAGTGTGTTGTTCAGTCTCCACACATTTGCAGATTTACTTTTTTCCTGTCTGTTACTGATTTCTAGTTCCATTCCATTATGATCTGAGAAGGTACTTTGTATAATTTCAATCTTTTTATATTTGTTGAGAGCTACAGCTCTCAACAATATTGTGCCCTAACATGTGGTCTATCCTGGAGAAAGTATTGTGCCCTAACATGTGGTCTATCCTGGAGAAAGATCCATGGGCACTTGAGAAGAATGTATAACCTGCGGATTTTGGATGCAGTGTTCTGTATATGTCTATTAGGTCTAACTTATTTATCATATTGTTCAAGTTCTCTGTTTCCTTGTTGATCTTCTGTCTAGTTGTTCTATCTAATGATGTGAGAGGGGTGTTGAAGTCTCCGACGATTATGGTAGAAATGTCTATTTCTCCCTTCAGTTTTGCCAGAGTTTGTCTCATATATTTTGGGACACCCTGGTTAGGTGCGTAGATATTTATGACTGTTATATCTTCCTGGAGGATCGTCCCTTTTATTAATATATAATAGCCTTCTGCATCTCTTATCACTTTTTTGTATTTGAAGTCTGTTTTGTCTGATATTAGTATAGCTACCCCTGCTCTTTTCTGGTTACTATTCGCGTGGAGTATCTTTTTCCAACCTTTTACTTTCAGCTGGTTTGTATCCTTGTGTCTGAGATGAGTTTCTTGTAAGCAGCATATGGATGGCTCATGTTTTTTTATCCATTCTGTCAGCCTGTATCTTTTGATTGGGGAATTTAATCCATTCATATTCAATGATATTACTGAAAATGCACTATTTTCTCCAATTTATTCTTTAGTTTTCATATGTCATCTTATTTTTGTCTTTCTTTTTACTCTTTTGGTTATCCTTTCTGCTTTTCTTTCTTCTATACTCTCCTCCAAGCCTCTCTCTCCTGTCTTTTCCTTTCAGGTTCCAAGGCTTCCTTTAATATTTCCTGCAAAGGTGGATTCTTTTTTGCAAACTCTCTTAGTTTCTGTTTGTTTGTGAATACTTTATATTCACCTTCATATTTAAAGGACAGTTTTGCTGGTTAAAGAATTCTCGGCTGGCAGTTTTTCTCTTTCAGTTTCCTAATTGTATCATACCACTGTCTTCTCGCCTCCATGGTTTCTGAAGCGAAATCTGCATAAAGTCTTACTGGACATCCTTTGTACGTGATCGTTTGCTTCTCTCTTGCTGCTCTGAGCATTTTCTCTTTATCTTTTACATTTGACATTCTGAATAATATGTGTCTTCGCATAGGTCTATTTGGATTTATTCTTATTGGGGTACAGTGTGCTTCTTGGACATGCAAGTTCCTTTCTTTCGTGAGAGTTGGGAAATTTTCAGCTGTTGTTTCCTCAGATACTCTTTCTGCCCCTTTTCCTTTCTCTTCCCCTTCTGGAACTCCCATGAAACGTATGTTGTTGCATTTTGTGTTGTCATTCAACTCTCTGAGCCCCTGCTCAATTTTTTCCATTCTTTTCTCTCTGTGTTCTTTTCTCTCTTTAATTTTAGCTGCTCTGTCTTCGGTATTATTTATTCTTTCTTCTGTCATTTCGAGTCTGCTGTTGTATGCTTCAAATGTATTTTTGACTTCACCTATTGTGTCTTTCATTCCCATGAACTCCGTTACTTTTCTGTTCAGGATTTCAAATTCTTCTTTGCGTTCGCTCAATGACTTCTTGATGTCATTTATCTCTTTAACTATATTGTCTTTCATCTCATTAATTTGATTTTGGAAATTTGTGCTCATCTCACTGATTAGTTCTCTCAAATTCTGCATCTCTTCTGGGACTTTGCTGTATTCCTTTTCTTGGTCCATGTCTTCTATTTTCTTAGTATGGCTCGTAATCTTTTGCTGGTGCTTAGGCATCTGGTTAGTTTGTATTTTACTTAGATGCTCTATCTCTTTTTCTTTTATGGGGTTTTAGTGACAGGAGGCTGTGAGTTACCACAGCTCTTTGATTTTTGGCTCAACCTTGATTGTTAGGATTGTTCTGCTAGTTGCTCAAAACTGGGCACTGGACCCAGTAATTGGTTGTAGAGTCGTTTCCTAGGGCCTTGGGCAGGGAGGCTATAGAGGCTAGGAAAAGCATCTCTTACTTCTTAATTTTCTTATGTGCACTTCCTTGGTCTGCCAGGAGATGGCACTTGTTGGCTGCTCTCAATTCAATGCCTGGTCACAGGGTATTTGTTGTGACACAGACCAGATCAATGTGATAGAGCTTCCTGTCTGGGGGCTAAAAGCCCTGTGATTCAAACTTTCTGAGACAGTTCTCCAGACTTCTCTCGTAGCGCCCCCCTTTTCCCAGCTAGGAAATATTTCCACTCCCTTCTGAATCCTCAACAATCAGTCCTTGTTAGTAGAGGAGGAGATTGGGAGGTTTGTATATCTTTAGCCCCTTGCAGGCTCCAAGGCAAACAATGGCGCAGCCCCACCCAGCCTGGAAGGGCTCTCGGGACAGGGCAGACCAAACCTGGGAGTCCAAAGCAGGGTCAGCCCCAGGCTCTCTCTCCCCTCTCCCCGTGGAGTCCTCAACAATTAGTCCAGGCTAGAAGAGAGGGAGGTTGCGAGGGTCGGATTTCTCCAGTCCTTCCTAGGCTCCCAGGGCAAACCGCCGTGTGGAAGGGTCCGTGGGGCTCAGCAGCCCAAATTTACAGGTCAGAACCTGAGTCAGCCTAAGGTTGTGTCCCTCTCTCCCCCTTCCTGGAGTGGTAGATCCCTGGAGCCCCCTTTGTTTGTGGTCCCAGGCCCAGAGGCCTGAGAGTTCTAAAGAGTGTGGGAGGTGCTGGCAGCAGCAGAAGCTGTACTTCCAACTCAAGGTTCTGTTGTTGCCATTTCCCTCTTTTGTCCCTCTCTCCTCTGGGTGGTGTACAGCCTTCACCTGCTGTCCTAAACCCTAGAAGATCTTTTTCAGGGCTCTTTCAGCCTGTCCTCTAGCTATTTTTCTGGAGAAGAGATTCCTGTGTCTTACTAGCCTGCTATCTTCCCGGAAGTCGCTCCCCTATATTTTTTATGTGACATTTTATAATCTAAATATCTTTATAAATAATAAAATATTAGAACTACAAAAGTAAATGTTTCACAAACAGCAATATGATTCATCAATCATATTTTCAGCCATTATAAAATTGAAAGTGCAGAATATGCCCATTTGAGAGGCCTGATGTCTAACTTTTTTGAATTGTTTAAAAAAAGCTTTTAAACATTTATTTTTAAAGCAGGTACAAGGAATTAACAGATTAGAAATGATGCATATCTTCCTTCTTATGTAGCAGAAGGAATCATTCCGTATGAAGTTCCACAAAATATTTTCACAGTTATAAAGTTACAAAAGAAATAACTTCTCAGTTGAATAATTAAAACAATAAAGATGTGAATAAAGTAAAAAAAAAAAAAAAAAACGAAAGAAAGAAAGAATGGGTGTATAGTATCTTATTATGGTTTTAATTTGTATTTCCCTGGTAACTAATGGTATTGGACTTTTTTATGGGCTTATAGACCACTTTTATATTTTCCTTTGTGAAATGCTGTTCGTCTTTTGTCCATTTTTTAATTGAGCTGTTTTCCTTGAAATTATTGAGTTACAGGAATTGTTTATATATTCTAATTACAAGTTTTTGTTAGACATAGGTATTGTGAAATTTTTTTCCCAGTCTGTGGCTAGCCTATTCTTTTTCTTATCAGTATATTTGATAAACATAAATTTTTATTTTTAAAAATTTGAAGAAGTTAATTTTATTACCTTTTTTCTTTTTTGGTGGTACTTTCTAGAGCGTATCTAAGAAATCTTTGCCTTCTCAAAGGTTACAAAGGTAATAATGTTTTCCTCTTTTATGTTTAGATCTGTGATCTATTTTGGGTTAATTTTTGTGCACAGTGTAAAGTATGAATTGAAATTCATTTTCCCCCATATAAAGAGGCAATTATTCAAACATGTTTGTTGAAAAGACTGTCCTTTCTCTTTTAAATTACCTCATTGCCTTTGTTGAAAATCAATTGATGTTATCTGTGTGGTTTTATTTCTGGAGTTTGTTCCATCAATCTATTTATTTTTACCTCCATACAACACCTTCTTGATTACTGTAGCTTTATCTTTAAAGATAGTCACGTCACATAATGGGAGTCCCCAGCTTTGTCATTGTCTTTCAAGATCATTTTGGCAATTCTAGGTCTTTTGCAACTCCATATAAATTTTAAAGTCAATTTGTCATTTGGTACCAAAAAAGTCTGCTGGAATTTTGGTTGAGATTGCATTGAATCTGTAGATCCATTTGGGGAACAGTTGACATCTTACTAATATTAATCTGGTATATATTTTTTTAAATGGATGACTCCAGAAAAGGACAACTATTGCATGGTCTCACTGATAAGAACTAAATACGAAGAATAAACACATTGAGTTAAAACCTGGAGTATAGGTTATTAGGAGATAAGAGAAGGGCTGTGAAAGAGTACTAGTGGTTAATGTATGCAGAAGTTTTAATTAACTTGACTGTAAAGGTGGAAATGGGTAGAGTTGATGGTAACACATTATAGTGAGTAGCAGCTGGTTCATAAATGGGATTGGGGCTGAAAAGGGTAGTCTAGGGATATAAATGTCAATTGAAGGAAATCTAGAGAATAATCTAGGGACTGAATAACACAATGAACCCAGAGGTGGTTGAGAATTGTTGTTGATGGTACCAATGCAAGAATGTCCTTCTGTGAACTAGAACGGATGTACGTCACTACTGCCAGGTAGTAGGAATGTGGAGAAGCATGGGAAAATACAATTAATGTAACCTATGGACTTTAGTTAACAGCAATACTGTAATAATCTTGCATCATTGCCAAAGATGTACAGTGTAAATAATAGGCAGGTATGGAAAAAATATGCCAACTATATGCTATGGCCCATAGTCATTGGTAATAGTCTGATGATATTATCTCATGATCTGTAACAAATGTTCCACAATGGTGTGGTGTATTGGTGAAGGGGTGTTGCATGGGAATTCTACACACGTGCATGATTGTTTTGTAAGTTCACAACTTCTGTAATAGAAATATATATTTTTAAAAAAATGGATGACTCCAGATGCTATGAAGAATGAGTGGGGGACTAAAGGGTGAAGCAAGAGTAGAAGCAGGGAGACCAGGCAGGCTTTTGGTTGCAAGCCATTCCTGGGTTTATTTATGTTGGAGTGGATAAGGGTATTAATAGTGAAGATAGAAATGGGTGGGGTTTGAGATATATTTTGGAGGTAGAATCAACAGAACTTGCAGATGACTTGAATAAGTAAGGAAAAAGACAGTGCTAAGGATGAATCTGATACTTTTTTTCTTTTAGCCACTCCACAAATGGTTGTACTGCTTACTAAGATGAGGAAATCTGAGAGGGGCAGTACAAAGTTTGGCTAGGGGTTACAAAGTGGGTCATGTTGGTAATCAGGAGTTTTGTTTTAGGACTATGAGATAACCTAGTAGAGTTTTCAAACAAGCAGGTCGAGTTAGAGATACAGGGCCAGAGATACAAATTAAGGACATGGTGTTGGTTGAGATCATGGAGGGAGGGACTGTAGAAGAAGAAAAAAAGGGATTTAGAGCAGAGCACTTGATATCCCATTTAGAGATGCAGCAGAAAGAAGAGACTGAGCTAAGGAGATTGAGGATAAATCAACCAATGAGGGATGAAGAAAACCAATACACTGTGATATCATCGAAGCCAACATAAGAAAAAAAAAAATGCAGCAGTCAAATAAAGTAAAACCAGAGAAGAAGGTCTTGGTGAGTTTTGCAGCATAAAAGTCTTAGGAGAAATGGTCTCAGGCAAGTGGGTATGAGGCAAAAAGACTGATTAGAGTGGGTTGTAAAGACTATCTGAGGGGAGGAAGTAAAGATAGTATATACTGACAAGTCTCAGTAACTATTGCTGTAAAGGACAGTAAAGATTGGGTCTGTATCTAGAGGGATTAGATGGGAATGATGAAGTAGAGAGGGAGAAACTGATGAAGGGAGAGGGCTTATTGAAAGAGTAAAGTACTTGGAAGGCAACAGGGGGTGGGATCTAGGGCATATGCAGAAGGGATGGCCTTGACAGAAACAGGCAGATTCACCCATAGTGAAAAGGAATGTGGGTACTGTACAGTTGGGGAGATCTAATGGATGCATGGTGAGCAAATTCCTGCCTGATTGTTTTTATTTTCTTAATGTAGTTGAGGCAAGTTCATCAACCGAGAGTAGAGGTAGGAGATTTGGGAATGTATGAAATAGTCTTTTTGGAGAGTGGAAAGCTGAGCATACCAGGTAAGTATTGTAGGATTACCTGGTAGTGAGGGTTGCCCATTTGAGATTTGCAGTGAAGAATTTTACATGAGATTGTTCAGCACAGTGGTATTTTTTCTCAGATGCACAGGCTCAGAGTAAGTGGTAAATTGATTTTTGGCACTGATTACAGAGGACATTGTGGGGTAGAAGTAATCAGACAAATTTCATTTTGAATTGGAGCTGGAATTAAGATAAATATAATAGATGCTTGTTTTGGAATTTCTTCCTTTATCAACTGAAAAAATTTCAAATATGTAGCTTTTAAAAATGCTGTTTAACCTTAAGATACAATTTAATAGAAATATTTTTGACACTAAAAGAAGGCATGCTAATAGCTTACCTTTTACAGAAGGTTGATAGGATCTTTTTTTTTTTCTTTTCTTTTCTTTAGGAGGCACTGGGAACCAAAACCGGGACCTCCCATGTGGGAGGCAGGTGCTCAACTGCTTGAGCCACATCCATTCCCTGCTCGTTTTTTTGCTCATTGTCGTCTTGTTGTTTTTACTCGATATCTGCTTGTTGTTTGTCTTCTTTAGGAGGCACTGGAACCAAACCCTGGACCTCCCATGTGGGAGGCGGGTGCCCAACTGCTTGAGCCACATCCACTCCCCCAGGATCTTTTTTAAACATTCAAGAGTAGATATTCTTTTTTAGCAAAAGCCATGAACACCCAGTTTACAGAAAGAGAAATGCAAATTAAAACCACTTCTCACTTAACAGGTTGGCAAAATTCTTAGTTTCATAATATAACCTGCAGCAAGGCTGTGGGGAAACAGGCACTCTCATTTGCTACATAATACATTCCCTAAGGAAGGGGATCTGATTAGATCAACCAAAAAGTACTATTGTTTTTACTTTTTACCCAGTATTCTGATAGATTTGTCCTACAGATACACCTGCACACATACAAAATATGTATAAAGTTATTCATTGCATCATTGTTTACAATAGGAAAAGACTGGAAACTACTCAAGTATCCATCAGTGGGTGCTGGTTGACATAACTATAGTACATCCACACAACAGATACTGAGTAATTGTTAAAAAAGGAAAACCTCTATGTGCTTTGGAGAGTTGTCCAGGATATGTTTGTGAATGAAAAACCTAATTTAGAACAGCATATATAGTATGCTATTTCTTTTCTAAAAGGCAAAAAAGAATGTATACTTATATATTTTGTTTTTGCATAAAGAAACTCTAGAAAGATACAACAAACTAATAAAAATGATTATGTGTTGGGGACAAGGGGAAATGGGATAGACAGGGACAGAAGAGGGACTGAGACTTCTCGGTATACATCTTTTTTCTGTCATTTTGATTTTGAACTATGTAAATGTGTTTATCTACTTTAAACAAGCAAAGAACAAAAAAAGAGGTAATCTTTAAAATAAAGTTTTGGAAATCATCTTTATCTTTATCAGTGTCTTCATCATCATAAATTAGTTAATGAAGTTTGGTAAGTAAGACAGAAATAGTAATGGGATTGTATAATTTAAGGGGCACTGGAATTATTAGAAAAATTGCCAAATAAGTGTTTGTTTTTTGTCAGATTAGGAGAAAACAGTATCTTTAAAATATATTATCAAATTAACTGAACAGTAGCCTAAATTGTAACTATTTTATTGTAATTTAGTGGTAGCTTTGTGGTTTGTTTTTTTTTTTTTTAATCTTCATAATTGCTATTGGAAGATTGACATTGCATTTAGCTTTTTAACTCTTAAAAATGTGAAGTGTTTAATGTTGCCATACAGTCTTTTTCTACTAATAGACATTACTGTTTTGTATTTTGTTATAGCCTTTTTTGCCTGGGAATATTTATGAACTTTAGAATACCCCTGAAAGCTAAGTGATTCATCTTGTTTCAGGTGTTGAGTTTTGTTTGTTGAAAATTTTGAAATAAAATGGGAATACGGTATTGTTCTTCAGCATCTTTTGCATTCTCAAAAGAGCTTAAATTGGGGGTACATGAGACTGACTGTCCTTTGGATGAATGGGACATTCATTTTGGGGGAATCTGTTTTTGCTGAGATACTAGGACATTATGCCACCGAAATTAATATGACTCCTTTAAATCCCATACCTAGCAGTCATTCTTTGCTCCATGGTGAAAGGTTAGCTCAGCTGGTGGCTTTGTGTCTCTAGAAGGGTGCCTGGCACATGATAGGTTGTTGAACTAATCTCTCTAATTAATAAATGGATTGATAGTTAAAGCCCTGTTAATTTCCCTGGGTGTAGCAGTTTGATATAGTTATGAATTCTGAAAATAGATATTGGATTATGCCTGTAAACTGGTCTGTTCCTCTGGATGTGATTAAGTTTTGATTGGGGCTTTGATTGGGCCAGTCAGTAGGACGTTGACTCCCTGCCCCTTGGTGGGCGAACACTCGGAGATAAACCTACATGGCAGAGCAGAAGAGTTAGTTAGAGTTTTGATGTTGAAGTCTTGAGCTGGAGCCCTGGGAGGTTAGCATACAGAGGAGTTTGGTCGTAGGGAAGGAGAGAATGCCCCGGGAAAAAGAAAGCCATTCACCTGATAGTCTACAGCTGGCCTTGTGGAGAGAACAAGCAGCTGAACCTGGAGAGAATCAAGCCCTGGGAAGAGAGGAACCCTGGAACCCTCATAGAGTTGGGTGAGAAAGTAACTTATACTTTATGGCCTGGTAACTGTAAGTGTCTACCCCAAATAAATACCCTTTATAAAAGCCAACCGATTATTGGTATTTTGCATCAGCACCACTTTGGCTGACTAATACACTGGGTTATTCTAAAAAGCAAATGAAATGATCATAGATTGTGAATGCTTTGTAAATTAAAGGGCCTCGTAAACTTAGTTATTGCTGTTTGGTTTCATCTTTTATTAAGGATTTGGCATGTATAACTTAAATTCTTTCTGGTATTATCTTTTTCTCTTATATGAAGCTTTCTTCATTTTATCCGTTTCTATATCTAGTAGAGAACAATGAAACTCTTAGTCTTGTTTTATCCATGAACTTTGTCCATGGTTGTCTGGATAAAAACTTCATTGATGAATACATAAGAGAAGATGGAGGAGATGGTATGCTTAACTCTCGTGGATTAGTACTGTTTTATTTTTCTGCTACCACTGGTTGAAGCAGCATGGTGTAGAAAGAAGAGGATGAGCTGTGGAGTCACCTCCCTGCTTTTCTTCTTACTGTGATTTCTCTGAGCCTTTGTCCATCTGTCAAAAGGGATAAAATTTAGGGTGTTTATATGAATTAAAGCTAATGTACATAAAATAATTATCACCATGGTAGAGGTAGTTGCTCACAAAATGGTAATTTTTGTTATTGTCACCTTTGGGTGATTTTTTTGAACCTAGGATGTTTACTTTCCTTTTAAATTGTCATTGTCAGCCAACTGCTAAAATATTTGGCATAGAAGTTATTGCTCACCCTATAGAAAAAAATGACCAAAATTAGTGGTTTAAGGAAGCTACAGAGGGACAATTCATGGTAGCTGGCAGTATCTAAGAACCATTGACTGGCAGACGTTCTATGCTCTCTATCAGTCCTCCAATGATTAAGGATTTAATGTTTTTAAGTTGGAGCTATTCAGCCTTATTCAAATTAATGCCACAGTTAAGAGAAAAGATTGGGAGTTGGAAGTAATCCCTCAGTAGTAGAGAAATTCATTTGTAACCAATCCTTAATCCACAGGATTTTTATAGCAGATGTTTGAATTTTGCCTTCCCCACAGTACCCTGTGTACCTGCCATGCTGGATAAATAACAAGTTCTGATGAATTTGCACCCTGGTGTCATAGAAACAGTGGAAATCAGAGCACATAGTGATCAGGTTTCTTAGGGCAAAATGAAGCATAGTACTGAGGAAATTGTTCAGGCAATTCAGGCCCAAATCTGTTTTATGAAAATGGAACCGACATTTATTGAACACTTACTATGTCCCAAGCTCTATGCTAAACAATTTTTGCTTGTTGTGCCCATTAATCTCGAAAATATCCTGATGAAATACATTTGTTATTATCCTGATTTTACAGATGTGGATGCTGAGACATGGGGGGAGGGGGGAACGACGTCAAAAAAAACCACATAGTAGGAGACAGAAATAGAACTGAAACTTTGTCTGACTCTAAAATCTATGATTTTTCCTCTGAATAACATTACTGGCCATACTTTTGCAAGAGGTATTTGGCATCTTACTTTTCAGTTTTGGTGGTAAGGTCTTCACTAGTAGAATGAAATAAGATATTACAAAAGGGATATGTCATGATGGTGTTTTCCTTTGCCCAGTGAGAAGTTGTGCTACTTTGGTCAGAGAATGACAAGAGTTAAAAAATTGTTGGAAGACCAGCTAGGCCAAAGCCCAAAAAAGAGTTAGCTTTTGCTTCTGAAAATTTGAACTGAAAATAAGGTCTAAATGGTATGAAAAATCAAATGTGGGTATTCTAAATAAGCCTACTAGATTCTTCCTGAACAGAGATTGAGAATTCCATAGAATTGAAGACTCCTGTTTTTTTTTTCCTGCAAGTCTTTCTCACATGTATTTAATCTATATAATGGTATCAAATCTAGTAATTGCATCAGAGAGCTCCATTTCATAGGGGAGCTGTAACTTACATGTATCAGGTCTCATATTCATCCAGTTTCTTAAAGCATGGTCTACTCAAGTAGTGGAGAAGCTAAAATTTACTCTGAAAGAGTTCCTCATCCTAGACTTAAAAGCTATAGCTATGTAAGTTGTGCTTGCTCTGACCCCGGGAATATCAGAGTGACTGCTTTATTTTCTCCTGTGGATATGATGTTCATATCATTTTAGATATCTTGAAAGTTTATTAAAGGGATTTTTTTATCTTCAAGGCATATTAAAATGACTAAGATTTCAAAAATATTAATTGCTTCTATCTGATAAGACTATTATGTCCAATAGTCTCTTTGTAAAATCCTATTTTTGAAACTGTATATTTAATTTCAGGAAGGTAGCTTTCAAGTGCAGTACAGTAACTATATTACTTTAAAAATAAAGTTTTGTCTGGTATTTTAGCTGTATTAACATAAACTCTCAGTTTTTCAGTGGTAACACAGAATTGGAGCAGTAGATAATAGCAGATAGTTCTGAAACTTCATTTTAGATAACCTTCAAACATCCCAAACTTTTTATCATTCAGGTTAGTGACTTGCTTATAGTTCAGGTTAGTGACTGAGTTGGAGAAGAAGGAAAGGTATTGAGAACTGATGAAATTAGGGAGCCATGCAACTTTGCTGAACATTGGTATTGAAGTTGCAGAAGAGAAGATTGCAGGAAACTTTTTAGATGTGTTTTTTTGTAAACCTCCTCTGCCATCTGTTTTCACTCAGGTAATATAGCAAAAACCTCTTAGGTTTGTGTCATTAATGTACTGCAAATATTTTCCTTTAACAAATCAGTGATTTGTGCTGGTGATTTGAAAGCCCCAAGGTAAATTGATCACAGACTATATTCAGTTAGTTGACAGGCTTGGCCATCCTGCTTACTTAGCTGAAATAGTAGGGATGCTTTGTAACCTTCCTGTGTTAATTGGGGGTGGAGGGTGAGGGCGGGGTATTGACAAGATGATGACTTTATTTCCCAATATAAAGAAGTAATAGATGCTTAGGTACCATGAGAGACTATATCGATGGTTCCCAACCGAGGAGCGCAGAGAAATTATTGCAATGGCTCTGCACATCAAGAATTGTCAGTAGAGAAATTAAAGTGTCTCTCAAATACATGTACTACTCTTTTTAAAATGTATGCATGTGCTGCTGTAATGGATAAAATGTAAACTAAAAGTACTACTGAATTTATAATAGTTCTTCATCATCATGTATTTCCTCAAGCCTTAAATACTAAAAGTCTTGCTGTTACTATATGAGAATCCTTGTCCTGAAATGACTAGGAACATTGTGCCAGATATATTAGAGGGTCAGTACATTCGCAGTGCTACTGAAATCCTCGCAGATAGGTCACTGCATGTATGAAACACAGTAAATGGGAAACGGACGTGGCTCAAGAGGTTCGGCGTCCGCCTACCATATGGAGAAACCAGGGTTCGATCCCCGGTACACAGTGAATTTGAGGGGAAATCCATTTAGCAATAATTTGATACAGAATTGTATTTAATGGCCATTGTTTCCTTTTTTGTTCAGGCATCATAGGCAAACGTGGCTTCAAAGTGATTTGTCAGAAGTAGCTAAGAATTCTTCATTAACACTTTTAATCTTAATAATTTTTAACTTTTGTTCTTTGTTTATCATTAGAAATATTGGCACTAACATTTTCAACCTGAGAGAGGATGGAATTTTCCTTTGTTGTAGCCTTCTCAACCTAATAGTGACTGCTCTTTCTGAGTCATTCACACAATGACTGTGACATTCTACTTCTTGGATGTCTAAAGAAAAGCTGTTTTAATATTGATGTACATATCCTTTATTTTATTTATTTATTTTTTTTAAAGATTTTTATTTATTTATTTATTCATTTATCCCCCCCCCTTGCTGCTCGTGCTCGCTGGGTCAGCTAACCACGCCGTGCGGGCGGGCTTGCCTTCACCAGGAGGCCCCGGGAACCGAACCCGGGGCCTCCCATATGGTAAACGGGAGCCCCACTGATTGAGCCACAGCCGCTTCCCTGTACATATCCTTTAAAAAAAAAAAATAGTTATATGGTAGGAATTTATTTGGATAAGAACAAGATGATAAAAGCTTTAAAACAGTTTTTTTCTTCTAAAGAAATCAAACATGCCCTCTCTAACCTTCTTTACCCTGCACAGATAGGACAAAGGTACAATGCACTTTTTTTGTTACTTTTTACAAAGCACTTTTAAGTGGGTTGCATTATAACAAATTTCATTATTAGCATAGATAAAATCAATTAAATTTTACTTCACTTTGGTTACAGAGCGTCTAAGAGTCACTTGGGAACTTGGTATCTTTAGTGACTCTTATTAGAATGCAGTTTTTAAAAACACAGTTTGATCTTTGGTTGCCATAGAATATTTTAAAAGATCTAGTTTTTATGTGGGGCGATTTGCTTAAGCTTTAGTGTTTTTTTCATTGTTATTGCTAATTTATTAAGTCTTTTTTTTTTTTTTTTTTGCAGCTGTATTGAAATTTAATTTAAGGTCTAATAAACCATAAATATTTAAAGTGCACAATTTGATGAGGTTTGACTTAGGAATACAGCTATGAAACCATCACCACGATCAAGATACTATCATCCCTTGGGAAGCGGCTGTGGCTCAATCAGTGGGGCTCCCGTTTACCATATGGGAGGCCCCGGTTCGGTTCCCGGGGCCTCCTGGTGAGGGCAAGCCCGCCCGTACGGCGTGGTTAGCTGACCCAGCGAGCACAACCAGCAAGGGGGGGATAAATGAATAAATAAATAAAACCTTTAAAAAAAAAAAAAAAAAAAAAAAAAGATACTATCATCCCCAAAGTTTCCTTGTGCCACTTTGTAATCCCTCCTTACCCATACTGCCCCCACACCCCACACCCCCTGGTCAGCCACTGGTCTACAGGTCTACTTCCTGCCACTATAGACTAATTTGCATTTTCTAAAATTTTATAAAAATGGAACCATACAGTGTTTTTATTGTCTGGCAATATTGATGTACATATCTTTTTAGTTCTAGTTCAGACATCATAAGAGATCTTCTAGAAGAAGAGGAAGCCTGGGAAGCATCACATAGGTGAGTTCTCATAATCAAGAAAAATAAGTATGTACTTTGACTTGAGAAATTATAATTCTCAATAGTTGATTTTCAAACAAAAGATATTTGTGCTGTTTAAGAAAAAAAATCACACACATCAAGGTAAAGAGTTTTGATTTACTACTTGTTTCTATATATTTCTGCTTAGAAATGGAATCCTAGTATAATAACTCTGCTTACTTAGAAGTTGTTTTTCTAAAGGTAAATTATTCCTATTGGCAATTAATAATTTGGCCTTAAACACTGGCTCAGTTTTTAGAAAACTTTTAACCCTTTCCTAAATGTTCCCAGGCACGAGATCTGCTTAGTGTAGGATAAATGCGGTTTCACTCCTTCCAACCCTGACCAGAAGGAATGCCAAGCCCTACTAGCCTTTCCCATACCACTTACAAATTAGGGACTTGGGAATGTTGGAGGGGTCCTATTCTGGGACACGCTGGTAGGTAAGGAGGAACGGAAGAAAGCTCAAGAATATTGTGTTTTCATGAATCTCCCCTACTAGAGGTAGTACCCTGCAATACAGCAAGGCACATTTGTCCCTACATTATATTATTTCATGGCCACCCACCTCAAATGAGCCCTCAAAAACGCCTAGCAATTTTATTGTTTCTGTGGTCAGTTCTTTGTCCCATTCTTCACAAGTATTATTTCAAACTTTCTTAACTCTTTTCAATGGCTCCACCCCAGCTGAAGGCCTCTCTTTTTTGTAGAGAAAATAGATGTTATCATATGGGAATCCTCAACTTCCCAATACCAAACATATAAACCTGCTTGTATTTGTACACATTTTATCCTCGTTCCATCCTTTTATAATAAAGGGGAAGTCCCTCCTTTCTGAGGCTAATTCCTCCTTCCACCCCATCCCTTCTCTCTCATCAGAAACTTTACTTCTCTTCTCCCTTTTCTTCTATAGGCAACCTCTCCTTCTCAACTGTATCTTTCTCATTGGGTTTTTAGCATGCTCAAGTATTTCCCACCTTAAAACAAACAAATAATACCTCACTCAGTATCTCATCCCTCTGCAGCTACAATGGTATTTCTCCTTCCCTTCTTATCAGAATTGCCTCTACTTGCAGTTTCCATTTCTTTATCTCCCATTTACTCGTCAGTGTATTCCACCAGTCTCATCATCTTCTGAAAGCAGCTTTTACTAACGTCACTGAACACTTCAATGTTGCTAACTCCGAAGGACGTTTTTCAGGCCTTGACTTCCTTGATTTAGCAATATTCGATACTATTAATATCTTCACCTTTCTTGAAGGTCTCTTTAAAAAAGTTCTCTGTGGTCCAGATGCATGTATCCAACTACCTGCTTGACATTTATTGGATATTTTTTAAACACCCTCAAAATCAACATGTACAAAGCTGAACACTTGATCTTACCTGCTGCCCAACCCCACCCACAATTTTAAAACAAAATAAAAACATGATCCTTTCCCAGTATTCCTTAGGCTAGCCGATTGCTTAAGCCAAAAAATGTCATTCTTCATTTCTTGTTCTCCATTGCCTGTATGTCCAATTCATGACCAGTCCTGTGGATTTTACTTCTTAAATATCTCTTAAACCCATCAAGTTATTTCCACTTCTCTCATCACCCTAATCCATGCTACCATTATGTCTTGATTGGACAATAGCCTCTTAGTTTGTCTAGCCACATTTCCTCTGGGTTCTTTACCATCTGTTTTCCACACTGCAGCCAGAGTGTGATCTTTTCAAAATGCAAATATGATCAGTTACTCATCCTTCTGTTTAAAATCTTGTTCCTCTTAATTAAAAAATGAATGGATTCTTTTATATACCTAAAATGTTCTGCATAATCTTGTCTCCTCCAAACTCATCTCTTATTATACACCCACACATTCTCTGTATGGGCCTTTTATGTCCTTTTACATATCAAGCTCCCTCCTACTACAGGGTCTTTGAAGAGGCTTGTCCCTCTATCCAGAATGTTCTTCTCATCCTTCTTTGCCTAGTTTACACCTCCTCAACCTTAACAGCTCAGATCAAGAGCTGGAAGTCTTCCCTGACCCCTCTTATTTATCAGATCCTCTTGTTACAGACTCTTTCCAGCACATTTGATTGATTTTTTTTTTGTTTTTCCATCTCCCCCTACTGGTCTATAAGTTCAACATTGTAACCCCAATAAAAGCCTGACTTTTCAACAAAATGTGGCAACTCTACAAATAGCCATCTTTAGCTTAAAGGCATGTTTTATGGTATCACAAGTGGCATATTTGAGATATTAGTCCTAGAACATATGATTCCAGTTCCAACACATTTTTCTAATTCCTTAAATGATTTAGAGCAGGGGTTCTTAACCGCTTTTGTTCAACAGACCCCTTTGCCAGGTGAAATGAATACTACTGTAATTTATTTATTGTATACATTCATAAGTGAAGGAAATGCTAGGTTTTAGTTAGAGGTCAGAGAAAATAAAGATAAGTTGACCTTTTTTTCAATTCAAGATCACGGACCCCCTGAAATCGGGGTCCATGGACCCTGATTAAGAGCCCCTGATTTAGAGGCTCCCTTAGCAACACACGATCCCATACAAAGCATTATTTTCATAAGCACCAAAAAATGTAATTTCTGCTGACTGATCTTGGGTTCTTATGTCACTAAATATTGGTTTATCTCACTGTGTTTAGCCATAACATATATATTTACATTGAACAGAATGAAAACAGAAGGGAAAATAATCCTTCTATGTTAGTTCATGTTTCCAGGTGTCAATTTCCTTATACATAAAATTTGGGGGTTGGGGGGGGATATCTGCTTGAGAGAGTCTTAAATCCTTTCTTTCCAGACCTGTTCCTTCTCCAATATTCTTCTCTCAGCAAATGGTAGTATCAAATGGAAGTGTCATAGTTTACCCACAATTCAAGTTAGAAATCTAGGAATCATTTCACACTTCTCTTTCTCCCTTACCTCTCACATACAGATAATTGCAATGTCCTAGAGATAAGTGGTTCTTAAATATACATCAGAATCACCTGGAGAGCTTGTTAAAACACAGATTAGCGGACTATAACCCCAGAGATTCTGATTTACTAAGATAACAGAAACAGAAATTATTTGGGATCTAATTTGCTGGTCTTTATAAGCTGCAGTGTGATACTGATTCTGTTTTTGGAGACCACCTTTGAGTAGCTCTACTATAGACTGCCCCTGTAATATCTCTATCAGCCAGCCCCTTTGTATCACTGCTTGGGAAGAGCTCTTTTCCCTTATCCCCAGTTTGATGCAACAGCTGTCTCTCTGCCTCTAGTCATTACCAGTTCTGTCTGCTAGTGAGATAGATCTAAAATACTTTGTGTTCTGTGCCCCCATCCTTCAAGGACTCCCCATCACCCATGGAGAAGACAATTGGAGAAGAACCAAAGACTCAGTCATTATTCTAGCTGAGCTCCCAGCCAACAGTAACAATTTGCCAACCATGCCCATGAGCCATTTGGAAATAGAGCCTCTAGACCCAGTTAAGCTGTCTTTTTTGAGCTTTGCCTTCATTTTAGAATCATAAGCAAATAAATATGTTGTTTTATGCCTCCTATGTTTAAGAATGGTTTGTTAAATAGCAGTAGATAACAGAAACAGAAATTATACAGAAACCATTTCTGTTTTGGTTTTTAATTGCTATGTAACAAACTACCCCCAAACTTAAGAATTTAAATTACAACCATTTTATTTGCTTATGATTCTTCAATCTAGGCTGGGATCAGCTGAGTGTTCTTCTGCTGGTTTTGCTAGTGGTCATTTATGTGACTGCGTACAGCTAGCAGGTTGGAGAGAGACTAGGTTCACCTAGGATGTCTGAACTTTCTCTATGTAGTCTTGGGTCCTCCTCTTCATGTGGCTTCTCTACATGTTCTCTCTGTGTGCTCTTTACAGCCAGATAACTGGACTTCCTACATGGAGTCTTAGACTTTCTGTGCCTTTTATCAGTTTATTGCCTCTCAGCTCATATTCATCCTTTTTGCCTGCTCTGTGAAAATTGAACTGGGCCCTTTAAAGAGTTTTCCTTTACCATCTCTCATGATCTTAAGTTTTATCAGTTAGAGGACCTTAGAGACACATTGAAAGAGGAAAGAGTTTTGCCTCTTGGTTCTGGTGTGCTTACTTGCCAGTCTCCTGTAATGGATGTGGCTTCCCCAGTACCCTGTCCTATAGTGTAAGGAGTTTCTCCAGTACCAGGCTCCTGCAGGGCTCACAGCTCCTCTAGTACCTGGGTTCCTGCTGCAGTACACCTCTTTGCTCTGTCTATAGCAGTTCTCAGCTACAGTCATGTCCTGCTCAGCCAGGTCTGGATCTGTCCTGAGAGGATACCTCTTCCCTTGAGTGCTCTTAGTCCTAGAGGCATAGTGGGTTTTTATTATATCTGTTATTTCTGTTCTTCACAGTTCTCTTTACTTCTTACTAGTCATTTCCTTGTTAATTAAATCCCCTGTTAGAGTTAGCAATCCTTTGTTTTAAACTTTTCTCTTGAAATTATTGGATGGGTTCTCTCTCTAGATTGGACCTAGACTGATAACTGGACCAAAACCTGTCAAGCTTTCTTAAGACTTAGTCCTGAAGCAAGCACTGCGTCATTTATCCTACATTCTCTTGATTAAAGTGAATGACAGGACTAGCCCCAGATGTAGGAGAGGGGACTACACAAAGGAATGTGCCTCTGGTATAGAGGCCACCAATGCAGGAAGAGCACAGAGACCCAACTGAGTCATGCCTCACTGACGTAATCCAATCAAAGGCCCAGAAGCAATCTGATCAAGTGATCTAATCAAAGGTCCCTTAACTGAATCTAATCAAAAGATCCCATCTACACTGTGTTTACAGGCACAGGCATGAGTTAGCTTAAGAACGTAATTTTCTGGGGTCCACAAAAGACAAACCAGAACAGCATGAATACTGGTAAGTGAGGTTCATGGAAGCTAGCAAGGTAACAGACTCGTGTAGCCACCACGAGATCTAGATGTAGAACATGACCAGCCTTCTAAGATCCTTCTTCATGTATCCTCCCAGTCAAAACCCAACCACTAGAGGTAAGCACTATTTTGACTTCAATCACCATGGATTAATTTTGCCTGGTTTTAAACTTTGCATAAATGGAATCATTGTATGTACTCTTTGGCATCCTTCTTCTTGGCACATTTCCACTGTGTTATGCTTCCATGTTTGCATAATGGCAGTAGTTTGTTTTTTTTTTTGTTATTGTTGTTGCTTTTTCTATAGCATAATAGCAGTAGTTTGGTTTTTTTTGTTATTGTTGTTGCTTTTTCTATAGCAGTATTTTTCAAAGCGTGGTTCCTAGACCAGCAGTTGCATCACCTGGGAGCTTGATAGAAAAGCAAATTCTTACTTCAGCAGACTACTGAATCAGAAACTCTGGAGGCGGGGCCTAGCAATCTGTTTCAGCAAGCTCTTCAGGTGATCTTGATACATACTAAAGTTTGAGGACTACTGCTCTATAGTATTCTGTTGTATGACTATGTCACCATCTATTATATATATTTGGTTTGTTTAGAGTTTTTGGTTATTATAAATAAGACTTCAGGAACATAGTTGTAAATGTCCTATGGTGCGTATACACTCATTTCTGAGTGTTACTGTTGAGTCATAGGGTATGCATGTGTCCAGCATTAGTAGATAAAGGCCAAACATTTTTCCAAAATGGTTGTATTAATTTATACTCCCAGCAGCAGTGGGATATCCAGCTGCTCCATACCTTCTTCAACACTTTGTATTTTTAGTCTTAATTTTAGCTCTTCTGGTGGATGTGTAGTGGTATCTCACTGTGGTTTAAATTTGCATTTTTTGATGACTAATGATGTTGAGCATATATTCATATGCTTATTAGCTTTTGGGATATTTTATTTTGTAAAGTTCTTGTTCTAATATTGCATCTCTCCTTTTAATTAATTGGATTATCGTTTTTCACTCCCTTCTTGTTTTTAAAACTTCCTTGTATATTCTGGGTATGGGTCTTTTGTCAGAGTATGTATTATAAATATCCTCTTTCACACGATGGGTTACCTTTTTACTCTCCTAATGGTGTGTTTTGAATAGAAATTCTTAATTACAGTGTCCAGTTCGGAAACTTTTCCTTTATGGTAGTGTGTTTTGTGTGTCTTGAGTAAGAAATTTTCTTCTACCTCAGCATCCCAAAGATATTTTCCTATGTTATTTTCTAGAAATTCTTTTGTATTCTATATCCATCTTTTTGTTTAGGCTTTTTTTTTTTTTTTTTCTCCTCAATGTCATGTATTTTTCTTTGTAGAGGTTTTATAAAACTTTTGTTAGATTTATTTCTGGATATTTGGTATTTTTTGATACCATTGAAATGGTTGGGGTTTTTTGTGCATGGTTGTTTGTTGTTTTTTTTTCTTTTTTTCCCATATCCTAATTGCTTGTTTTTAATATATAAAACTAGTTGATATTTTATGTTGACCTTGTATTCAGTGATTTTGATAAATTTACTTAACAATTCGAATAGTTTAGAGGTTCTTTTGGGTTTTCTATATGTATATTTAGCCATGTCATCTCCATATAGTACCTTTTATATATTTTTTTACCACTTAATTGTGTTATTTAGGACTTCTAGTAAATGTTAAATAGAAGTAGTAATATTTTCTCATTCCCATTCTCAGGGAGAAAGCATTCAATATTTTACCTTCTATTCCTAGTTTTTAATGTGAATGGGTTTTGAATTTTATCAAATGTTTTTTATGTATCTATCAAGAGGAAAAAGTGATTTTCCTCATTTGTTTGTTAATGTGGTGAATTACATTAGTTGATTTTTCAAATGTTAAATCAGTGTTGCAGTCCTTTAAAAAAACCTGATTTGGTCATGATATATTATCATTTTTATGTGTTGTGAGATTTGGTATCTTAAATGTCTTTATTATAGATATATATATCACAAAATTTCCCCTTTTAACCATTTTTAAGTGTACACTTCAGTGCTATTAATTACATTACCATAACACCAAGACTTTTTCATGACTCCAAACAGAAACTCTGTACTTACTAAACAAAAAAATTAAAAGCTGAATAAATAAAAGTTAAAAAACATAAAGAAGAGTGACATCCGAAAAATTGGTGGAGTAAAGAGCTCTAAAACGCCTCTTCTCCATAAAAGCAACAAGAAAACTGGCAAAAAAAGAAAAAAAAAAAGGTCAGAAGCTACTTTTTTAGAACTCTGAAAATGAGCCAAAAGCCTGCAGCATCCAGGGGCCCAAGTAACTCAGGATGGATCTTAATCCTATCACTGGAGGTCTTGTAGGGAAGGCCAGAGAGAGAGAGAGAGAGAAAGAGAGAGAGTGAACCACAGGGAGCAGGCAGCCACCATGTACACTGCCATTTGACAGGAAAGCTAAAGACCAGGGATCACTGGCAGTCAGCCCCAGAATGCCTTGATTTTGGCTTCTCTTAGTCTCAAAACCATGAACTAATAAATTCCTATTCTTTAAGCCAACCCATTGCATGGTATTTGTTTTGGCAGCTAGGAAACTAAAACAATGTACCTTATTCTTTTAAAAAATACTTTTAATACAGAATTCCTCTTTTCAATAAATATTTATGATAAATAAATAAACATGAGCCTTCCTCATGAGGGAAAATGCCCTGATGAGGCTTTCACAAACTGTTGAAAGTGCCTTAGATTTTACTGACTACTGGCTCTCCTATACTCTGCTGGACGACCCTGACCATGATTTGATCACCATTCCCCTTAACCTAACTGAGAAATTTATTGGAAACACCAGGGAATGGCCCCAGGTTTCTTCATCTACCATGAAAAATGCTGTCACCACCACCAGAAGTCTTTCCCATCCCCATTCCCTTAGCCATTGCTATGTCATTTCATAGGATAGGCAGATGCCACCCAGCTTGTGGTATGGACAAACAGGACAGGTTGAACTGACAGCCCTCAGGCAGCCCTTCCAAAAATGGACTATATTCAATTATTAGAACTGAATTGGGAACCCTGAGGTCCTAGCTGGTCAGATAGGAGGTGCTGTCAACCTGTGCCTGCCTCCCCCCCCAATTAGTTTAGGTCCCACTCGTGGAGTCCCAACAATTTAAAATAATATTTTATTTCCAGGGGTACCATATGTGCCCCCAGAATTGTACTTCTTGTGTGGAAGCCAGCCATTTATTTGCCTCACTCCCCAAAATATGGAAACTAGCATTCTAGGGTGGTCGTAGTAGGCCTTCAGGTATTTAAGGAAACACTGCCAGTAGATCATGTAACCCTCACACAATTGCAGAGATCTCTCCAAAGTGAGGCTACTCTTGATTACTCAGGAGAGCTTCCCAGAGGGATAAATGGCTATTTATGTATAGGCAGTTATCCATACAATTGGAATCATCCAATTAGAAAAGGTGGTACAAAATTTTTCCCTGACTTTAGCTGAAGTGATCATTACTCCACCACCACCTTCATACCATCTTGGCCCTAGAAGGTATGACTCACTGGCTAGTGTGTTATGGATAATAGAATTGTCTTAGATTGCCTCCTTTCAGGCCAAGGCAGAATCTGTGCGGTTGCTAATAAACCCTGCTATACCTGGATTAATGCCTTGGGCCAGATGAAAGGTCAAGACAAATCTTGGCTTTCTAAGATAGATTCTGATGGTTTATGAAATTTGTTCACCTGGCTGGATCTGGAACCCTGGGAGTCACCAGTTAATACTGCAAATTGGTCTCATCCTGCTGCTAGTAGCTTTCATTAAAGACTGTGAGACTAATTGAATGGATTTGATCCCCACTTTTGGTGATTAATCAGAGTAGCAGATGGAGTGGCATACTCATTGGGAATAGTCTTCACAAGCCACTGTGCTGTAGAAACAAGGGATGGATAGTGCTGGGAGACACATGTCTATGGGTTTCTTGTTTTTCTGCATGTCCTGCAAAGCAAGATTCTGGCTGCCTTTTGTTCCAGTCTGTCTTTTCAGGGATGTTTGTATAGTGAACACACTTGAAAAATATAGTTTCTCCCTCTGGAGCAAAGGGCAGGCAAACTTACTGCCCATTATAAAGTATTTGAGTTCCCTATCTTCAAGGTTCCTCTCCTGAAATGTATTCCACTGCCTGTGCTGGTAATATCTGGTGCTCTTCACTTCATGCTATGAGAATTGGGTCTCACCCAGTACTCTGACTATTGCTACTGTTATGAATAACAAACTGTCCTTCCTCTCTATCCAGGAGTCCTGTGTCTTCTGCCAGGATCTATAAAACTGTGACATGCTAACTTGTTAGCTTACAGGTAGGGTACAATCTCAAACCCTTCACAGTTTTTGACATATTTAAATAGGGTTTCTTATAAGATAGCATAGAGTTGTGTCTTTTTTTTTTTTTTTTTTAGCTGAACTTTTTTTTAAACAAGTCAATTTTAATGATACATATTAATAAAGCATATAGTTCATCCATAGTGTACAATCAGTGGTATCTGGTATAATCACATAGCTGTATCTTTTTAATCTGATTTGACAGTCACTGTTTTTAATTCACTTGTTTCAAACAGCTAAGTATAATGTAATTATTGATACGGTGTTTTTTAAATCTACCATTTTGTAATTATTTTCAGTTTGTCCGATTTGGTTTTCATTCCTTTTTTCCTCTTCATGCCTTCTTTTAGATCGAGAATTATTATTTAATTTTATGTCTATTGTTGACTTATTGTTTTATCTTTATTAAAAAGTTTCAGTGCGTGCCCTCAGATTTATAATATGCATCTTTATCTAATCACAGTCAAATAATCTACACTATGTATAGTATGAGAACTTTACAGCAGTGTATTTCCAATTCTTCTTCTCCATTCTTTGCCCTATTATTGCCATATATTTACTTCTGCGTATGTATTAAGCCCCGCAATACATTTTCACTATTTCTTCTTTAAACAGTGAATTATTTTTTGTACTGATTAAAAATGAGGAGCTATTGTCTTTTATATTTATCTTCAGTTTTGCCCTTTCTGGTGTTCTTCATTTCTGTGCATATTTCCACATTTCCATCTGCTTATCATACTTGTTTTACCTGAAGAACTTCCTTTAATATTTCTCACAGCTCAGATCTGACAGCAATAAATTGTCAGCTTTTGTTTATCTGGAAAAGTTTTTATTTAGCTTTCATTTTTAAAAAACATTTTAACCAGGTATGTAGTTTTAGGTTGAATTTTTTTTTTTTTTTTTTTTTTTTTCTCTTACCACTTTAAAGATGTTACTCCATCATCTTATGGCTTGTATGGTTTCTGATGAAAAGCCTACTGTGGGTCTTACCTTCACCCTTCTATGTAATTCTTTCTTTTACTCTGTCTTTGGCTTTCAGCAGTTTGAATATGATGTGTCTTGGTGGTGTTTATTTTTGGTATTTAACCTGATTGAAGTTCTCTAACCTTCTTAGATCTTTACTTGATGTCTTTAATTACTTTTGGAAAATTCACAGTCATATTCTTCACGTATTTTATTTTGCACAGCTCTTTCCCTCTCTTCATCATGGGACCCTTAATTACACACATGTTACATTCCATTTGTTATTATCCCACAGCTTTTGGCTGCTTCCCTACCCCTACTCCTTTTTCTCTTTGTCTTTCAATTTCGGTGATTTTAGTCTTTTGTAAATAATATATAGCTGGGTCATGTTTTACTATACATTCTCACAATCTCTGCTTGATGGTGTTCCACAGGTCTCTTCAGCTATATTCACTTTTGACATATCTTCAGAGTCACTGAACCTTTTATCAACTTTGTATATTCTACTCACGAGCTCTTCAAAGCAATTTTTCATCTCCGATAGCTTTTTTCCTAACATTTTAATTTGACACTTATAGTTTCCTTATCTGCTGAAATTCCATATCTGTTCATGCTTGTTGTCTACCTTTTCTACTTTAACATATTAATCATAGCTAATAAAGCCTCAATGTGATGTTTTCAACATGGAGGTCATCTCTGTCTGTATCTGTTAGTTGCTTTATCTCTTGACAGAGGGTTTTTTCCTTGTTTCTTTGTGAACTATACATTTTGATTGAATACTAGACAAATTGTGAAGGACCAGTAGTGTACCAATAGTATTTTACCTGTTTGTAAGGACTGAAGTAAATAATATTTTTGCCTGGAAATGAGCACTCTTCTGTCAAACCATTAGTGTGAGGAGTTAAAGCAGTCAATTCAGGAGTTGACTGAGATTGGAGTTTTCTTGTTACTTGACATCCTCAAAGGCTTTAGATTTCTCTAGTATTTGACTATTTTTCCCTTGTGCTTAGTGTGGGGGCTGGGTTCCTGGAGGATTTTTCTCATTCATTTTGCTTCCTATTTACCTTTCAGGCATCCTGCACACCAGCACCACAGTGAGGGATATCTTCTCTTCATGTTCTTACCTCTCCCTCGGATTTACTGCTATTGCTTATTACTTGGTGCTAGGCTCATGGTGGGGGACAGGCAGGGGTTCTCTGCTGTCTTCATGCAGGCCCTGTGCCTGGGTTTCAGGGGTGGAGCTTTCTCAGATCTCCTACCCCTTCTTCCCGTGGTAGTCACACTGCCTTGACCAAACCTCTACTTGATATCTGTGCAAGATCATTAGCCCAAGATGATTTCCTGCCCCTCCTCAGGGATACAGGGTTTTGTTTCTAACCTTTGCTTCTGTGCCACCTGCTCTGCCCTTTCTTTCTCATGACTACCTGATGGAGGCTCAGGGAAAAAAAGCTTTCAAGTGAGTGCAGATTCTCCTGTGTCAGGGGCCCTTGATGCTACCCCATACTTAAGAAGTCATTAAAATTGTAGCTGATTTCTTTTTACCTGATTGTATGTATGACCTCCTCCTCCTCTTTCTTCCATGCTCAGCCAAAGTGAGAGAATTTGTGGGTCCCGTCTCTCCTTGGAGACATCTTTCTTTGGAATTTTGTTTTCTTGGTTCCTTACAACCTCAGCTCCCTGACAATCTCAAGAAAAGTTATAATTTTTTTAGACTCTCTGGCCTTTTCTTGTTGTTAGGAAGGGGGCTATGCCCTGCCTCTGCTTTTTACATGCTAAGCAGAAGAATAAAACTGCTAGATTTTGATTCAGGAAAAAGGGGTCAAAGTCCTGGCTCTATCACTTACTATCTGTGATCTTTACTAATTCACTGTTTTCTCATTTATAAAGTGGGTGTGATGGTAATAGTAGCAATAATAACAAATTTGTCTGTAGAGTATAGGGCTATTTTGAGGTTTAAAGGAAATAAACATGTGAAAGCACTTGTAACCTAAAAACTGCTGTAGAATAATCATTACTTTCTAAGAGCATTTTCTTTCTTTCTTTCTTTTTTTTTCCCCAGAAATGAACTTCAAGACACAGAAATAAGTCCAAGACAGACACGTCGCCCAAGAGCAGCTGAAAGTGCTGAGATTGAACCAAGAAATAAGCGTTATAGGAATTAGTATGGGCTTTTGCTGAGTTTTCAGATGCAGCAATTCTAATATGGTACTTTTTGTTGCCATACAGATAGATACCATATTTATAAATGCCCAAGGAGAGATGTTAAATTCTAAATCTCTAAATATGTCATTCCTTGCTGCCTTTCCAGGAAAAAAAAAAAAAGTTATAAATATCCTTCTCAGTCATTTACCTCCTACATCTAAAACATGTCTCCCTGAAAATATTCACATGCACGTGTTCACCAACTTTCCAGAGCAGACAGCTTCTTTGGCAAAGGGTTTTTTTTTTTTTGCTTTGCTTTTCAATTTCAGAATGTCCTTAAGCCATTCTCCTTCTCTTCCATGGAGAAATCAATTTCAGAAAAGGACTAGTTTCAACCTCTCTGTTACAAAGACCAGCAGAAAAGTTCAGAGCCTCTTTATTTTTGTAAAGGCAGGGTGTCATTATTCAAGCTCTTGATGTGTATAAGCACCCAGTGTCTGGATCCCAGCATGTCTGTTACGCAGTTGCATGGTTGTCATTGCCCCAGTTTAATGTAGTAGTTTGCTAGACCCGGTGTCTTACATGTTACTCAGAATAGGATAATATAATTTAAAGAAATTACAAACAGTACCTTTGAAACATTGAGCATATTCTTCTAAAATGGTACTTTAAAATGATTATGATTAGTGTTTTGTTTTCAAACGGATAAATTGAATCTTTAATGCTTTCATTCCTAGCTATTAAACAAAACGTATGCAATAAAAGGATTTTTTAAATGAGTAGCCTCTATATCAATTTAAAATAATGTCCTTGAAATTGTATCTAGTGAGTAGTTGAATATATGCCACAAATCATTGGAGGGAGTTAGTCAGAAATTGTTATCTGTGCACAAAATGCCTACCAGTTCTGTTCATTCCTGAGTTCCTAATGCCTCTCTTTTGCATTTCAGAGACAGCTCCCCCACCCCAACTCAAATACATCAACTTTCAAATAACACAACAGCAAATGCTGACAATGTTAAGAGAGCAAATTTCTGAATGTACCAGGGATAACATTTGTGACTCCCCCTTTGCAAAGGATATCTTCATTGATCTTGGTATGCTTTGAGATTTCTAGATAACGTGTGGAGTTTCCTTATGGCCTAGAGTTAAGTATTTTCACACTTAAATGCTCATTTGTTTTCTTTATGAGTTCCCTGAGCTTCAGATGGTTATATAAGAATTTGTCATAGTCATTTCATCTGCTAAAACTCATGAGTGATACATTAAGGAAATGAAAAGCAGCACCAATTACTGAATCTGTCACAGGATCTGATGTGAACCTCACTTCCTGAGCTGAGTGAGCAGTATCAAACAAAAAAGGGTTTAACATTTATGTGATATTTACGTCACTGAATTGCCAGAAATTATGCCAAGATGAAACTGTTTGTTTCACTAAAAATTGCACAGTCTGTTAAAAATTAAACTGGAAGTAATCACTACTTTAATTGCAAAAAAAAAAAAAAAAAAGTATTCACAGAGAAGAGAGATACAAGGTAGGGAACCAGGCAAGTGAATTCATTCAGTAAATATTTGATTATCTACTGAGCTATGTGTTAGACACTGTGCTGAGCAGTGGGAATACAAACGCAGCTAAAGGTCATCTAAAACAGTGGTTCTGGAGGGGAGGCAGGTGATTTTGTGTTGTCCGTCCCATCCTCCCACCCCAAGACATTGAGCAATATGTGTAGACATTTTTGTCTGTCACAGCTGGGGGTGAGGGTACTACTGATATCAACTGATAGAGTTCAGAGATGCTGCTTAATATCCTACAATGTGTAGGACAATGCCCACAACAAAGAATTATCTGGACCAAAAGATCAATTATGCTGTGATTGAGAAACCCTGATCTAAAGGAACTCATATCTACCTGAAAAATAAGGCCTAAAGGGCATTTATTGAGCATTTACTGTGTGCTAATCTCTGTATGTTAGCACTTAACATATATTTAATATTCAGACATTTGCAGAAAGGTATTTTTATCTCCATTTGAGAGTAAGGAACTCAGGGTAAGTGTTAAATCTAGGACTGAAACCAATAAGCTTCTGATTCTAAAATTCACCTTTTTAGTGAAAATAAAATATCCTCAGCAAACTTAAAGTTGTTCACTGGCTATTAATTCCTTTTTTTTTTTTTCCTGGGGAGTTGAACCTAGGACCTCGTTCATGGGAATCAGGCAATCAACCACTTGAGCTACATCTGCTCCCTGCTATTAATTCTTTTTACCTCCTAACTCACCCCAAGGATATAACAACTTCCATCAATTAGGTTGGCTCACGATGACAGTGATTCTTAGAGTTTAGGTGGGTGTGGGTGAGCTGCCGTGTGTAATTTAGAAAAGATCATCTGGATGGTCCTTATACATCAGGCCATCTTTTCATCCTCTAATCCCATCTGTCTTCTTTTCACTCCTCATTGAGACTCACTGGTCTAATGAAAGACAATGTGAGTAAATTAGGGCAGTATGCCTTTAAGGGCTAAATCATATGGTACAGATCCAGATGTTAAAAGGAACAAATGTCAAACTGGTAAGAGAAGGCTTTATGAAGGATTTCTTTCCATGTGGCCCTTGGTCCTGTAAGATGAGAAGCAAGCAACCGTGGAGACTACTACAGTCATGTAGTTACTGTAGTTGAACACTGCATTTGACTCCGAGTTTCCTTAGAACCAGGGGAAAAGCACAAACAGTGGATTAGAAAATTCTTAACATCTGAAAAAAAGAAAATACAGTTCCTTAAAATGAGACATACTTGTTCTTATTATGTATTTTTTATTATAAAACTCATTCATCCTGAACATTAGAGGGGGAAATCGTCACAACCATTAAATTCATTACCATTTTGCCTTATAATACCCAGGCCTCAGACTATCTAGAATACAGAAAGGAGTCCATGCCTGGATGTTGCTGCTCTTCTGACAGATTACTGCTGGGCCTCTGTCAGCCTCACCAGTGCTCTGTCATGTGCACCATGCTGCTCCTGCTGGAGAATTTGGCTTTGCCTAGGAGGCCATCTCCCTGTGCATCCCAAAGATGCAAGTCCTTAAGGTGTTACAGCATCTCTGCCTTCTTGTGGGCCTCTTGAAATGATGAGCGTACGCTCTCCCAGTTTGATATTGGACTGTTACCTGGACCCACAGAGTCCCTCATAAAAAATTTTTTTTGCTTCCTGTTTTCCCTTCTCCCTCTCTCCTTTCCCCTCTCCCCTTTATCTTCCCTTTCCTCCCTTTCTCATCTCCCCTCCCTTAGCTATTAAGATTGGATGTAAGTAGTGCACAAAAGAAAGACAGAACCTTTTCTAATAGAAATTGTAGACTGGACGAGGAGACTGACATTAATTAACTACACAAATTAAAGTTGTGATAAGAACAGTGAAGGAGAGGTCCATGGCCCTATGAAAGCATATAATAGACGGATTTTGTTTGTACCTATAAACTCCCTCTAGAGAGAGCCTGAAAATAGTCCAAGGGGTAATGATACATCACCATGTTGCCTCCTTGTCCTTGTGTCCCCCATCCCCAGGAACCTGTGCATGTATCTTCTGACTATACTTTGCATAAATATTCCCTATTCATGCACTATTAAGTTTAGGTTACTTTCAGTTTTTTTCCAGTTAAAGTAATTTTGAAGTTAGTATCTTGGTGCATAAAGACTTTTCCACAGTTAGGATTATTTCTTTAGATTGGACTCCCAGAAATGGAAATGTTGAAGCATTAACTCTTTTTTTCAAAATGAGAGACACAAGATCTTAAGATCTAAAGAAAATTTCTTCTTTGGTTTTAAAATAATGGACATTAAGAAACATATTGGGAAGCGGATTTGTCTCAAATGGTTGGGCGTCCGTCTGCCATATGGAGGGACCTGGGTTCGATCCCCAGGACCTCCCGGTAAAATAAAAAAAATATATATAGAAGGCGCATGGGCTGCCAGGCTCTGTGTGCCGCTGAGCTGTCGGGCCCCGGGAGCCATGCAGCAGGATGATGACGTAACGGGAGAGACAAGACGAGATGCTCCGAAAGCTCCAGAAGCCAGGAGCTGAGGTGGCGCAGGCAGCAGAATACCTCTCTCCTACATCAGAGGTCTCCAGGATCGAATCCTGGTGAAGACTGGAGGAGGAGGATGAGAAGAGATGGCAGGAAACACACACAGAGAATTGCCCAGCAAATGGACACAAAACAGCAAATGGGGAAGGGGGGGTTTAAAATGGATAAAGTAAATAAATAAAATCTTAAAAAAAAAAAAAAAAAAACATATTGGAGGAGAGCAGATGTAACTCAAGTGGCTGAGTGACTGCTTCCCATGTACAAGGTCCTAGGTTCGATCCCCGGTACCAAACAAACAAATGGAAAAAAAAAAAAGGAAAAACATATTGGAGCTCTTCATAGCAAGTTCGAAAGCTTTCATATTTCTTCTTCTGTTGACTATCAAGGCTGAAGTTCCAAAATTGAAGGGTAATGAGAAAAGACAATTCTATAGGGTATAAGCAAACAGAACAAAAGTACTTTTGGTGTTCTTGCTTGATAGTGTTTGTATTTAGGGTATCTGGGGAATGGCTAGAAAGCACTTTTGTAGTATTTCGCATTCAGGCCTTGAATAGCACCTGGATACATTTTCTAGCAAAATTCTAGAGCTGTTAATAGTCTAATGCTGCAAGAACATTCCAGCTGCTTTGGATGCCAGATGAATTTGGTGGCAAGGTTGATCTATTATAAATGTCATTACTTGAATGTGGGCCAGCTGGGTTTAGGAATACAAGCAGGCAGGGGCTTTTTTTTTTTGGTTTCCATATTACAGCTTTGAAACTACACAGGTGCACAATTGAAACTCCAGAATTCCACATGGCATTGTTTATTTCCATTTGGATCTCTTATTTCTTTTGTGTAACACCTGGTTTTGAGCATCCCTGACTTTTCCATGGCTAGCAGCATGTCTTAACTGCAAAATGCACTTTTAAGTAACCTCAAATTCATTGTTGAATGAAGCTGTTTAATATTTTGTCTTTATTCCAAGATCTGTAGTTTAGACTATTGCTGATTTCTACCCTGAAGTGAAAAATAAATGAGTAAATGTTTCTAAAAGTCATACCCTGTACAAGGCTGTTTTCTTTTTTTCCTTGCAAAGTAAAATAATAAAAGTAGTAATGAATTGTGGAATAGTTATGTTAAAACTCACTTGTTCTTCATGCAAGATAGATTGAGAGACCCAGATCTCACTATTTTGTTTTGATGGGCAAGCAGTATTTGCTAAAGGGTATTTTTTAGTAAGAATGAAATAGAACCCAGAAGAAAGGAGTGGGATACATTTATGGCCAGTTGATTTTTAACAAGGGTACTAAGTCCATTCAATGAGTAAAGAGTAATATCTTTAACAAATGGTGCTGCAAAAAACTGGATTTCCACATGCAAATGAAGTTTTACTGCTACCTCATACCATATACAAAAATTAACCCAAAATGGGTCAACGATCTAAACCATAAAACTCTTGGAAGAAAACATAGAGGAAAATCTTCATGATCTTGGATTTGGCAGTGGATTCTTACACATGACACCAAAAGCACAAACAACAAAAGAAAAAAATCAATAAGTTGGACTTCATCAAAATTTAGAATGCACCAAAGGATATTATCAAGAAAGTGAAAAGACAACCTACAGAATGGGAGAAAATAGTTGCAGATCAAATGTCTGCTAAAGATTTAATATCTAGAATATATAAAGAACTCTTACAACTCAACAATAAGATGACAACCCAATTAAAAATGGGCAAAGCAGTATCAAACCCACAATGAGATACCATTTCATACCCATTAGAAATGGCTACTAATCTTTGGACTGCTGAAATGACGGTTGAGCCCAGAAATCCCAGCAAAGTAGTGGACAACTCCTCTCCAGTTCTTCCAGCTTACCCTGGACAACCAATAAAACGATGATGATGGATAGGTCTCATCCCTTAAAAAAGGAGTATTTACAGCTGCAGACAGGATAATTCCTTTCATCTGCCCTGTGGTATCTGGGTCCCCTCTCAGCCTGGGGCTGTCAGAGTGGACGTTGTCCCGGGTCCCTCAGTTATTGGGGAATGAACAGTGGGGCGGAGAGGAGAGCTTGTGGCTGTGGGCCAAAGTATATTGTTATCTGGGAAATTATCTTGTGCTGGCAGAAGAACTTGTAAGATTGATCTAAAGATAGGGGTTGCCAGGGCTTCATAAGGGAGGAGGGGAGTGAAAGGGGGGAACAAGGTATATTTGGGGTGGTAAGATTCTTCTGCAGTGATGGACACATGACTAAGCATTTGTCAAGGCACAGAACTGTAGAGCACAAAGTGTAAACCATAATGTAAACTATAAACTTTGGCTAGTAGCAATGCTTCAGTATTTGTTTATCAGTTGTAACTAATATGCTACACTAAGATGTCAATAGGGGTCACTATGTGTGTGGGTGGGGAGTGTCTTATATGGGAATTTCCTATACTTTTCAGTGTAATGTTTCTGTGAATTAAAATCTAAAACTTCTCCAAAAATAAAGTTAAAAAAAAAAAAAAGCAGGGGACAGATGTGGCTCAAATGGTTGGGTGTCTGTCTCCCATATGAAGGGACCCGGGTTCGATCCCTGGGACCTCCCGGTAAAAAAAATAAATAAATAAATAAATAAAATATTAAAAAAAAAAAAAAGAAGAAGAAGAAAGGAAAATAACAAGTGTTGTAGAGGATGCAGAGAAATAGGCACACTCCTTGCTGGTGGCAATGTAAAATGGTGCAGGCAGGGAACGGGTGTAGCTCAGTGATTGAGGTGTAGCTCAGTGATTGAGTGCCTGCTTCCCATGTACAAGGTCCTGGGTTCATTCCCCAGTACCTCCTAAAAAAAAAAAGTAAAAATAAATAAATGATCCAGCCATTGTGGGAGACAGTTTGGCGGTTTAGAAAGTTAAGTATAGAATTACCATTTGACCCAAAAATCCCACTACCAGGTATATACCCCAAAGAATTGAAAGCAAGGATTCAAACAGATCTGTACACTATTGTTCATAGCGGCATTATTCACCGTTGCCAAAAGATGGAAGCAACTCAAGTTTCCATCAGTCAGTGAATGAATAAACAAAATGTGATATATGCATATAATTGAATATTATTCAGCTATGAAAAGAATGAAATTCTGATACATCTGACAACATGGATGAACTTTGAAGACATCATGCTGAGTGAAATAAGCCAGACACAAAAAAGCAAATATTGTATAATCTCACTGATAGGAAATCATTAGAAAAAGCAAACTCATAGAGTCAGAATCTAGAATATAAGTTACCAGGGAATGGAGTAGAGATAGGGAATGGGAAGTGAAGGCTTAAAATGTACAGGTTTCCTATTTGGAATGATGGAAATGTTTTGGTAATGGATGGTGGTGATGGTAGCACAACATTGTGAGCATAATTAACAGCACTGAAGTATAGATGTCTGGATGTGGTTAAAAGGGGAATTGTTGGGTTTGTATATATGGTAACAAAATTTTCAAAAAGAAAGTGTTGAAACTTCACTACACAGTGAACCCTAACTTAAACCATGGACTATAGTTAATAGTAAAATTATAAAAATGTGCTTTTATCAATTATAGCAAATGTTCAACACCAGTGCGAGGTGTTATTGGTGGGGTGGTGTATAGGAATCCTGTATTTTGTGCATAATTGTTCTGTAAACTCACTGCTTCCCTAATAAAGGAAAAAATGGGCAAAATACTTAGAAATTTCCCCAAAGTAGATATGCAAATGGTCAATAAGCATATGAAAAGATGCTCAAAATCATTAGTCATTAGGGAAATACAAAGCAAAATCACAATGAGATATCACTTCACACTCACTAAGATGGCTATTGTTTTTTTAAAACAAGGAAAATAAGTGTTGGCGAGGATGCAGAGTAATAGGAACCTTTGTACATTGTTGTTGGGAATGTAAATGGTGCAACTGCTGCAGAACACGGTTTGGCAGTTTCTTAGAAATTTAAAAATAGAATTACCATATGACCTGGCAATTCACCAATACACCAAAGAATTGAAAACAGGAACTCAGACAGATATTCTTGTATATCAGTGTTCATAGCAGCATTATTCACAATAGCCAAAAAGGTGGAGATAACCCAAATGTCCATAAAGAGATGAATGCAAAACATGGTATATAGAATATTACTCACCTGTTAAAAACAATGAAATTCTGATACATGGATGAACCTTGAAATCATTGTATGGCTTCATTTTGTAGCTAAGGAAACTGAAACAAAAGTTAAGACATGCCAACGGTATGTCACTGCCTGAGCATTTCTCAAATTGGGTTTTTAGAAAATGAGCAATCTAGTTGTATGCAGTTTACAAGAAACATAACTGCACAGAAAGTTAAAAGATAGGATAAGATACCAGACAAAACTAAATAAATGTAGCAATGATTGTACCAAATTAGCCATATGTATATTTTTCATCTTAGAATGAATTTGTGAAAATTTATTGGATATTGGAACTTGTATTAGCTTTTAAGAATGGAAACAATTTACATTAGCAGAAAAGAATAGGGAGAACGTCAGACATAACATGGTCATGTTTTACTCCCATTTTGGCTGGGGTAAGGAGAAGGATGGTTGTCCCTGAAAAGAACTAAAGACCAGATGTGCAGGAATTTGGTTTTGGGGTTCTGTCACTTTTTTTTCTCTTGCATCTTTCCTACCTCTTGGTATGGCCCTTTCCCTTAAAGAACGTAGCACCTAAATGTTGACCTTATTTGCCCAAAGCCCCTCCACTGATGTGCCTTTCACCACATTTTCATTAAACTGCTCATTCGGTAAAGGGAAAACAATGGCACTAATGAATATTTGCAAATACTGTATTAGGACATGATGATAAAGGGTATTTGAAAATCATTCCCTGCCCAAATGGAGCTTCCAGTCTGACTAACCCAACTCCCAGACTTTTTAACTAGAATCAATAAAATAAGGCATTTTAACCAGAATCTAGAGCCAGAGGGGACCTTAGTTATCATCTAGCTCAATCCTCTCGTTTTACAGGTTTGGAAACAGACTCAGGGAATAAGACTTAGGATGTCTTTCTGGCTTTAACATTCCAAGTATCTCAGTTTCTGATGGAACTTTAGACTGAGAGGGTTCTAGCATGGGATGGAAGAAAGTAGCAATTTCCTCAGTGTACTCTGCCTTACCACCTTTTCACTGTCCATCATCCCTGTCCCCATATGTCCTTATTTCCCATATTGTCCAGTTTAGATTGTATATTCCTGTCAAAGCATTACCTTCACTTGTGCCCTGGATCATGTCTTCTCTCAAACCAAGGGCTCAGCTCCAGCAATTATCTACACCCCTGCCTCATCAATTTTTCACACTTGGATCATTCCCATCAGGACAAAAACATGCTGTAATATCTCCCATCTTAGGCAAAGAATCTTCCATTGACCCTATGACTGTACTAGCTACTGTCTCATTTTTTTCACTTACCCTTCAATGGAAACGCCATGAAAGAGTTGGTTATACTTGCTTTCTCCACTTAACCTCCTTTGAAAAGCTATTCCTCTCAGGCCTTTGTATCCACAACTGCACTGAAACCATTTTTAGAAAGATTGCTACACCTTTCACCAAACCCCGTAGCTTTAAGTCTTAATAGATTCCCCCCCGACAACATTTGTCTCATTTGAAAACTATTTCCTTCTTGAAAGGTATGGCTTCTGTGACACCATACTCCTGCCATTCCTCCTACCTCACCAGCTGTCCTTTCTGAGTCTCATTTGCTGGAGCTTAATTCTCTGCCTGATTTCTAATCGCTAATGAAGAAGTGCCCCAAAACTTAGGTTTTGACCTTCTTTTCTTCTCTTGCCATGTTTTCTCCCTACTTGATTTCATCCAGTCATTTGACTAAATTCTATCCTTATGTTTATGATTCTCAAACTTATTCCTCTCCTCTGAGTTTAGAATTGGCTTAACCATCTGCTGACTTGACCTTTCCGCTTGCTGGGAGACATCTCAAACTTAACATGTCCTAAACAGAACTCTTGATTTCTTCTCCCTTCCCACAAGCCTGCTTCTCCATTCTTCCCCATTTCAGCCAGTTACACCTCCATTCACATGGTTGCTCCAATCAAAAACCCAAGTAATGGGCTGTTGAACAACCACAATGCATAGGGTGTAATTAGGAAGTAACTTTTTATCTCATCCTACCCCTTCAAAATGAATTCAGTGGGACTATGTCTGTCCCTGGATGAAAATACTTGGAATTCAATGACTGATCTGATCATGCATAAGTAGTACAAAGTCTGATAGTCCAAAGTTAAAATGTTTAGGTTCATGTAATAATAGAAAATTTCTGACCTTGAGTTTAATTTATAGTTAAATATTTTCCGTACCCCAACAGATAGTCTGGCTCCTTGCAGTGATGGGCATGGTCCTTGTGGCCTGACTGCTCTCCCTTGCCTGCTTTATACTTTCACCCTTCCCTCCACTGCATGGCAGTTTCTGACTGTCAGGTTCCAGGGGTAGAGAGAGAGAGAGGATAAGGGGAACAGGGAAGTTCTTTCCTGACTAGTATTATAATTTGTGCGGGCATGAATTTCCTCCAGGTGGCAGCTCTCATCTCAATCTTTGGTTTTCTCCAGTTCATTCCACACAGACTCTATTGGGGATCTCATTGTTTCTCCAAGGAGTCCCCTTGAGAATTTAAGATAGTTCCAGATCAACTTTCCTGAATAGCTTATGCACATTTAGTACTTGCTTTTCTGACTTCATGAAGTTTACTTTCCTAGTATAGACATCTTCCAACTAAACACTGTTACAGGGAACATTAGCAAGTACCTAACTATGAAATGTATTTCTTATTTTTATTTAGTACTACTTTCTTTGGGCCTTATCTTAATTTTGCTTTGAACTTTTGTGTTAGCCCACATGATGGAACCACAAATCTTCATTTGAAGATGATTAAGAAATGCCTAATGCTAAAAGCTATTACTCCATCTTCCCTTCAAGGGTTTCTTTAATAGCTTTCCTTTTTGTTTAACATTATCCTGTAGTCTTTCTGTCATATTGAAATGCTCAGCACTGGCATTGCTTTCCTCTGGAGGTTTTGCTCCAAGAAGAACCAAAGTTTTTGTTGTGGATTCAAAGCTCTGCTCTTGTGAGTATACTGATTCATTCTCATCAGGGGACAGATGGAGGGCCATCTGAAGGATTAGTGCAATTATGATCATGGGAGAGAAAAAAAAAAGAGGCCTCGGGTATTGTCTTAGCTTTCTTGATCTTATATTTAAAATATCAGAGAATTTTGGAGCTTGAAATCAATGTTAAAGCTTACCTAGTCCAAACTCAATATTTTCTACATGTGAGTACTCTCAATTCAGAGAAAGAGTGGTTCTCTCAACGTCACACAGTTGAGATACAAAGAGTAAAAACTGAAAATCCATCCAGATACATCATGAAGGGTTGGTTATTAAAGTAAAAACCATTAATAGCTCACTGAGATCTTGAGTGGGTTCTCTGACCTTTCCATTTATGTTTCTTATCTGTGAGGTGGGCGCACCAATTCCTGTCTTTCCATTTTCCAGAGAAAAACCCAGATGAGGATTATAGCTATTAGCAGATTATATTTAAGTACCAGATTATACATGGAATAGTTCTACCCTTTTACGGGAAGAGTAGCAATATTATCATAATACGTTTAATTTACTTACTTAAAATGTAATGTATTATTTATTTTTAGGCAATACATTATTATGGTTCATTATTCATAATGTACAAAGGAGTATACATTTGTCTCTCTCTCACTACCATCTTAGCCTTTGAGTTTCCTGTTTTTAGTGGATCCTTCTAAAGATATTTTATGCACATGCAAGAAAATATGTTATCCTCATTGTTATACAAATGTAGCATACTATAGGTACGGTTCTATATCATGCTTTTTTCTTTTAACAACATGTCTTGATATTTTATAAACTTTTCCTGTTCTTTTAAGGCTGAAGAGGATTGCATTTCATAAACCTGCTCCCTATTAATAGGTATTTAGCCTTCCAATTTTTTTCTATGATAAATAGTGCTGCAATTAATAATCATATGCTTGCATATATGTCTATATGTACATATATTCACTTCGTTACATGTGTAAGTTTATCTGTAGGATAAATTCCTAAAAGTGGGTCAAAGATTTTGATGTTTGTGCCACTTTCCTGCCTTAGATTTAAATACTTTTTTCAACTTTTTCTTACTAAGTGATTTATGGCATAGGCTCTGGCCCTAGAATCTGAAATAAGGAAACAAAAAGTATGAATATGTATCTGCATAATATGGGACAGGAAGTGCCCAGATCGCAATAGAGAAGGCTTTACGGAAGAGAACAGATGTGAAGGTGCTTGGAGATCTTCAAGCCACTCACCCTGTATATGCAGGAGGCTATTGCACCTGCAGGGCCAGCTTCCTTAGTGGAAGACAGACAGACCACAGAGGACGCCCTGCAGGGCCAAACCTAGATTGTAAAGTCCTTGATCTGATCTGTCTTGATAATGCCAGAGCAGAGTAGGATAAAATTAGAATAAAAACAGCACTGACTATTGGTTGGATATAAGCATATATTCTCAGATTTCCTCATCTTAGAATCTTGGAATATTAAGGTTGGGGGAATCCTTCAGGACTCTCTGGTTTTGAGAGTTTGTGACCAGCCCAGCTCTTACATCTCGTGTGGGAACTCTTGAACTTTGCCCCTGCCACCACCCCGTCTTTTATGTGAAATTGTATATTTGCTTGTGAGCTCCTGATTTTAAGAGGGACCTAGGTGAGAAAGACTATATCTGGCATATGGGGAATCACTGAAAGAACTGTATGGGTTAGTCTTAGAAGAGGAGGAGATTTTGGAGACGATACGTGTGTGGTACTTGTCTTCAACGGCCTACAGTGAAGAAATTATTCTAAGTCATCAAAAGCATTTAACTAGATTAGGTGGATAGAAGCTACAAGCTATGGATTCAGTTTAATGTGGAAACCTTTCTAACAATCAGAGATAAAACGAGCTCCCTGATGAGATTGTGAGCACCCCAGGGCTACTAATGCTTAAGCAGAGGCTGGACGGCTGCTGTTTAGAGATGAAGTTGAAGGGAAGGCAGCACTGGGTGGGAGAGTGAATGAGCTTTCTCCTCAGATCGCTGCCAACTCTGAGATTCTGTGCTTGGTTTAACATCCAAATTGATCTTTGTCTTTAGTGTAAACTGTCCTTATAAATCTTTTCAAATACATTTCTGGGTGTTCTTCTTATACTCTCTACTTTGTTCATTTTGGCAGAGGATAATTAGGTGGATGATAATGATATTTTTCTATTGCTGCTAACAAATTACCACCAACTTAGTGGCTTAAAGCAGTTCTCTAGGTTAGGAGTCTGACACAGATCTCACTGAGCTGAAATCAAGCTGCGTTCCTCCTGGAGGCTCTAGCAGAGAATCCTTTTCCTTGCCTTTTCCAGCTTGTAGAGGCTGCCTGCATTCCTTGACTCATGGCCCCCTCCTCCATCTTCAAAGCCAGGAGCGAGGGGTTGAGTTCTTCTCACATCACATCACTCTGACCTCCTTTGTCTCCCCCTTCCAAGTTTAAGGACCCTTGTGATTACATTGATCCCACCCAGATAATCCAAAATAGCCTCCTTATTTTAAGATCAGCAGATTAGCAACCTTATTTCCTTCCACAACCTTAATTCCCCTTTACAATGTAACCTAACATAGCCACAGGCTGACTAGGAGGCAGGCATCTGGGGGGGGTGGGGGGTGGAGCGGGGCATGAGTCTGTCTACCACAATTATGCAGTCAATGTGCTGTGTTCTTGTCCAGAGACCTGGAGGCAGGGGAGCACCATCTGCCTTTGGGATGCACTTCTCAGTGGCCTGCCCTTGGCCATGATCTTTTGGCAGGATGGGCCTGCCTTCCGCACAGAGTCCCAGGGGCTCTGGGCCAAGACTTCCTTATCCTTGGGCCTCTGTTGTTTCTGTGCTTGATTTGTGTGTGTGTGTGTGTGTGTGTGTGTTTCAGCACCCACTTCCTTGAATGACTGGGTTAGCACAGAGATTCCCTGGGCCCTTCCCAAACCAGTCCTGGAAGCTCGTGCTGCCAATATGAAGGCTGCCCAAGTGGGCTATGCTGTGTGGGGCCCTCACTGATCAAGACAGACCAAATGAAACAGAACTGTGAGCCAAAAATGGCCATTTTCCTCTATGATAAATAAAGGATTTATTTATTAATTTCCTCTATGGTAAACTGACAAACCACAACTACCAAGCAAATTATTGATGAGTTTTCTGCTGAACTTTCCCTTCTGACTACCCCTACCTCCCCTGGGGGGTGGGAGTACAATGTCACAACTCTAGGGTTGGCCATTCTTATATACCTGAACATTTCTACCCTCACCTTGGTACTTATAAAATTAAACACTATAAAATGGCCATTGAAAATTAAGGTTAAAATTTATGAAAGGGAGACTGCAGGTGTAGTGCAGTGGTTTGAGCACCTGCTTGCCATGTTTGAGGTCTCATGTTCAATCCCTGGACCTGCTAAAAAAATTTTGATGAAAGGGGACTGCATTGAAACTCTGAATATAATTCTAAGTTTCTTGATAGCAAAGGCAAAGTGTAGGAATGAATTTGTTCTCGTTGGCTAACACCCAGTTATTTTTTTTTTTAAGTTCACAATTTTCTTTAGTTATTACCTATACAGTGTCTCATCTTAGTCGAAGTAGGGTTGGAGGGTCACAGATGAGTGGTTCTGTTACTGGTCTCTGTCACACAGGCCTGTCACCTGTCATAGAAGAGCTAAGATTAGAAAATGCCCCCACTGAGGAGGAGGCACCTGTGCCCACATTCTCACCTGAACTCTCAGGTCAGTCCCTGCAAGATGTGACCCTGGCCACCTCTCCTGGCTGACCCACCTGCCCCTCCCTTTAGCCACCCACACACCCATCTCAAGGCTCTGAATTATTCCTGAAGCCCCTTTTGTGCCCCTCTTTTGGAAAAGGATGAAGCACTGAGTTGGATCAGCATGGCAGATGGGCTTCCTTCTCAGCTTCCACTCAGTCATTGAGGTTCGGTTCCCAGTTTCAGTTCTACATGAGTCTAGTAAGGGTAGGGGAATTTTTGGTTTAATTAGGCACCAGGATCAATGTCACCTCAGTTGTATGTGCTGTCTACTCAACAGCTCTGGGAGCTTGTGTGTGTGTTTAAGATACTGGATTACTCAGCAGGACTTGTTATCATTGACATTTTCTCTTACCTACCAACCCAAACCACTTCTTTAAACCATTGGATGATGAGATTCATTTAAAAATCTAGTCCAGATCTCCAGATTTCTAATCATATCAAATTTCAAGTCATTCCTGACTTGCAGTCTGAAGACCTGATTTGGGGTCTTCCTGGAAAGAGCTTCCTGGGGTCATTGTTCCCGATTCTCCCCTGTAATTACCGCCAGCCAGGTCCCCCACGCTCTCAGCCCTTATAGCCCCCTCTGTGTCAGTTCAGGTTCTTAGCAGATGCTAAGGTGGACTTAGACTTGCAAGAGATTTATTGGGGGAATGCCTGTGAAGTTCAAAAAGAAGAGGGAACCGAAATAAGCAGGAAGAGCCTTCTGATACCTCTGAAAGGGGAAAGGGAAGGAGAGAGGATTGGATAGGCAGAGTCTCAGTGCCCCTGGGAAAGTTGGGCCAGGCCTCCCCGGAGCCCCAGAACAAAGGCTGGCCATTAAAGAGTCCTTCATTTCCTAGGTCTGATTTGCCTACCTAGCAACTTTACCTTTGGCCAGCACAGCTACTCCACCTCCCAGGACTTCTCCATTATCACTGACTCAGTCACTGAAGCGAGATCAGGACGCTAGGGGGACAGACATATACTGAAGTTGTTCCCCAGCCCTTCCCCTTACAGCCAACTGAAGCTCTGTTCACCCAGGGAATTTACAGTGGAATACCAAGAGTACTGGGCAGAGTGAGGCCAGAGCTTGGATTGCTCTACCATTTAGTTCAAAGCAGAGCCTCCTATGCACTGTACAAAGATAAGTAAGGCACAGTCCTTGCCCCTGAGGAACTCAGTCTGGAGGTAAAGACCAGTAAGATGGTAGGTAATTCATTTGAATAGCATGGCTGCAAATATAAAGAGATTAATGTGAACAGGACAGCAGAGGGCTGGAGAGTCAGGACTCTCACTGAAGATGCTGGTCTTCTCCCAAAGTACACTTACTATGGCATTTACACATCCCTCCATCTGTGATCTCCCATCAAGGAAAAGTGGGCCTCTAAAATCAGGGAAAATGTATTCAGTGCCTGGCACCAAAGAGGAGGAGGCAGCTGCTCAAGATCAGTAAGGACACCCTATCATGAGGTCTTCCCTCTCTTAGGCTCACCCTTGGAGCCTGGTCATCCTATCCTGAAGAGGGGATGGCCCCAGTGGATGACCCCTGAGAGGAGCCCCACTGCTCCCTGACTTGCTGGCCCTGCCCCCTGGGCCTGATGTCAATGTCTTCCTTGTTTGAGTTGGGGCAGGAAGGGAGAGATCCAGGAAGGAAGCACTCTTCTCATAGAAGACCCCAGACCACTGACCCATGCCGGGCATCTGAGGGAGGTGCGAAAGCAGACCCTCAAAGTATGTTCTGTCCATGGCTGGTTGCCCTGAATCCGTAAATAGGATCTTTCCTCTACTTCCTCCCCAAGGAGTTGGCTGACTCCTCTCAGGCTGGAAGGAAAGTTGCTGCTTCTGAGGTGGGAGATACTGCATCTTGTGGAAAGGGTGTGGGACTGGATCAAACAGATTCACTGAGGGAGACTTTTAGCTGTCCCTCGAGGCCACATCTTCCCCAGTAGTAATAGAAGGGTGAATCGGAGGATTCCCAAATCCCTCCCTGCTCTGTGGCTCAATGTCCTTCCTGGACTGACACTGCAGGGCACCCAGCCAACCAGGCACTTCCTTGCTATGAGGATGCTTTGGCCAGAGGCTGGGGTGGTTGCCAAGTGGGGAATTTCCCAAGCTGGAACATGCCACAGGCGTCTCTGGTAGCAGCATTGCTGGTCTCCTGAAAAGTGTGCTGGTGTCACACCTGGCTTCCAGCTGAGAGGCCTCCCTGGAGTTACTGGACATCCCACCACTCAGCAAAGGGAAAGAGAACCTTCCTCCTGTTCAGCCTGCAACTGGGAAGGGAAAGAACTGGTTCCAGATGTTTAGGAGGCAGAATAAAATATAGGACCCTGAGGATGGACATCTCAAAGGCCAGAAGAGTCTCCAGAACCTTAAGAGAGAGCTTCCCGTGTGCAGTTATGGCTCCAGCAGCTCTGATGTCAACTGTATCCTGGTGATAACCGTGCAACATCCTTGGAGCCCACGGAAGACCCAGGTATTGGTTGGGTGGCCCAGGACCTGGTTCTGCTCTGTGCCACATGTCCTGGCATCCTACGTAGCTAGACCCGTCCTGCCAAGATCCTGGAAGAATGTGGTGGCCAGAATCCTGCGCTGTATGAAAAAGCACCTTAAATTCGGAGGGGACACAGGGTGAGTTCTTAGGAGCTTCGTCAGTTCTCAGTTCTCAGATGGGCTGGCACTGCTTGATATCTTCTTGCTCACCCAAGTGGCAAAGCAGCCCTTATATGCCATCCCTTTCTTTCCTAACCTTTCCACAAGTTCCCCTGTCTGGGTTCTTGGCATAACTGCATGTGGACAACTCCCCCCCTACCCCATTCAAGGTCCTGTGATGCCCTGCTTGCCTCACCCCCACCCCTCCAACCAGGGTCGATCTGGGGCAGATATGCTCTGCTGTATGTAACTGCGGCAGGTGGCCAGCAAGCTACCTTTCAAGCTGCCTGGTCCGGGAAGGGAATGCTCGCAATTTCCTTAACCAGTCTCTGAGAATCCTGCTTTGAGTTAGATGGAGAGCTATGGCTCTGTGAGAGCCTTCTGGCAAGTGCCAAGGTTTAGGTACCTGCCAGGCACTGGTGAGGATGATCTGAAGCTACCATCCACCTAGCTGAGGGCTCAGTGGTGGGTTACTAATATCTAGACTTAAGGGGCTTATACTGGAGGGAATGGGAGGATGGAGAGGTTGAAAGGGGGAAGAAATATCAGCTGGGTCTCATCCCTAGCTTTCTTGGAGAATTATACAAGGATGGGGACTAATCCCTCAGAGTCCTACCTCCTGAACACCACACTGACTTTGTTTAACAGCTTTATTGAGATATTCACATGGCATAAAGTGTACCCATTTAAAATGTAGTATTCAATGGCTTCCAGTATAGTCACAGAATTGTGCAACCATCACCACAATTATTAGAACATTCTCATTACCCCAAAAAGAAACCCCACACCCCTTATCTGTCATCCCTCAACCCTCCAATCTCCCCACCCCTACCCCTAGGCAAACACAAATCTATTTTCTGTTTCTGTAGATTTGTTTATTTTGGATATTTCATATAAATGGAATCATACAACATGTGATTCTTCGTGACTGGTTTCTTCCACTTAGCATACTGTTTTCAAGGTTCACCCATGTCTTAGCATGTATCAAAACTTCATTAATTTTTATTGCTGAATAATATTCCATTATATATATATATCACACTTTGTGTATTCACTCTTTGGTTGATGGACATTTTGGGTTGTTCATACTCATTTTGGCTGTTATGAATAAAGCTGCTTTGAACATTCATGTGCAACTTTTTGTGTGGACATATGTTTTCCATTCTCTTGGGTATATACCTAGGGGCAGAATTTCTGGGTTTATGTGGTAACTCTATGTTTAGCTATTTGAGGGACTGCCCAACTGTTTTCCAAAGTGACTTCACTATTTGACATTCCCACCAGTATTATCCCAGTGACAATTATTCCATATCCTTTCACCACTTGCTATTATCTCTTTTTTTGTTACAGCCATCCTAGTGGGTGTAGTATCTCATTGTGGGTTTGATTTGCATTTTTACAATGGCTAATGACCTTGAGCACCGTGTCATGTGCTTTTTTTTTTTTAAAGATTTTATTTATTTATTCATTTATCCCCCCCTTGCTGCTTGTGCTTGCTGGGTCAGCTAACCACGCCTTGCGGGCGGGCTTGCCTTCACCAGGAGGCCCCGGGAACCGAACCCGGGGCCTCCCATATGGTAAACGGGAGCCCTACTG
>JAKSZT010054339.1:363934-375810 GCA_026826555.1 Tolypeutes matacus | reverse complement strand
TCCCATATGGTAAACGGGAGCCCTACTGATTGAGCCACAGCCGCTTCCCCCATTTTTTTCTTGACTCAACTTGAGTAGTTTGTGTCTTTCAAAGAATCTGTACATTTCATGTAAGTTGTCAGATTTATAAAGAAAATGTTAATAATATTCCCTTATTATCTTTTTTAATATCTCTTGCATCTGTAGTGATGCCACTACTTTCCTTCCTATTATTAATAATTAGTGTTTTCTCTCTCTCTTTTTTTTTTTTCCTGATTAGTCTGTCTAGAATTTTATCAAATTTTTTGGTCTTCTCAAAGAACCAGCTTTTGGCTTCATTGATTTTTCCCTCTTGTTTTTCTTTTCTTTTCTTTTCTCTTTTCTTTCCTTTTGTCATGGATTTCCACTCTGAACTTTATTCTTTCCTCTTATTTTTGCTTTCTTTGGGTTTAGTTTGCTCTTCTTTTTTTTGGTTTCTTAAGGTAGCAGCTTAGATCATTAATTTGAGTCCTTTCTTTCCTTTTCTAATATAGACATTTTTGTGTTATAGATTTTTCCCTAAGTACTATCATTAAGTGTTTCAGTCCTTTAACTTCATCTTTTCCTGGGTTAACTTCACCACCAGGAAATTTGAAGAAATTTGTTCCCAATTGTAGCAGTAACACATGGGATAGCCAGTGGTCATGTACAATTAGAAATCCTTCTACAATCCTCCTTTCAATTTTATTAAATTCCTCCCTCATAAACTGAAATCTGGCTACAACAGAGCTGTCCTTCTCATAGAGGGACTCTTTTGTACCAAAAGTATAATTAGTAAAAGGGTACAGGTTGATGGTGTGCTCAAGGGTGAAGGGCTTGGTCTGCTGGATATACTTGTTGCCAAACTGGTTGACCCCCAGGGCCAGCCAGTCTGTGAGTGACTGGGTGGCACCACAGACATGCTGGTGAGCAGAGGCACTGGTGGCAAGTGGAAAGGGGAAGGCAGGGGATACTTTCCCCAATGGGCAGCAATTATCTGCATCCTGCTCAGCAGTTGCCACCCACTATTAACATGAGAGTGCAAGAGGAAACCTTTTTTCTTTTATAGTGTAAGCATTTAGAAGTATAAATTTGCCTCTCAGCACTGCCTTTGCTCCTTTCCATAAGTTTTGGTATATTGGATTTTTATTTTCATTCACCTCAAAATATTTCCTAATTTCCCTTGTGATTTCTTCTTTAACCCATTGGTTATTTAAGAGTAAGTTGTTTAGTTTCCACTTATTTGAGTATTTTCCATTTCTCTCTCTGTTATTGATTTCTAGCTTCATTCTGTTGTGGTCAAAGAAGATACATGTTATGATTTCAATATTTTTGAATTTATTGAAACTTGTTTTGTGCCCTAACATATAGTCATATCCTAGAGAATGATCCATGTACACTTGAGAAGAATGTGTATTCTGTTGTTGTGGGGTGAAATGTTCTATACATGGCTGTTAGGTCTAGTTGGTTTAGAGTATCATTCAAGTCTTGTATTTCCTTATTTGTCTTCTTACTAAATTTTCTATCCATTATTGAAAGTAGTGTATTAAAGTCCACTACTGTTAATATAGAACCGTCAATTGTCAATTTTTCCCTTTAAATCTGTCAGTATTTACTTCATATATTTTGGGGCTCTGCTGTTAGGTGCATATATATTTATAGCTGTTACATCTTCTTGTTGTATCAATGCCTTTATCAGTATGTAATGACTGTCTTTGTCCCTTGTAATTTTGTTATGTTGTTATATTACGTTACGTTACATTACGTTATGTTATGTTTGTTATGTTTCTTTTTTTGTTTTTTTTTTTTTTTGGTTTTTTTTTGTTTGTTTTTTTTGGTACCGGGACTGGGGATTGAACCCTGGACCTCGTATGTGGGAAGCCAGTGCTCAACCACTGAGCCACATTGGCTCCCCTGAGTTGGTTTTTTGTTTCTTTGCTTGTTGTTTGTTTTTCATTTTTTTAAGGAGGCACCAGGGACCAAACTTGGGACTTCACCATGTGGGAAGCAGGTACACAACTGCTTGAGCCACATCTGCTCCCCTCCCGTAACTGTTTTTGACTTAAAGTCATTTTATCTGATGTTAGTATAGCTATCCCAGCTCTCTTTTGGTTAGTACTTGCATGGTATATTTTTTTCATCCTTTCATACTTATATCCTTGAATTTAAGGTGAGTCTCTTGCAGGCAGCGTATAGTTTGGCTGTGCTTTTTTAAAATTCCATTCTGCCAATCTCTGCCTTTTAACTGGAGAGCTTAATCCATTTACATTTAAAATCACTACTGGTAACGCAGGACTTTCTTCTGCCATTTTGCCATTTAGCCTTTGTAAGTCTTATGTTTTTTGCTCCTCAATTCTTCCACTAATGCCTACTTTTATATTTATTTGATTTTTTTTGTGTTGTGCCATATTGAATGTCTTCTCTTTTTTTACCTGGATATATTGTTCATTTGTTTTCTTTGGGGTTGCCATGGGGTTAAAATTTAGCATCCTAAGTAAATAATAATCATATTTGATTTGACACCAACTTGACTTTAATTACATATACATACGCTTTCCTATACTCCTCCATCCCCCCACCTTTCTTTGTACTTGTAACCACTTATGTCTTTGTAGATCGTATGTCCAAAAACATAGATTTATCATTACATTTTATGCATTTGCATTTTGGCACATGTAGGAAGTAAGAAGTGGAGCTACATACTAAAGAATACAATACAATAATATGGGCATTTATAATTATCCAAATGGTTAATTTCACTGGAGGTCTTTATTTATTTATGCCACTTTGAACCCTGTCTAGTGTCCTTTCCTTTCAGGCTTGAGATCTTCATTTAGCATTGTTTGTAAGGCAGGTCTAATTTGATGAATTTCTCAGCTTTTGTTTATCAGAGAATTTCTTGATTTCTCCCTCATTTTTGAAAGAAATTCTTGCCAGATATAAAATTTTTGGTTAGCAGTTGTTTTCTTTCAACATTTTAAGTATTTCATCCCACTGCTTTCTTGCTTGCATGGTATCTGATGAAAAACTGACACTCAATCTAACTGGGACTCCCTTATATATAACACATTGCTTTTCTCTGGCAGTTTTCAGAACTCTCTCCTTGTCATTTGCATTTAAGAGTGTGGTCAGTATATGATGGGGTGTGTTTTTCTTCGTGTTTATTCTATTTGATGTTCTCTGGGCTTCTTGGATGTGCATATTCATGTCTTTGCCTAAATTTAGGAAGTTCTCTCTCATTATTCCTTTGAATATCCCTTCTGCCCCTTTCTCTCTTTCTTCTTCTGGGACTCCTATAATACATATATTGGTATGCTTAATGGTTTCTCAGAGGTGTCCTAGGCTATTTTTACTTTTTATGATTTTTTTTTCTTTCTGTTCCTCAGTCTGACTCATTTCAATTGTCTTGTCTTCAAGTTCACTGATTCTTTCTTTTCCTAGCACCAATCTGCTCTTGAAAACCTCCTGGGAATTTTTCATTTCAGTTATTGTGGTCTTCAACTCCAGTAGTTTTGTGTGGTTCCTTTTTAAAATTTCTATCTCTTTACTAAGACTGTTATATTTCTCACTCATTGTTTTCCTAATAGCCTTTAGTTCTTTCTCTGTATTTCCCCTCATCTCCATGAGCATTTTTAAGATCACATTTTAAAGTCTTTTTTGGTATGTCCAAACAAAACATTCTGGTTTCTTCATTGATGTTTTCTGGATGTTTATCCTTTTCCTTTGGATGGCCCATCATTTCCTGTTTCTTTGTCTTGAACTCTTGTTATACACTCTAAATTTTAATATTTTAAAATGTGAACTCTGGAATGTATTTTCTGAGGTGTATTTTTTTAAATTTTGTAACTAGGTGGTGATAGGACAGAGAGTTTTTTGAGGTTCAGGCCTCCTATCAGGAAGTTCTGCCCAAGGTGAATGCACTGTGCAGTGTCCTCACTGTCTTTTCTGGACCTCTGTTGAATCCTGGACTTGTGCTTGTTACTCGTTTTGGAGTTCCACTGTTTACAGGAGTTTGAAAACCCCCTCCATTTCCCAGGAGAGGGACCTCCCTGTCATGGGTGGTTAAAGTAAGCAAGACTTTGTCCCATGCTGTCAGCCTCTGTAGTTTCTTTTCATTGTCTCAAGTTGCTTTCGCCTGGAAATTCTGGGTTTTCAAGCCAGAGAGGACTTTCACAAGTCAGTCTTTCCCAGCTGAAACCGGGCCAGGGACCTACAAAAGGGGTGCAGACTGATGCCAAATTGGGAGGGGATCAGGAAGGATGCCAGGACTTTCTTCCATGGCTCCCCAAAGCTGAGCTTTCTTGCAGCCCTTAGGAAGCATACCATCTTTAAGTTTCCGCCGCCACCTTTGTCTGGGTGGGTTGGAACAATGGCCACCCTCACAGCTGGGGCATTGAAGTCACTAATCAAAAGCCATGATCAGCGATCAGCTGTGCCCACCCTTGGTGAAGAGGATTTTTATGTCCCTTTCTCTCTCCAGTGAGCTGGATGGGGGCTGGATCCCACTGTTGCCTGCTCTAAGAGGCACTGGTCACTGGTAGATGTCTGCATGGACAGAGCAATTTACTGTTCTTTACCATAATTTACCAGCCTCTCCCTCCCACTATTCCCTGGATGCTTTTTAGTGTTCTTTTGGCCTCCAGAGTTTCAAAACAGTTGTATCAGACAATTCTGGCCTGTTTAATAGTTGTTCCAATAGAAGGACTGAATCCTGGAGTTCCTTACTCTGCCATCTTCCCACAATTCTTCCTTGTCAGAACCACTGGGTCAGTTTTGATTAATGGATTTATTTCCTCATTATAGCTTGTATTTTCCTGATGCTTTGCCTGCTCGGTAATGTTTTATTGGATGCAAGACACTGTGTATTTTACCTTGTTGGGTACTGAATATTTTTGTATTCCTATAAACAATACTGTTCTTTGTTCTGGGACACAGGTAAGTTACTTGGAAATAATTGACTCCTTGCAGTCTTGCTTTTAAGATTTGTTTGTGGGTCCAGAGCAAGGCTCAGTTGGGTTAATTATTCCCCACTACTGAGGCACTACCTTCTTGCCTATACTCTAGCTGATGCCCTGGGAATTATGAAATTTTCCAGTCTGGCTGGTGGGAACAGGCTGTGTCTAGCCTGGAAACAAGCTGTTTCCAGCTCTGTGTGAATGCTGGGCACTGTTGCCGCTAATCCTTTCAAATGATTCTTTCCCCAGTAGTTTCCTCGCGCATGCTGATTACTATTCTTCTGGATACTTAATAGGACCCATGCAGGTCTCCAGGGTTCGTTCTCTGCAGAAATCTCCTCTACGTGTCTCTGTCCTGCAAACTCTTGCTGCCCTGGTCCCCTAAGTCTCTCGGCTCCATCTTAACTCAGGTTGTTCATCAAACTCTGCCTGGGTTCGGTGACCTGGAAACTTTCAGGGCAGGAAGCTGGGGCATTAGTAGAGCTCATGCACCTTGTTGGTTTCCTTTCTTTCAGGAATCACTGTCCTTTGTTGCTTAAGGTCCAGTTTCTTGAAAATTGCTGTTTCACATATTTTGTGCTTGTGTTTTTGTTTTTTTTTAAATCGTTTCAGGTAGGAGAGTAAATCTGATCCCTTAACAGGGATCTCTTTGCCTGGAAGTGGAAGTTGCCTTTTGTATTATTATTTAAATTGAAAAATAATGAAAATAACCTCAAAATCATCCCTAGAGTCATAGCTTAATAAATTATGGTATATGATATTGTATTTTAAAGCCATTGAATGTTTTGTAAGAATATTGGTAGATGGCTTTATAACATTATAATATAGTAAGTGAATAAAAGAGGTTGCAAATATTTATCTATAGTAGATCCCAATTCTTTAAAAAATGTAGCATTATACATTTGCTTATGCATTATACATTTACTTATGTATTATGTGTATATGTAGAAAAATACTCCAAAAATGTAATCTCTGAATTGTGGTATTTTGGATGATTTTACTTTCCTTCCTTGTTTTCTACGTTTTTCTAAATTGTCCATAATGTGTTAATTGAGAATCGTGTGTGTGTGTGTATGTGTGTGTAAAAATATGGAAGTTTTGATATTATGAGTCAGAGGAGACTTGGGCTATTAGTCAGCAACTTGCCAGCTGATTCAGGGCAAATCACCTTGCATCTCTGGGCCTCAGTTTTCTCACTAACAAAATGATCTTCAGAGATTCCCTCCTGCTAAGGATATTCTAGCACCCAGTGGTTATTTTTAAGTGAATATTGCCTGGTTTGTTCTGCTGTTTTCATTTCTTCTCCCGTGGCTTCTTTAGGAATTGGATCCGTGAGATCTATAACTCCAGATGGGATGACATTTCTCTCCTGGTCTGTTTTTCTGGGTCAAGGTCTGCAGTAGGGAATTGGAGGGAAATTATAATTTTGAAGGAACATTTCCCTTAGCTGCTTTCTGCCAGTCTGAAGCAAGCAGTGAGTGCTGGGTTGGGCAGAGGCCAAGGTATGTGTCCCCATTATTGTGGGAGTAGGTCCCCTGCCCCTCACCAGCTGGGCCATCTCCCCTGCTCACCAACAGGACAGCTATTCTCAGCTTTCCTGGGCATCTCCTTGTTCCTGCCAGATGTGAATACACAGCTTGTTCCTGCTGCCCAGCCCTCCCAGCTTCTGTATCTAAGTGACACGGGCATGTGTGAGCCCTGCAGTGGAGCACGACAGCGGGAACTGGCAAGGATAGGATAGGCAGCAGGCAAGGCAAGTCCCGTCATATAGGCTGTGGCCAGCTGGGAGCATGTTTGGACACCTGTCATCCAGGATGGTGAGGGGCTGAGAACCATGGCCTGAACCAGGCACAGTGCTAAGTGCATCACAGATGAGGAAACCAAAGCAGAGGGGAATCGAAGATCACCACAGTAATAATTCCCACAGGCAAGGTCCATCAATGGTTGCTTAACTGAGGGGGCAAAGAGCGAGGTCACAGAGCTAGGAGTGACAGGGCCAAGATTTGAACCCAAGTTTGTCTGACTCCAATTTCTGCAGTCTGAGTCATCATACATGGGGAATTAGACTTTAGTCTGTATGACATCTAGTGGTAAAATTTGGGCTAATAGGTGGAAATGATAGGGAGACAGATTTCAGGTACATATAAATAATCTTTCTATTTCCACTATTCAAAAATGGAATTGGCAGGCAGCCTTGACAGGTAGTGAGTTCACCATCAATGGATGTAAACAAACTGAGCATTTGGCAGGGATACAACAGAAAGAATCCATGACTTGAATAGATAAGGTGTAAACCCAAGATCACAAAGCAATCTCTATGGGGTCATTTAGGAAATGTATGGATATGAGAATGCCAGTCAAGGGAGAATCTCTGGGAGCAGAGATTCTGGGAGCAGAATGTCAGGCTGTGATTATTGAGACATGGTGATCCAGAGGCAAGGATTTTTGGCACTGCCAGAGATGGGGGGCTGTATAAGGGCAGCAGATGACAGAGATGTAGGACAGGCAGGTTTGGGAGTGAGGCCAGGAATGGAGTCCCCCACAAAAGATCTGCCACAGGAAATTCATGTCTCAAATTCCAACCCTGGGAACTGCATTCTCTTGGCTTTAGACTAATTTTTGTAAGATGGGATGTGTGGAGGTTTGGACTGTGTCAGCTTAGCTTGAAGGGACGTCTTCACTGCCACCAGGACCACCCAGAACCACGGGCTGCACCTGGGGCTGCTGCTTGGCACCTGCATCTCCCAGGCCCAAGGGCAGACTTTCAAATTCACTGAAGGCAGAGACCCTGAGATTTGGCTCCAGGGAAGTGGCCATGTCATCAACACTGCCTGCCCAGCTGTGCTCACCCGCCAGGCACTCTGCTGCAAGAAGTCAGGGAATACAAGTATTCCACTATCGAGCCTCCTGAGAGGGTCCAGTAAGGCAGAACTGTGACCATGGTCAAGTTCTGGTTTGTTACCAGCGGGGCTGGGGTCTCCTCAGCAGAGGCCTGGCCCTTGAGATGAGCCCGTGGGCTGACCTGGGCAGTTTCGTGAACATGGCCAAGAGGGGCAGCTGCCGGACAACTGCATAGTGGGCTACATCATCGAGGGGCTGCTGGGAGCACATCTGCGAAGGCCACTCTTCCACTCGCACCTGGAGAACCTGTGGGCGTTGCCAGCCAACAGGTCACCCTGAGATACAGTGGTCCTGATAACCCATAAAATGTGGTGAGCATGGCCAGAGGCTTTAGCCTGCAGCAGGACCCCACATGGTCCACTGCCTTCTCTCCCCAGATGTGGACTAGTGTTCCGTGCAGTGGCAGGGGTGACAGTGGCCTCCGAACTGTGGGGCCTTGGGCCCTGCCCAGGGCCAAGGGAGCAGCGACCACACCACCCCTCCTGCCTGGGCCATGGTCAGCAGGAGAGCTGTGCTGCTGCCCACCCAGAGCCGGGATTTTGGGATTGCATGATATTCTGAGAAGATGGGAAAGAGACGTGCTACAGGGCTGGCTGGGGCTGGGCTGGGATAGGCCATGCTTGGGGGGCTGGCACCTAGGCTGCCAGGGTTTGATCCTTCTGCCCTGCTCATACTACTGGAGACGCTGGGACTGCCCAGGAGCCTGCTCCTCCCTGCAGGAGCCAGGGCCAGGCCGGACAACGCCCCTCCTGAGCGGGCCAGCAGCCCAGGAGCTGCCAGTTTGAGCCTGAGCCGGACCAAATGCTCTAGCCTCCAGCCTGTCCCTCCTGCTGCCTCTGGTGGGTCCTGGTGGGCAGGGGTCTGCCCACGCCCGCCCCCCATCTTCCCTGGTGAGGCCCTGGGCTGCCTGGACTCCTGTCCAAATAAACACGCTTTGTTAAAACAAACAAACAAACAAACGAAAAACCTCCAGTTAGGGTTAGTTCATAAGAGAAATTTACATGAGATTTGAAAAGTGGAAGTGAAGGGGCAACGATGTGCAAGCTCTGAAGGGCCAGCACAGGATGCCAGGTGTGTGGCAGCTGGTGCATGTTGTTCTGCCGTATCTTGCTAGGGGGTGGTAGCCACACCTGCAGCTTTTATGGCTCCTACAAGCCACTCTGCCACCTTCACTTCTCCTAGTCCTGGGTCAGAGGTGCGTGCAGCTCTGTGGCGAGGGGCAGCAACTGCTCTTGCATCGTTGGCATTGGAGGCAGTGAAAGACAGGTGTGGTTCCAGTTTGTTCCTGTAGTTTCCAGTTTGTCCTCTTGGGTTGCAGTTCATCGCATGGATTCTAGTTTTTTCTTGCTCTCCTGTACTTGGCATCCAGATCTCCTTCCTGGCTGCGGCCTGACCAGCTTATAACGCCTCACCAGAGACAGACCACAGCTTTGCCTAGATTTCTTAACCAGCTCCTACAGTTGCATAAGGTTTAATCCCTTTGTCAAATTCCTTATTCTGTGTCACTCTATGTTCTGCTTCTCTGGTTAAACCCTTTCCTAAATCACATGAACCTGTATTCCACCACACACTGCTAAATACTGATCATTCTCCTCTACCCTTGTCACTTAGTGACCTTTATCAGTAGCTCCCTATGACACCCAGGGCTTTCCACACTGTACATCAAGGCCTGTGCTCTTCACTGCTATACTGAACTGCTTCTCCAGAAGGCCTGGGATTGGGTCTGACTCTGCTTCTTATTAGCTATGATGCCTTGGGCTAGTCAATTTCCACTGAACATCAGTTTCCACATCTATGAAATGGGCATTCCACAAAACTTTCCTCCAAGGCTAATTTCTGCCCACACAGCTAACTATACCAGCTGTTGACTGCCTGTGTCCACTCAGATTGGTTGGTGCCCATGGTTCTTAAATATTTGATTAAAAATATATATTTATATTTTGAATATCGTTTTCTCTTGTTGCATAACAAATTACCACTGACTCAGCGACTTAGAACAACACCCATTTGTCAGCTCACAGCTTCTTTAGGTCTGGAGTTTGCCCACAGCATAGCTGGGTTCCCTGCTCAGGGTCTAGCAAGGCCAACATCAGGTTGACTTCTTATCCAGAGGTTGGGTCCACTCCTAGGATCACCCAGCTTGTTGGTAGAAATCAGTTCCTTGTGGTTCTGAGACTGAGGTCCCTGTTTTCTTGCCAGCTGTCAGCCGGAGGTTGCTCTCAGCTCCGAGAGGCTGCCCTCAGGTCCTAGCCACGTGGCCTTCTCACAATGTGGCAGCTTAGTTCCTCAAAGCCCGCAGAAGAATCTCTCTCCAGATTGCTATGGCAGAGTCTTGTATCATATAACCTAATCAAGGAAGTGCTATCCCATCATATCCACAGGTCCCACCTATGCTCAAGGGGAGGAGATTTCACAAAGCATGTACACAAGGAGGCAAAAGTCTTGGGGATAGAATTCTGCCTAATGACACCCCTCTCCCCCAATGTACTTCTCAGAGCTGAGAGTGATGTAAAATATAGAAGTGCCTAATCCTGGGCCTGGCATGTTGTTGGCCTCTCATGTATATTCATTTAATCTCTTCCTCTGATTTGTTCATGATTATTTGAGAGAAAGGATCCCACCTTGTCTTTTTCTCTGTATCTCTAGCACTAGGCACATAACAGACCCGGGAAATGTGTTCACCTGTAAGTGGGAAGGAACAATCAGAGAGTGGGCTTGGGTGAGTGGTAGGGGGCTCTGGGAGGAGCTAGGAAGTGGGGAGGGTGCAGTGGTTGCAGGCTCAGATATGGCTGAGGAAAGGGTATCTGTGGGCATCAAGGACAAGCTTTGCCTCCCTGCCCTCTGTCAGGCCCCATCCCTGTGTTGCTCCCAGCTTGTGGTTGCTGCTGCAGCTAACAAATGAGCTGTTCATGCTGCCCCAACAGGAGCAGCGATAGAAGATCCTGGATGTGCTGCTCCAGACACAGGAGGTGGGGCTGGGAGCCTGCGCAATTACCAGAGTGACCTCTCTGGTGCAGGCTGTGTTCTCTTGTCCTGCTTCTCCCCCCACCCCCTAGAGGGACCCAGTGAGATGGGCCTGCAAATGCACTTTAGAAATCCTGGCTGAAGAGCCTCCTGGAGTTCAGAGGGAGGGATATAGGACAGGGCTGGTGGGAAGAATTAGGTACAAGGGGAGTTCTATAGCAGCCTTTGCTCATGCACTTTCTCCAAAACCCAGGTGTGGTCCTACCTCCTGCATGAGGTTCCCCCGCAACTGCCTTCCCTATCCCCCAATGAAAGCATCTCATTTCTGCTTGTTCATGGGCAGTAGGATTCAGTGAAAGAACATGTGGCCCAGGAGTTAGGATACCTGGGCCCTTCTCCCAGCTTTGCCAAGTAACATTATGCATGCTTGGGTAGATCAGTTAACCTTCTCCGGCATCAGGTTTTCTTACCCTTTAAACTAGGGAGGAGCACATGCTCTCTGGAGGCTCTGTCATCTTTCACATTCAGAGATGCTTCAATTCCAAAGGCCTATTTTGTTTAATTTAATTTAATTTAGTTTTGGTGTCTCGCTTTTGGCCCTCCTCATATTGGCTGAGGTCTGCGTGACCCCCGGCCCTTCTGCATAGGCTGAATCGAAGCTCGCGCCCATACCCATAAATGTTTGCTGAATGAACTCCGTGCCTGGTGCCACTGATACTACTTTTAGCGGCGTGCTCGGAAATTCCTAATGGGACTGTGAACTTCTTGAGGTTAGGAAATGGGGTGTTCCTCTTCAGAACCCACTGTTAGCTGAGAAAGGACCCAAAGGCAGGGGTGGGTGGTGGGGGTTGGGGAGGCGCTGAAGTTCCTATATTCCAATATCAAGAAATGAAAAGACTGTTATTACGCTGTAGTTTCTAGCAATGAAATTGTGACCTCCAGCAACACTTACAAACCCAACCCACGTTGCAGTAACCAAGCTTTTAAAAGTCAGCCAATCAACGACAGCTTTACTCCGGTGACCAAGCTGGTAAAGGCCAGCCAATCAGCAACAGCTTC
>JAKSZT010054339.1:193732-363924 GCA_026826555.1 Tolypeutes matacus | reverse complement strand
CCAATCAGCAACAGCTTCACTCCGGTGACCAAGCTGGTAAAGGCCAGTCAATCGACAACACCTTCACTCCTGTGACCACGCTTAGGAAAACCAGCGGTTTTGCACGGCTTCACTCCAGTGACCACGCTTCTAAAAGTAAGGGACAGAATCAGCGACAGCCACACTTTTGTATTTCTACTGCTAAAGATCTACGATCCCTAAACACGCCCACTTGTGAAAGTCTGTGGGCCCCTGAACTTCAGCTTCTCCAAATCCTAGAAGATCAGCTTTTGGTTTGTTCAGAGTCTGTGTCTCACAAGTAAGGCTCTCCCTTGCTTAGTGAACAGCTGTGCTTTTGGTTTGAGATGTAGAGTGATGGCCTCTTCCTTGGAAAAGGGCTAGTGAGTCAGACAGCAGGAGCCACTGGCTCCACTAGAAATATGGCACGAGAAGGGCAGGCAGGTATGAGGTTGCCTCTTTAGCAGTTATCTCTCCCGTTTCTAGCAGAGTCCCTGGCTCATAGTACCTGTTCAGTGAGTACCCCTTGAATTAGTTAATGTTCTTTGGGCCTTCTGACTCCCCATGAAGCCGAGGCAGGGGATGAGATCCCAGTGTGCTGTGATGTTAGGCAGGAAATAGCCAGTGGGCAGAAGTCCCTACTTCCTGTGGGGAGTGGCTTGCACCAGAACTCAGGGAGCTGAGCATTCAGGCAGTAACCCATCTATTCCTTCCACCTGGAGTGCTCCGCATTCATCTTGCCCATCTCCGTCTGTCACAGCCCTTCAAGGCACAGAAGAGTGCCTTGAATTAAATACCTTGGCTGGAGAGACCTTGACAAAGGTATTCTGAGAGCCTGAAACAGTGAGCTGATGTAGCAAGATGAAATTTGAGAAGAACACAGAATAACTTCACTTTTCTAGGCCTCAATGTCCTCCTCTGTAAAGTGAGGCACTGAGTCTATTTTAGTGGTTCTCAGCCCTGTATTTTATAAAACACAGATGCCTACACTCCATCCTCAGAGATTCTAATTTAACTGAACTGGGGTTGTGTCTGGTAGATGATATTTTTTTGAAAGCTCCCCAGATGGTTAAGCTGGGGCTAAGAACCACTGAGCTAAGCTGATATCTGACAGCAATTCCACCTTTGGCATTCTGTGATTACGGGACTCACCATCTAATGTTTCTGTTGTAAGACATAGGAACAGGATGTGACAGGGAGAACCTTAGGGGTTTACATTTTTAGTGGTAATAGGAGAGATGGACAATTAATTCAGTTTGGGGCTTTTTAAGTACCTAACCAGGGAAGGGAAAATCTCCCACTTTTCTGCCTTGGCTACGTATCATTCCTAGACTGTCGGCTTCTGCTCTCTTGTATTTGGAGGCCATTGACAAACCTGAATGCTTCTCAAAGAACGAGGCCAGCCTGGCAGCTGACAGGATCTCCACTCTTACATGGAGAACCATGAAATGACAGGCTGAAGCTGCAGAAGCAGAAACTGGGAGTCAGTTCAAATTCATCAAAGGCAATTGTGTGCAGGAAGAGAAAGGCATTTTGAAGCCAAAATTTGGCAGTTCTGAAGGCTGGAAGGGCAGCTGTCACCACATAGGAGTGGAAGGTAACCTGGTTTAATGGTTTAATTGTAAAGATAAAGTTGTTGCTAAAGAACTGTCCCATTTCCTGCATGCTCTGTATGTTTCTGAGACATTTGCTATGACATGATACTGGGCTCTCTTTGGGCTGGGGGTTGGGGGAGAAGATGCAGGGGATGCTCGTTATGCCTACAACCTTTAAATTTTTACCATTCTGCTGTTCAATAACATCTCAAGGGCACAGAGTCTTTCTTTCCATGTCTTTGGAACTAACAGGCACATGAAGCACACAGCCTTCCAGCCTCTCACCTAGCTTGGCACATGATTCATGTTTTCTTAGACTGTCTTTTAACAGTCTAAGAGTAGCAGGACTGAGGTGTACTAGATGGGTATTTGGATCTCAGCTACTTGATGAAAAGCTCTGGCGTTTTCAGTTGAACAAACACAGGGTGTCTGACGTGCCAGGCAGTGAACTGGATGCTGTGGGGATGGAGACAGGAATTGGGCAAAGTGTCAGTACCCTGGAAGCTCATGGTAGGATTTGAGGAAGACAGAAGACATGTAACTGACTAAAATTGGAGACTGGCAATGGCAAGTATGAGGACAGTGATGTGGGACATGAGAGGAGGAATTCTGATTGTGGAGGAGTTCCCAGCAAGCTTCGTGGAAGTCATGTACTCCAAATAAGACCTTTTTAGAAAGAGAATTTCCTATACCTGTGCAGATTGGAAAACAGGCCCATTAAAAAGAGACTGTCATTCAAGTAGGTGCCCAAAGACCTAAAAATGGGAGAGGTCAGAAAGGTGTTTTTCCGTTGCAGGGGGAGGGTGATATCAAGAGAATGGAGTACCTGGGTATAGCAACAGTTTGCTTCATAAGGGTAGCAATTTCCTTCCCCCTTTCTAATAGAAGTTTCGTTCCACTTGGATAATCCACCCTTCACTTGCCAGGCCCTTTGCTACCTCATGGTCATCTCACTCCTCTCGCCAGTAATTGGCAAGAGCAGTCACTGCATTTATGGTGAAGGAGATGTGAGAAGTGTTCTAGGAGCTTCAGAGAAAGACTTCCTTATTGTCAAGAGGAGACAGACACAGGAATGGAAGGTCATTTCTTCTTTTTCTGCATGTTCAGGTGTCTGAATGTCATGCTGCAGTTGGAGGCCACCATCTTGCTACCACGAAGAAGTGAGACCAAGGACAAAGCCTCAGACTAAAGATGGTGGACCAGAAAGATGAAGAGAATCTGTATCCTTGAAGATGTCACTGAGCAGTTAAATTTGCTAACCTAGCTCTAGACTTATGTTAAAGAATGTATGACCATAATGTGTGTCATTTTGAGATGATGTTGCCTATTACTTGTACCTGATAGGATCCTACCTGAAACAAAGGAAAAAGAGAGAAGACATTTAAAGGGTATCACATATACAGCACCTTCCCCAAGTGTGGCTGTCCCTCTGAGAACATAATACGAGTGGGACACCAACCATCTTCTTCTAGCCTGCAAGCCTTTCCTAAGCCTGGGTCCAGGTTTGGGCAGTCAGCTGGGGCTCTCTATCCTCAACAAATCCCTCTTTATTCTAAGACCAGCTGAAATTGTCCAGGAGAATTATTAACTATTATTTAATATATAAAAATCTGCTGCTACTCACCCCAAGGTCTTGCTCCCCAAGTAAGAAACTGCTCAGTCATCAGCCAACAGCTACAAGCAAGGTGTCTGCCCTTGAGACTTTAGATTTCATGTGGATTTTTTGAAACACCAGTTTTTCTCTCCAAATAAGTAATACACAGGCCTCTCACTGTGGCTCAGTCTTAGTCTCCCTGGAAGATAACTATCTATTATAGTACCCTCCAGGGCCTTCAAGAGTGAATTCTGGATGAATCAAGTACCCTATATTTAATGTCAAGCCACACAAAACATACCCTTCACATTTAGTGAAAATCCATGAAAAAAAATTTTAAACATAGTGTTTTAGTTTCCTAGCTGCTAAAACAAATTCTACACAATGGGTTGCCTTAAATAACAGCAATTTATTGGCTCATGGTTTTGAGGCTAGAAGTCCAAAGCTGAGGTATCAGTAAGGCACTGCTTTCTCCCAGAAGACTGGCATTCTAGGGCTGACTGCCAGTGATCCTTGGTCCTTGGCTTTTCTGTTGCATAGCAATGCACATGGCACCATTTTTTTTCCTTTCTCTTCTGGATTCCATTAACTTCCATCTTCTTGCTTCCCGTGGATTTTTTTTTTTTTTCCTGTGTCCAGTTTCCTTTGCTTCTGAGGACTTCTGCCATATTGGATTAAGGCCTACCCTCCTTCAGTTTGGACACACTTTAATAACATCTTAAAAAGTCCTGTTTACAAAGGGTTCACACCCACAGTACCAGGGATTGGGACCTGCACATGACTTCTCTGGGGGACATGATTCAATCCCTAACACATAGGTAGTTAAGAGACAAACTTAATTTTATTTACAGAGATACCCCAATGCCAGAATTTCACCTTGAAATACCATTTCCTTGGACTCTGCACCTCCTTGCAGAAGAAGTCTCAGCCCTGACCTAAGTGGACTCTCCCCAGACTCTTCTTGCATTTCACTAACTCAGCTATACTTAAATGCAGCCAGTAGAGTTTTGTTCATTTTTTTTTTTTTTTTTTTTTTAAAGATTTTTATTTATTTATTCATTTATCCCCCCTTGCTGCTTGTGCTCGCTGGGTCAGCTAACCACGCCATGCGGGCGGGCTTGCCTTCACCAGGAGGCCCCGGGAACCGAGCCCAGGGCCTCCCATATGGTAAACGGGAGCCCTACTGATTGAGCCACAGCCGCTTCCCATGTTCATTTTTAAGTATTCATGTTATTACAGTTATTAACATTGCAGGATGTTTGGGAAATCAAAAAATGAAATCAATCTTAATATCTGACACATCAGTTAATTAGTTTTTTCCTGGTATACACTCTCAGTATTGTCCACATATACACATTTTCTCATGCTATAGTCCTAGTACACATAAACTTTTTGTCTCCTGATTGTTTCACTTTTTCACTTTATTAAATTGTAAGACTTTGTCCATGCTGCCACATAGTTGGTTTGTTGTTGTTGTTGTTGTTGTTGTTTTGAGGTACCAGGGGCTCGGGATTGAACCCAGGGTCTTGTATGTGGGAAGCCGGCACTCAACCACTGAGTCACATCGGCTTTCCAGAGTAGGTTTTTTATTTGTTTTGCTTGTTGTTTGTTTTTGTTTTTACAGAAGGCACCAGGAACCAAACCTGGGACCTCCTATGTGGGAGGCGGGTGCTCAAGCAGTTGAGCCCCACCTGCTCCCACATAGTTTCATAATTATGTTAATTGTTGCATAATAGGATCAGCAAATAGATGCAATAATTTAATGAAAATTAGATCCCCAAAGATCTAAATATAAAAGCCAGGACCATAAAACTATTAGAAGAAAATGTAGGGAACATCTTCAAGACCTTGTAGTAGGTGGTGGTTTCTTGGACCTTATAGCCAAAGCACGTGCAACGAAAGAAAAAGTAGATAAATGGGACCTCCTCAAAATTAAACACTTTTGCACCTCACAGGACTTTGTCGGAAGGGTGAAAAGCAAATCACATATCTGATAAGGGTTTAATATCCAGGATATATAAAGAGATGTTACAACTCAACAATAAAAAGACAAATGACCCAATTAAAAAATGGGCAAAAGACTTGAATAGACATTTCTCCAAAGAAGAAATACAAATGGCAAATAAACAGATGAAAAAATGCTCAACTTCACTAATGATTAGGGAAATGCAAATCAAAACTACAATGAAATATCATTTCACACGTATCAGAATGGCCAATAAAGAAAGACAGAGAAATACAAGTGTTGGTGACAATGTGGAGAGATAGGAACACTTCTTCACTGTTGGTGGGAATGCAGAATGGTACAGCCACTGTGGAGGACTGTTTGGCAGTTCCTAAAGAAGTTGAATATAGACTTGCCACGTGGCCCTGCAATACCACTACTGGGTATATACCCAGAAGAACTGAGAGCAGTGACACGAACAGATATCTCCACACCGATGTTCATAGCCACATTATTCACCATTGCCAAAAGTTGGAAACAACCCAGGTGTCCATCAACAGACGAATGGATAAACAAACTGTGGTCTGTTCACACGATGGAATATTATGCAGCTGTAAGAAGAAATGAAGTCATAAAGCATATGGCAACATGGATGAACCTGGAGGATATTATGTTGAGTGAAGCAAGCCAGACACAAAAGGACAAATACTGTATGAATGTGTTACTATGAACCAAATATATTGTGTAACATATTGTTTGATTTAAAAAAATTTTTATATGTATCCATTACATTTAATTGAGAAATGTATCTATTCATTCATCTGTGTTTACTTTTTAGTTTTTAATTGATTACATTTTCAACTATTAAATGTACAAAATAAAGTAAAAAAAAAAAAAAAAAAAAAAAAGAATGAATGATCCCATCCCCAGCTCCATGGGCAAACCCTAATGGTCTGACCAACCATGGTGTTCCTGTTCCCCTTGTTAGATTGGTTTAGGTACATGCATGTGTTGCAGTTATGGTCAATGTGAAGAGATCTGAGGGGAAGCCTAGGGGCCTTCTGGGAAAAAGACTTCATGCTGATATAAAGAAGTACCCAGGGAGAGGTGTCCTTTCCTTCTATTGGACGTTATTGTATCTGTGTGTGATGCTTGTGAATGTAGCAGGCAAATATATCCCAACAGAAGCAACCTTTTTCTCCCATTCATAAACATTAAAGCCTATTTTAGGGACAACTCTCAAGCCCATTCTTAGGAGAACCTTAGCTTTCTGGCAGTTGGGTATTTAGAACTAGAAACATTTCCTGAAGAGCAGGATTTGTCACCTTAGCAGATATTCTCCCCAAACTCTGGGGCACTTCCCAAGGGTCTTATGGTGAGTGTTCTGCTCTTCACTGATATGAAAGGATGGGGGATAAGTCAGGTCAACCAAGTCTCTTCTCATTTTCTTTTGTCCCAAGTGAGTCAGGGCACAAATAGCCAAGAAGCCAGTCTGATCACTGGGAACACAAGCTGCCAAGTGTGACTCAGAGCTGGAGATAGGGAGGGAGTTGGCAGGATGCTGGACTCCCAAAGATGCCCCAGAAAGAGCTGAGCCCAGAATGTCCCTTTCCTATCCATAGTAAGCATTTCTTTTAGATCTTCTTATGTGAGGTCTCCAGACCTGGACTCCTGCTTTCCTTTAGTGGATAGAACTTTTGAATAAGTTCCCTTTAGACTCTGTCCACAACCTTTAGGCTTTTACAAGAGTATAAGATTTGGACTAAGATTTAATTTTGTTTCTGGATCCCTCTCAGGCTAATTGTAATTTTGGGCATCATCATCTACCCTTTCTGAGTCTCAATTTCCATAGCTATAAAACAAAGTTGAGGGGAGCAGATGTGGCTCAAACAGTTGGGCCCCTGCTTCCCACATGGGAGGTCCTGGGTTTGGTTCCTGGTGCCTCCTAAAGAAGATGAGCAAGACAGCAGGCTGACAGGACAGGCTGGCGCAGTGAGCTGATGCAATGAGGAGACACACCGAGAGACCCAACAAGCAGAGATCAGATGTGGCTCAAGTGATTAGGTGCCTCCCTCCCACATGGGAGGTCCCGGGTTTGGTTCCCGGTGCCTCCTAAAGGAAGATGAGCGGACTTAGTACACACAGAGTGCAAACAACAAGGGGTGGGGGAGAAATAAATAATAAATCTTTAAACAAACAAACGAAACAAAGTTGATGGCTATATCTCTATCACAAAATTGTTGGGCATATTAAGTAACATAAAATTGAGTGTAGCACCATCAACTTATGGGCCATTTACTATGTGTCACACTCTGGAAGTAAAACAATAAATAATAATTCTTTCCTGTCCCTAACAGTTTTACCATCCAATGGAGAAAATAGTTTGTAAAGGATTTACATCACTACTACACAGGACTCATACATTTGAAATTCAAGAAAGAATTTTCTCAGCATATGTTACATGACCCTACCCTTACTACCATGAAAGGGTGCATGGGAACCTAGCAAGACTGGCAAGAACTCTGTGGGCTAGGACTTTAACTGCAAGGCTGCATGAGCATTTCGTGAAGTTTCTCGTAGCTAAGCTTTGGGCAGTTTTACCTTTGAGCTGAGGAATAATTACATCATGGCTCTTGTTCTCAAAGCTTCATACCTGGATTGGCAGGAGCAGGAAGGATGAGGATGTGTAGGAATCTGGAGCATCTGGAGCGAGGTCTCAGCCCCTCCCTCTTCAGGGCAGACTTTGCAGGGACAAGTAGCACCAAATGGGAGCATCCCTCTGGCTAATATCTTGGGATCAGCTCTCTGCCTCCAGCTGGAGAACAAACTTCTGCCTTGATGAAGGAAGGTTAAGGGCTTACTTGCTTGGCAAATAATCTAAGGTTGTTTCAAACATTTTTTTAAAAAAGTCATTTCTTTCCATGGAGATGTGCTTGGAAGCTGAATATGTAAAACAGATAACTATGGAGTGCTCTTTGTTGATGCTAATTTTAGGGGGCAGGGGTCCTACCATTCAACCCCTACCCTTAAGACATCTCAGTGGAAGTGACAGGGCTTCAAAAAGCAAAATTCCAGTTTGACAGTGTAGGTCATGTCCCTGTGTATACAAGATTTCCTAGCCCTAAGGAATCTCCTTGGCCAGCCATCTATTAGATGACTAAAATTCCATCTCTTGGGGACTTAGTTGGTTTTTGGTCTTTCCAGAATGACTGGAAATGCAAGTATTCTTGGGAAGGTTACAGTAAACCCATGACTAGTTCCCACTCATATTCATTCATTCATTTATTCAATTAATCTTTATTAAGTATGTACTAAATGCCAAATACTTTTGCACATACTGAGAATACAGTTCTGTACAATACAGACAAAAATCCCTCACTCTTGGAACCTGCATTTCAGTGGGAAGAGGAGAGCTGACAACCAGGCCCTAGGGGTTTGGGGTACAATGCTAGAAGCAGACTCTGTCTAGGATATGTTGCAGTCTTGCTGCACTCACCTCCAGAACTGCTGGCCCTGCTCGGCTGGAGCTAAATAATGTACTGAGTCAAACCAGCTTGGCAGGGCATTGCAGCCAAACTTCCAGGTCATCTGGTTTGCATACTGTTCTTGAAGTCCTTGGGGTTTGGGTGGCAATGCCTCAGGGGCCACCTTGGGGCGGAGAAGAGGGCAAGGGGTAGGAGGGGCCAGGAGGGGTCACAGAGCATTTCCCATTTGATTTAACTCATGGTTTTTAAACTTTGCTGCATATCAGACACCTGGGGAGCCTTAAAAATCCATAGGCCCAGGCTGCACCCCAGACCTACAAAATCAGAATCTCTGGGAGTGGGTCTCAGGCAGCAATAGTGTTAAAAACTCCTCAGGTGGGTACGATGTGCAGCCAGGGTTGAAAACTACGGAACTCTAAGTCTCCCATAGGTGTCTCTGTAAGACATAATATTACATTGGTGTCTATTTAAGATTTTTTTTTCTTTGATGGAAGGCATCCTGGGCTTTAAATAAACTTAGTCAGTCAGTGCCCTGGTTCAACAGGGTCATATGCCTCCCCCTCCTCTTTGCCCCTACCTTTTACTTTAAAAAGCAATTAAAGAGATTGCCCTCCTTTCTGGACCCAGTACAGAAGCTTCGAAAAGTAAGACAGTGTCTCTATCTTTGGCCAGTATCAGACTCAACTGGGGAACTACACGGGCCTCTTTATGGGCTCTCCAGGTGCTTCTGATGCTTACTAAGTCTGGAGAACCAGTGGGCTGAGAGAATGTCCTAGTGGGGGGAGGGGAGGGTGATAGGCCCAGTGACCAGGGACAGCTCAAATCCATGACAGCTGGGGCCCAGACAGAGTGGTGCTGGCAAAATAAGGATGTCCATACAGGTATTAGTATTCCCAAAGCCCCACCTCCTCCAACACTGCCTTTGAACTTAACACCCTGCGAAGTATTACTGCCCTCATTTCACATACGAGGAAACTGAGGCACAGAGATAGGAAGCAACTTGTCCAAAGCCACTTGGCTTGTAAGTTCAGCACTGCGATTTGAGCCCCAGATGTGCCTGACTCCAGGTCCTGGGGGAGCAGAGTCATGGTGTTTCTTCTGTGACCCAGAATCTGTTGTAGAGGGGCACTCCGATGACATGCTCATCGTCTCTCAGAGGTGGTCCAAGAGTCCGTGCTGGGAGACTTAATTCTGCACTCACGAGAAAACACCCCGTTCCTGCTCTCTTGTCCACTCTCTTCTTGTTCTGCTGAGTAGAGGCCCTCAGTCCGCTCCGTTGTCTGGAGCTCTTGGAATTAGCCCTAACTGTATTTCTGACTAGTATAATTTTTCTCCCGTGATGCAATTTGGTATATACCCTTTCTTCAGACTATATCCATTTCCCCTTTTCCAGTCCCTTCAAGACTGCAGAAGTCAGATGTTGACTATAGGGATCATGAAATATTTTCCTATAATTTGAAATTCTACATTAGGCAACCATCTATAAAAATCTGACTAAAGATGTGGTGAAAGAGTGGAAGGTTGTTCTCATTAACAAGATATTCTCTTCTGGGTTTTAATCTGGGTCAAAGAAAATTCTGTTTATTTGACTTCAAACACATATGTTTTCAGAACACATTTATTGTGTACATACAGCAGGTTACAACTATTTTGTGCCTGTACATATAGGTATCTAAGGAAGAACCTTCATTCCTCGTTCTTGACAAACATGAAATTGCTTTCAAGAAAACGCGTGTAAAAGCAATTACAGTTATGAATGGCTTTGGCAGCTGCCATCCTACATTATTCATTTGGTAATTCAGTCAACCTCCTCTGCATTCATATTTGATAGGAAGACTCTAGTCAAGGGGGAAGCCTAGTACAGCGTTTATGAACTTGTTTATAAGGTTCCAGAATTCTTGTGCTTTTTCTGCATTTGGGGTTGTGTTTTTCCTTTTCCCAAAGACCTTGCCCTTGAGATAGTAACTGCCCTTTTGGGAGCCTGCAACAGACCTGGTAAGTAACCAGCAGGGTGTTATCTGCAGGAAACCAAATAAGCTTCCAGCATTATGGGGTATCTGCCCAAAACCCTCTCTAGTGGCCTGGGAATATGGGGTGTGTTAGTGGGAAAGGACAAGGACGGAGCCAGTTGCCTCTGGGGAGGAGGAAGCACGCCTGCTGCAATACCTGGCATTCCTACCAGACTTTACAATTTACAGCAGTTCCGAACCCATGGTCTCATTTGAGCACATGATAATCCTTGAAGTAGGCAGGACGGCTCTGATTAGGTCCCTTTAACAGATGAGGAAAGACAAGCTCGGAGAGGTTAAGTGATATTTAGCCTCTTCTCACCCACTCTCACCCCCTCCTCCTCTCCCTTAGTCCCCCAGTCACCTCCTTGGTCCTCTCTATCCCCAGGCCTCTACCTTTCTTGCCTTATCAAAGGCCTGCATTTTGCCTGGTGCTGATTGCTGTCTAGTCCTGGTGTAACTCTGCTGGTCCTATGCTGTGCCCCAGGGCGCTGCTGTGACTCACAGGAGCTCAGCCAGTTGTTTGTTTTTAAATTTCCAAGGGAAACAGTGCAGTGCTTGATATCTATGGGTCTCCATGTGAAAGGGGTAAATGGATTGCTCTGCATTCCTTTAGATGATGCCATTTCTTTGCAGAGCTGAGCTTTAGGTGGTGGCAGTGATACACAGCAAGAACTGCGTGAAAATCAGTGTGGGACAGGATAATGAAAAAGGATTATTTTTTCCTTTAGTTTATGTATATTATCTTTTTTTTGTTGTCAGGACATTAATAAGTTGTCTGGGCCTAACTACTTAATAAATGGAACTGTTAGGTATTTCTTTTGGCCTAAGGGCACGGTAAAATAATTCTGAGACACTCAGGCTGCTGTGAACCAAGAACATTTCTAACTAATAAGTAAGCCTAAAGGCATTGCCCCTCTCTGGGGTTCTCCCATTTTCCCAGAGGGCTCTGAAAGCTTGAAGAGCTTTCAAACCCCAACAACTGGACCCCTACCAGTGGGATTTCACTGCTCTGATAAGATCCAGGGGAGACAATTTTAGGCTGGGGTCTCCCTAGCCCTCCTGAGCCACACTTGGTCATCCATGATGGGTTCGGTCCCTGGATGCAAACAGGTTGGCCTAAAACAATAGGATAATTAGTTTCCTAGGAGTGGGTCCTGAGCAAATTGGATGTCATCCCCAGGTGTCCAGGGGACAGCCCGACAATTCCACAATGTCTGTCTCCAGTAGACAATACAGAGCATCAATCTCTGTTCAGTCCTTTCACTCAAAGATTTCATTCATTCTCCCTTCACACATTTTTTCCCAAGAACAAATATGGGAACCTGGATTAATGGGGCCTGGAACCTGTTTCAAATGTTTGTTAGGCTCTGTGGTGACACCTGGGCTCAGCTCCCTCCTGCTCCCTGGTACATCCCCCCTCTAGCTTTGCTCTGGCCGCCCTTCTTGCTGGTCCCCATGCTGGGAGATCGAGAGAGGCTGGGGACAGTCCATGCTATATAGCCCTAGAAAGTTGTGAATGGAAGAATTTTAACAGATGTTTTCCCTGAGGGACAAAACACCCATGAGATTCTTCAGAGTCATAGCCACATTTCCTTCTGTGGACGCAACCCGAGTGGTTCCTTCTGCATTGGCTGCCATGCTTTGAGCCTTGTTTGATCCTGGTCCCCTGGCCACAGCTGGTGGGGAGTAGAGGAAAGGCGTTCATCTCAGGGCGGGGCCAGCAGCCTGGGAGGGCGGCCGGAGCACGAATTCTACTTCTCATATTGTGTGGTCACTAACACTGAGGCGCTGGATTCTTTCTGATGCGGCTGAAGGAGGGAGAAGCTGAGGAGGGAGAGAGAGCCGACTGGACAAGAGGGCTGGTGGAGTCAGAAGAGAGCCGAGCCGTGGCAACCTGCTTCTGAGGACACCTCAGATAGGGGATCTCCCGGGCTGCTCTGCATCCTGCAGGCAGCTCACAGAGGGCTTGCTGAGACTGTGCTTGGGCTTCCTCACTCTCCTGGGTGTCCTCATTTTAAATCCCCAGCACCCGAGGCCACCTTCAGAAAGATACAGGCCAGTGCAGCAACTAAAGGGGAAAAAAAGACAATTGGGAAAGAGAGAGCTCTTGGTATCTACCTAAAAGATTCAGTATTGAGAAAAGTTTTTTTCTGGGGGCTGTGGTCTCCAGGACATATTCCTAATGGACAGGAGGATTGTTATCCCAATATCCTTAGCCTTTCTTCATGATGCCCTTTGGCAACCAATTACTCAGTGCTAACTGACAGCTTCCAATTAGCTCCAGCTCTGTAACTAGACTCTCGTGTTTCAAATCCTGGATCCACCACAGACTCTGTGTGACTTTGGGAAAGTTATTTATCTGTCTAAGATTTATTTTCCTCACTGTAAAATGGAAATAATAATAAACTACCTCATAAAATTATTGTTGACAACTCATCGAAGTACTTCATGTAAAGAACTTAGCATGGTGCCTGAAACATAAGTCTTCATTATATATGGTAGCAAAATTATTGTTTGTTTTTATTGTTAGTGTTATACCAGTGGAAACAACAAACCTGTGAAGTGGGATGAAGAAAGGTTACTATCTCCATTTTGCAGATGTGGAAACTGAGGTACAAAGAGGTTAAATCTGACTTGCTGCAAGGTACCTGCACAGGGCAAGCTGGGACACCAAACCTGGGTGTCCTGCCTTAACTTGCTTCTCCTTTTCCCATGCTCCATTGCTTCCCTCCTCCCCCAATTTCCTGCCCCACTCTGAGGTACCAGTCCCTGCTAAGTGCTGTAATCCTAGATCACACATATTCCCTACTGTTTTCACCTCCTGGACCCTGCCCAGCAGATAGCCAGCTGAACTGTGGGTGATAGCTCTGAGCAGATAAAGAGAATCCCCGCCTCCCCACCCAGGCCTGAGGGTACTCCTGAGCAGACTCACACTGGCCTGCCTGTTTTTGTGACCCTTGGCCCTCCCAACCACAGTGATGACTTTTTCTCAGAGACTCCTGAGCCAGCATCCTGAGGAACAAGGCAAAGGGACTGTGTCCCCGTGTAACCCCATTATCATGGCCTTGCTCAGCATAGCCAGCAGCAACTGAGGGTTAGTTATTTTGTGGTGGAGGGAGAGCTGAGTTCCGCCAACTTCAGAGGGCTGCCCTGTCCAATGCAGAGACCCCTCCCTATCTGGCTCTTGGCTGGGGCCCCACGAGGGTGGCAGAATCGGCTGTAATTTGGCAGCTCCTTCCCACACGTGCCTTACTCTCACCAGAAGGGAGCATGGTACATGCCTGGCACTGGTTACAGGCAAGCTTTGGATGATTCTCTGTGTCAGTTAGCTTTTTCTGTGTAACAAACCACCCACAAACATAGTGGCTTAAAACAATGATTAATTATTTCCCACAATTCTAGGGATTGGTTGAGTGGTGCTTCCAGGCCTGCTGGGTTCAGGAAGTGGCCTCACCACATGTCTGGTTCTCAGCTGAGACATCTGGGATGGCTGGATCTTTCTCTCCACATAGTCTCCCATCCTCCAGGAGGCTGCTAGCCTGGACATCTTCACATGTGCTCCCAGTGTTCCCAGCAGCAGGAGAGGGCAAACTTGTATGCACCAGCACTTTTCAAGCCTCTGTCTGGGTCACACTTGCTAAAATCCTATTGGACAAAGTATGTCTCATGACCAAGCCCAGATTCAAAGGGTAGAACGGGTGTCACACAGGGATGGAAAGAATTTGTTGCCATTTAAAAAAATCTATGCTGTATTCTATGAGCCTTTGGAATAGTGGCTTCCTATTCCTTGTCCTCATTTTTATCACCTTTAAAATGGGATAATAATCCCTATGTCTCTAAGCGTTGCTGAGAGGGCCAAATGAGATATTTTAAATAAAAGCGTCGTAAACTGTAAAGTGCCATGTAAAAATAAGGGTTTGTTGTGACCTGACTGCTCTACCGTGGGTGTCAGATTTTGAGTTGAGAAAGATCCAGGTGTTTGGAGCTTAAGAAATGATTTTTGTTATCACACAGCTTGTCTAGAAGGACAGTTTCCTGTGATTTAAGTTGGTGAGATCCTAACAAGTGCTGACAAGATGCCACTTGTATAAAATATTTATTATTTATTTTCTTAGAGGAGGTTCTTGAGCCATCTATCAATGTTCCAGTTTAGGACCTGGGATAGAGGAGCTGGTTGGCCAAGATGGGATCAGGTGTATACCTCTGGTCCAATCACATATGGCCAAAGAGGCATGGCCATGGCATACTGTTTCTTTTAAGTCTGTCTTGGTCCTACTCCTTTAAGCCAGCTGAGCATCCTAATGATCTTGCAGTCAATGGACCATAAGAGCAAGTTGTGAAGACCTGCTGTCTTCTCAGAAATTGCCCCGGGTCTTTCTTGCTTGTTCCCAGCTTGCTCCTACTTTCTCGTTCCTGTCTACTTTCTGACTCTTGGCTCTCTCATGTTTACTATCTTGTTCTTGTTCTTTCCCACTAGGTACTTTTCATCTGGACTTTCAGGCCCTTTCATCTCTACTCTTCCATAGGGCCTAATATATGGTTGTACTTACCCAGTTCTTCTGGACTGGTTGAGAAGGGGTGCAGTAGCTGTCCAGGCTGACTCCTAGGCACTCAGCTTGCAGCCTTGCCCCACCCCCTCCACTGCAAGATGGTGGAGGTGGGTTTAGACAAAGTATGTGTCTATTTGTCTGACCATAATCCCCTTGAGGGACACATCTCCAGGTCTTACTAGTCATTTTGTCCCTTTGCACAGAACTTAGGGAACCAAGTAGGACATAGAATCAAGAAAGAATAGATTTAGACTGGTTGCCTGTAATGATCATGTGTTGCTTTGTAGTTACCAGTGTCCAGAATGCTTTCTCGTTTTGGGTGAATTTCATTGGTGACAGGCATAGTCCTGTCTCCCTCTTCAGAGGCCAAGGGGGTCAAACATTCTCTCCCCTCATTGTCTGACATCTTGGCATATGGGACGTAGGCTTGGCCAACCAGTTGCTGCCACCCTGAACTCTGAATCTGAGGTAATTTCACAAAGACAATGGTCACATGAGAAATTATTCATGTGGCATCTTGGACAAGTTGAGGGTTCAGTGGGGTTGACGGCTGGTCTCTAGGGGCAGCTGAGCCAGAAGAAGTGATCAAACCCAGCTATTCCTGTAGCTTGACCGGGCTGTGCTTTTGCCGCCTGGCCTCCTGATTTCCTTCCTGTTTTCTGAGCTCCGTTCTCTGTTTTTCTGATAGATTCAGAGAACAGCTCAGTATCCTACCAGAAATTCCTGTTTTTCCTTCAGCAAGTCAGAGTTAATTTTGTTGTTATTGTTGTAACTGAAATCTGATGGATGCAGCTCACTAGTAATAAACAATGGCTTCCATTCACTAAGAACATACCATATGCCAGGCAGGGTGCTAAGCAGTTCATATAGAGGATGTTTAATTCTCACCACAGTCCTGAGTGGGAGTTATTATTTTTCTCATTTTGCAAGTTAGACTCACTGAGGCTTTTATAAATGCAGCTGCTATGAACACTCTTCTTGGCGTGCGTGTACACACTTTCCTGTCGGAAAGCCTGGGGCATAATGTACAGATATGTTCATCTTCATTAGCTAATGAACAATTGTCTTCTTGCTGCTTTCACAAATTTGTACTCCCACAAGCACTTGCATGAGATCCCGGTTTCAACACATCTTGGCCAACATTTGATATTGTGCCTTTTTAATAATAGCCCTTTTGCAGGTGTTCAGTGGTATCTCATTATAGCTTAATTTGCATTTCTAGCATGTCCAAAGAGATGGAGCATCTTTTGATATATTTGCCATTTGGATGCTCTTTTTTGTGTGTACATGTGACATACCTATTTAAGTCTCTCAACCATTTTTTTTTTCCATACTGATTTGTGAAAGTCCTTTATATATTAGGGAAAAGAGACCTTTGTCTTTATATGTGTTACGGTTATCTTCTGTTACTCTATGGCTTGCCTTTACAATCTGCTAATGATGTCTTTTGGTGAATAGACATTCTTAACTTTCATGTTTGGTGTAGCGCTCTTGTTTTCATGGTTGTGCATTTCATGTCCCCAGATGATGGATAAGTTCCATGTTATTTTCTAGAGCAGGGTTTGGCAAGTTTTCCTTAAAAAGGCCAGATAGTAAATATTTTAAGGTTCTTGGGCCATCTCTGTCACAACTATTCACTCTGCCACTGTTGCATGAAAGTAGCCATGGGCAGTATGTAAATAAATGGGCTTATCTGTGTTCCAATAAAACTTTATTTACAAAAACATGTGGTGAGCCAGATTTGGCCTTGGGCCATAGTTTGCTGAACCTGTTCTAGAGCAATGCTATCCAATATAACTTTCTCTGACAGTGGAAATGTTCTATATGTACGCTGTCCCATACGGTAGCCACGAGTGGCTATTGAGCACTTGAAATGTGGCTAGTGCAACTGAATTTCTAACTTTATTTAATTTTGATTAAATTAATTTAGTCTTAAATACTCATGTGTGACTAGTGACCCCTGTTTAGGATAATGCAGTTCTAGAGGCTTCATTGTTTTGCCTTTTCCCATTTACATTTCCCGTTTTCAATCTACCTGTAATTAATTTAAATATATAGTAGGAGCTGGGAGTCTATATATATATATATATATATATATATATTTATTTATATATAGCCATGTGGCTATCCAGTTTGCCCAGGACCATTTATTTAAAATACTTCCCTTTCCCCATATCTTTGTTATATATCAGATGTCATTATATGTGTGAGTCTGATTTTGTACTTCTTTATAATCTGTTAGTGTATTTATATATCCTTGTAGTGACTTAAATACTGAAGATCAATAATAAATAAGACTGGATACCTAGTAGATTTAACCCTCCATCTTTTTTCCATCTTCAAGAATGTCTTAGCCATTTTTAGCCCTTTACATTTTTTCTTATTGATTTCTAGGAATTCTTCATAGATTATAGGTCATGCAATAGATCTTTCTGTGAGGATAAAAATGTTCTATCTCTCTTCTGTCCATTATGGTAGCTATAGCCACATATGGCTCTTGAGCATTTGAATTGTGACTAGTGTGATAGGTGAACTAACTTTTTCATTCTATTTAATTTTGACTTAATATCCACATATCTAGTGGTTACCATACAGGACAGTGCAGTTCTAGAAAACAATGATTTTTTGGCTTTGTATTTTATAAATATCTTCTCCAGGTTTGTGGATTATTTTTTCACACCCTATATGGTTCCCTTTGATGAATAGTTCTTAATTTTAATGTAGTGAGTTTTATCAATCTTTTTCTTGACAGTTTATGTTTTCTATATCTTATACTGAGGCCTAAGGAAATGGTTTTTTTGTATCCCATGAGGAATTGTAATTATTTCTCACATAACCAGTTTAACCAGCACTGTTTCCTGAAAGGTCCTTTCTTTCCTTACCAATCTGTAGTGTTGGCTGAATCATTCAGGGTACTTGCAAGATAAAGATAACACACCCAAACAATATAGTTAAAGTTTAGTAAGTTAAATGTTTATAGTTAAAAGGCAGTATTCATAAAGATGGGGATAGGGTTAAGGGAAATTAAAAAGATTTGGTGCAGCATCCTGGGTCTGACAATAGCTGGGAACCATGACCACTTCTAAGACTAAAGGGTCAAGGACCAGAGGGAAAAGCTGTCATAGAAGAAGATGGCCACTGTAAAGGAGATGAGACTTTGGAAGAGGTGCATACCAACTCACTGTAATCCAGGAGAGAGGGTGTATTAGTCAGCCAAAGGGGTGCTGATGAAAAGTACCAGAAATCTGTTGACTTTTATAAAGGGTATTTATTTGGGGTAGAAGCTTACAGTCACAAGGCCATAAAGAGTCCAACTCAAGGTACATAAGAGGTACTTTCTCACCCAAAGTCTGTTGCTGCGTGTTGATGCAAGATGGTGGGCGATGTCTGCAAGGTTTCAGCCTTCCTCTTTCCTCTTATGGCTCCATGGTCCCATCTTCTTCCAATCTCAGCTGTAGGCTGGCATGGGGCTCATCTCTCTTCCTCTTGGGCTTGTTTCTTTCCAGGCTCAGCTGCTCTGGTCTCTTCACAACGTCAGCTGTAAACTATCAAGCTCATCATTCTTCCTGGTGCCACAGGATCCTCTGTGTATCTTCTCTGTGTGCCTACTTCTCTTGCCTTCTTGATTGATTATCCCTTTATATAGCCCATCAAGGGGCAGGGAATCAGCCCTGCATGCCCTAATGATGTGGTTGAATCAAAGCCCTAATCTTAACATAATTTAATCAAAGGCATCTCAGCTGAATCTAATAAAATCAAAGGGTATCATGCTCAGAGAAACAGACAAGTTTACAAACATAATCACTATCTCTTTTTGGAATTCATAAGTAACATCAAACTGCTGCAATATACTTTTACCATTTCTATTCATTTCCAAAGATTTACAAACAACCTTTTTACCAATTCTGCACAGATTAACCCTCAGCTTTCCATTTTCTACCCTCATTCTATTTTCTGGTGACCTGTATTCTAATTATTAACTCCATGGGTTTACACAATATGTTTAGTTGATAATAGCGCAATCATGCAGTATTTGTCCTTTTGTGACTGGCTTGCTTCACTCGATATAATGTCCTCCAGGTTCATCCATGTTGTCATATGCTTCACGACTTCATTTCTTCTTACCTCTGCATAATATTCCATCTTGTATATACACCGCAGTTTGTTTATCCATTCATCAGTTGATGGACACCTGGGTTGTTTCCATCTTTTGGCAATTGTGAATAATGCCACTATGAACATCGGTGTGCAGATGTCTGTGTCGCTGCTCTCAGTTCTTCTGGGTATATGTCTAGTAGTCGTATTGCCGAGTCACATGGTAAGGCTATATTCAACTTCCTTAGAAACTGCCAAATAGTCCTCCACAATGGCTGTACCATTCTACATTCCTACCAACAGCAAATAAGCATTCCTATCTCTCCACATCCTCTCCAACACTTGTAGTTCTCTGTCTTTTTAATAGTGGCCATTCTAATAGGTGTGAAATGCTATCTCATTGTAGCTTTGATTTGCATTTCCCTAACTGCTAGTGATGTTGGACATTTTTTCATGTGTTTTTTCACCATTTGTATTTCTTCTTTGGACAATTATCTATTCAAGTCTTTTGCCCATTTTTCAATTGAGTAGTTTATTTTTATTGTTGAGCTGTAGTATCTCTTTATATATCATGGATTTTAAGCCCTTATCGGATATGTGGTATTCAAGTATTTTCTTCCATTGAGTCAGCTGCCATTCACCTTTTTGACAAAGTCCTTTGAGGTGCAAAAGTGTTTAATTTTGAGGAGGTCCCATTTATCTATTTTTTTCTTTTGTTGTTTGTGCTTTAAGGATATGGCTATCCTGTTCTTCCAGCACCATTTGCTGAATAGACTGTTCTGGCCAACCTGGGAGGGCTTGGCAGCCTTGCCAAAAATCACTTGACCAGAGATCTGAGAGTCTATTTCTGGGTTCTTGATTCAGTTCCATTGGTCAATCTATCTGTTTTTATGCCAGTACCATGCTGTTTTTACCATTGTAGTTAAGTAATATACTTTAAGTCAGGAAATGAGAGTCCTCCAACTTCGTTCTTGTTAAAGACATTATTGGCTATTCGGGGTCCCTTACCCTTCCAAATAAATTTGATTATTGGATTTTCCATTTCTGCAAAAAAGGATGTTGGGATTTTTATTGGGATTGTGTTCAATCTGTAAGTCAGTTTGGGTAGAATTGACATCTTAACGAATTTAGTCTTCCAGTCCATGAACATGTAGTGTCCTTCCATTTATTTAAGTATTTTTTTGGTTTCTTTTAGCAATGAAAAGCTGTAGGATTTTCATATATGAACTTTACCATATTGAGAAAGCTCTCTTCTATTCCTATCTTTTGGAATGTTTATATCAAGAAAGGATGCTGTATTTTTTAAAACACCTTTTCTGCATCAATTGAGAGGGTGAGTTTAAAGTCTTCACAGACAAACAAAAGACCAGAATTACAAGAGATACTAAAGAAGTGCTGCAGCCTGAAAGAAAGAAACAAGGGTGAAAGACATGGAGAAGAGTGAAGAAATGAAGATTATTAGGAAAGGTAAATTAAAGGGTAAAAAGACAGACAATAGTAAGATATGACAGTGGAAAGCCAAAGGACAAAATATTATGTGCCGCTAATGTATTTCTAATCTCTTCCATCGTGTCTTTTCATTCCCATAAGATCTGTTACTTTTTCTTGCAGACTTCCAAATTGTTGTTTATGCTCACCCAGTGTTGTCTTAATATATATTTTATCTGTTTTGTCTATTTTCCTTCAATTCTTTGAATTGATTTAGGAGATTTGTGTGATTATCATTGATTAGTTGTCTTAAATCCTGTATCTCGTCAGGATATTTGGTTTTTCCTTTGGCTGGGCCATCTCTTCCTGTTTCCTAGTATGGCTTGTAATTTTTTGCTGATATGTAGGCATCTGAATATATTGGTGAATTTACTCTGATGGTCAGTTTCTCTAGCTTGCCTAGTGTTTTTTTTGTTTTGTTTTTTTCTCCACAGCTCTTCTTTGATTTTTGGTTCAACTTGTTCTACGCCTTTAAAATTGCCCAGCTTAAGTTATTAAAATTGGGCCAACGACTCACTTATGGGGCACAGATTTTCTTCTTGGGTTGGGGCTAAAGAGAGACCTAAAAGCAGTTTTTCTTCTTGCAATTTCCTTGCCAGGCCCATTCTGGCTGCTGTGGGGGTTTAGTAACTCACATTTGTTGTTTTGGGTTCTTCATCTCTCTGTCACTCGCCCTTCTGGGAGTTGCACAGCACTTTGCTGTTCTGCTGACTCCGAAAGCACATCCCTAGGGCAGCTTTTGTTCCTTTCTCTGCTGTTTCTGGGAGAGAGTTGAACCGTGCCTGCCTGCTTTGATGGCATCTTCCCGGAACTCAATATCTATTTTTTCCATGTCACTCTCTACCTGATTGTTGCCTGTGTGTGAAAATGCAGTTATTTTTGTCTATTTTAGACCCAGGAACCTTACCAACTTTTCTTAGTAATTCTAATAACTTATCTGAGATTCTTTAGAATTTTCCATGTAGATAGTTATATAATCTGTAATTAATGATAGCTTTGTTTCTTCCTTTATAACCCATATTTATATTTTAACCACCTGCACTGTCTAGGACTTCCAGGAAAGTTAGAATAAAAAAGACATTGGCAGGCATCCTTAACTTGCTCCTGATTTTAAAGAAATTTTTGTCAGTATTTCGGTATTAGTTACCATGTCCTCTGTAGGTTCTTATAGAAGTCCTTTATCAGGTTAATGAAGTTCATGTCTCTACTTAGGTGGCTGCAGTGTTTTTGTTTTTTAACATGGAAGGATGTGAATTTTATCAGATGCTGTTACTCTATCCACTAAGGTTATCATAGGACTTTTCTTTCAACCATTTTGAATGGTCTCAGTCTTGTTTGTACTTTCTAAATTCTTTTTTTATTTTTTCCATTATTGAATAAGTATTTATTGAATGCTCCTACCATGAGGCACTGCCTTAGGTGCTGAGGTTACCGTGGGGAATAAAAAAAGACACGGCCCCTGCCCTCATGGGACTTTCAGTTTAGCCGGAGGGGGCAGGCACTAAGCAAGAAACAAATTAATAAAATCATTACATGTTGTAGTAAGGGTCATGAAGGAAACAAATAGGATAGAGAATAAAAAGGGAAATCCACAATAGGAAGGATTTGGTCAGGGACCGCCTCTCTGAGGAGGTGGTTTTAAAGCTGGGATCTGAAGGCTGAGAAAGAAGCAGCTGGGACAAGCCAGGTGGAGGAAACAGGGTGAGGCTCTGAGGGAGCAGTGAGTGGGTGGTCTTGGAGAAACTGTCAGGAGGGCAGTCTGGCAGGCGCGAGTGAGGGGAGGGCTGGGAAAGGGGCCTGCAGAGACTGAGGGGGCAGAAGCATGCAGGGCCTGGCAGGCTCCATCTGGGAAGGCGAGTGCCTTTCATGCCTTCTAGAAAAGGGGCTGCAGAGGGCCATTAGCTGGGCCCCACGGGCCTAAGGGCATCAGCACCCAGGCCTAGGGTGGAATGTGTGGCCCTGGGTCGCCCTTGGGCTGGCCGGGGGCACCGGGCACGTGTGTGTGTGTGTGTGTGTGTGTGTGTGTGTGTCCCACCAAGCTGCAGCAGTGTAGAGGAGACCCAGGACACCAGGAAGTAGGTGAGAAATGTGAGCTTCAGCTTCACCTTCATGGCTGCACCCCTCCTTGCTAAATTCTTACCCAATTTTTCAAGGACCTTAAAAACTTCCCTGACTTTTCCCTCCTTTCCATTATAAGGAATTCCTCCTCCTTTCCCTTCATTCAATGATTAGTTTGAGAATGGGGACCAGATATTATTTACTTATTTATCCCAATGCTTAGCACATTATCTGGCACATAGCAAAAAATGCAAACAAAATGTTGGCATAATTACAGAGTGAGCCTTTCTTAGGGCACTTAATAGTTTTGATTTTATAGATTTTTTTTTTTTTTTTTTTTTTTTTTTTTTTAGGAGGTACCAGGGATTGAACCCGGGCCTCCTATATACGGAGGACATGCTCAACCACTGAGCTACACCTTCTGACTTTATTGATTTTTGTCCACATTTTCAAACTGCTCCCTTTCCCCTTGACTGAAAGATTTCAAGTGCAAGAGCCACATCTGATTATTCTCTTTGTTCCTCTATCACCTAACCCAGGGCCTGATTCAGAGCAGTGTTTGATGAATGAATCCTTGCTCTTTTTGGTAAACTCTCTCTTTAAAACTGTCCAATCAAACTTCCAGTAGTAGCTGATCCCTCTTCAAGGTCCCCTTCGCAGACAGAGGTTTGCTTCAATGTCATACTCAGGGAGCCAGACCAGGTCTAATGTTTAAGGAAAAGGAATTTACTCCTTTGCTTTGTATTAATTTTTTAAAAGTAATTTTGCAACAGTCTGGAGTCAGAATTTACATGGCAAGATTGAGCATCATCACTTGTGAGCTGGTTTGGGAAATGTCAGTAGTAGTTTGTATAGCCAGCTCCTGCAAAATCTAACTCTGTTTTCTTCCCTTTGCTAAATGGAGTTTCAGGGACTGAGATTGAGATGCAGTCTAGGGTGTGAGAATGGTTGCTAAGAGGAAACAGTGGGCTTGAGTGACCAGGAATGGAAAATGGAGAAAGCAAGCCAGAAGGAGGGTACCTTTTCTGTTACAGAGTCTGAACTGAGGTCAGGGCAACAGTGTTAGACAGTCAACCAATGGACAGATCTTTACTAAGCCCTTACTTATTGCCCAGCCCTGTGCTAGGCATTGTGGAGGTGAGAGGGACTTGTGGGCCTTGGCCCCAGATCCCTACGAATTTATAATCTCACCTTGGAAACAAACTACACATTTGATAAGTTAAACAGCACCACAAGTCCACCTGTTCATTCATTCATCCATTTATTTGCTTAGTATTTCTAAACCCCTACTATGTGCCAGCACTAGGGAGATTCAGGGATGCTTTGGGAAGCTCATAGTTGGATGAGGGAATTGGCTTTTTAAACAGCTGCAGCACATTGTGGAACAAATACTGGGGAACACAAAGGATACAGCAACTCTCAGAGGGGAGTCACAAATGGATTAACCGAGGACATAAATTTGGTGTAGAAATTCATTATTAAGATAGGAGAAAAGGATATATGCAAAGTCACGGAAACTTGAAGAGCACAGCTAGCTTGAGGAATGTTGACTGTCATGAGTGGAGTATGGGAACATGATGGAGGGTGAGAGAGGAGGAAAGAGGGGGCAACAAGAAGTGAGGCCTGAAAGGTAGGCAGGGTTTGGGCTCCGAAGGCCCTTCATTCCTGGTGAGAAGGTGTGTGGACCTTATCCTGAGTGCACCAAAAGCTATTTAACCATCCAAGCAGAGGTATAATGTGATCTGATTCATGTTTTAGAAAGTTCCAAATGGTCAGAGTGAAGAAAACAGATAGGGGGAGAAGAAACCTGAAAAAGGGAGACCAGGGAAGAAGAGTGTTTGAGCTGAACCTTGAAAAATGAGTAGAATTGAATGCGTAAGAATGAGAAAGAAGGTTGTTCCAGGCAAAGGGAGTGGCAAAACCTATGCTATAGGAATCGGAAAGCATTTGGGGTGTCAAGGGGCCTGTGAAGAGATCAACTGATTGGAACCCCAAAAATGTCATAAAGTTGGAGAGTGGGTGATACACATTAGGTGGGGTATCGGGGGCTCAAAAGCCTATAGAACCAAGTGAGAAGAAGTCCACCAAGTACTCCAAAAATCTAAGGGATTGGAGATGTAGCAGAAAGTAGTAGGAAGAGGTCAGTTGGAGATAGCATAACCTAGGTTCTGAAATCATCTCTGCCACCAACTCGCTACATAAGTTTGAACAAGTTATTTCTCCTTTCTAGACCTCAGTTTTCTTGCTTTTAAAATGAAAAGGCTGACTAGCTCTTTTCCAGCACTGGTAATTTTGGATGCCAAGTGTCAGCCTTTATGCCTTTATTCTTTTGTTCACTAGTGTGTTTGCATTTTCCTCAGACTTCCCCAGCCATGCTTACTTCTAGCTTCATCCTGCCAAGTCCAGTCTCACCGAAGGAAGCAGAATTAGTGGAAAAGACAGAATAAGACCAAGAAAGCATATAATATCCTTAAAGAAATAGGACTGAAGCAGGAATAAGCAGTGATGAAGAAGACACTAACCAAGGAAAACCTAATAATTGAAATAACAGGCTCAACACATAGTTTGAATAACAGAAAGGAAAAAACTGAAGAAGGATATACCAGTTAGCTTTTGCTGAGTAACAAGCCACCACCAAACTTAGTGGCTTAAAACTGTAGCCATTTATTACTGCTCATAGTTTGCAGATCAGCCAGGCAGCTCTGTTGATCTTGGTTATACTCAGTTGATCTCATCTGAATTTGTGCAGGCTTCTGTGGTCAGCTGGAGGGTCATCCTCTCACTTGTGTGACAGTTGTCTAGCTGTCAGCTGGGACAAAGTGGCTGATAGGGACACGTGTCTCTGTGGTCAGTTGAATTATGTACCTCAGAAAAAAAGCATGTACTTAATCTGTTTCATTCCTGTGGGTGTGAACCCATTGTAAATAGGACCTTTTGAAGATGCTATTTTAGTTAGGGTATGGCCTGAAACTAAAATGATTGGGTCTTAACCTGGATTACTAAAGTTCTTTATAAACAGAAGAAATTTGGACAAAAGTGAGAGAAAGTGAAGGGGAAGAGCCAGAAGCAGAAGTCATTGGGAACCTGGAAGAGAAAGGAGAGGATATTGCCATGTGATGGGAAAGCTAAGGAACCCAAGAACTATTGGCCAGCTAGAATGCTACTGACCTGCAGAAAAGGAAGCCTTCTATCCAATGCCTTGATTTGAATTGCTGGCCCCTGAAACTGTGAGCCAGTATATTCCCAGTGTTTAAGCCAACCCATTGGGTAGTATTTGTCATAGCTGCGAGGAAACTAAGACAGTCTCTTATTGTCCTGTACGCTCGCTCAGGATTGTTCACATAGTGTTTTCAGTTTTCTAAGAGAGAGATACGCAATTGGTCAAAATATGTCACAAGGCCAGCCAAGAGTCAAGGGTGGAAAAATAGACTCCACCTATTGATGAAAGGAGCAGCAAACTAACACTAGAAAGGGCATAGACATAAGAAGGAACAAAGGATTGTGGATTGTGGCCTTTTTTTTTTTTTTTTTTTTTCTGTCTACCAGTGTGCATCCTCTGAACAGAGTTATTCACACTCCTTCCACATGCCAAATATGCTTACCCCCATATCAGAATCCAGAAAACTTCTCATCAAAATTTCTCATCATCATATTTGAAGATCTCATGCTCTATATAAGGTTCCAATGAAACTCTTAAATATGGCCCCTTTTCATTTGGAGATCCATGAACAAAGGACTAAGTTATCTGATCCATACAGCTAAAATGCACAGGTGAGGCAGGTAAAGGATAAATATAATGGACACTTATTCAAAAAGGGAAAGAATAGGAAGCAAATAGCAGTTGGTCTATAGCATTGCTGAAATACAGCTGGGTTAATATTGCCAGGTTTTCCTTCCCAGCAGAGTAGGAAATATTCCTTGATTAAGTCTAAGGTTCTGATCTCTGGGAGTGGTTCCTTGTCTATTTTTCTCCCTGGCTCTTGGGTCCATCCTCTGGGACTCCTAAGAAATGGCCTGCATTTGTAGTTAGGTAGCTTTCTCAACCTACTTCCTGCCTGTAGAAAGTCGGGGGCCCAGAGGCCTTTTTACAATTTGAACAACTCAGATCAGGTACAGTAACTGTGAGGGATAATGTGTGTTAATCACCTAGCTCGGTACCTGGCCTTGAGTAAATGCTCAGCAAATCTTAGTCTCCTCCAACTCTCCTTCTACTTCCCCTAAAGCCCTGTCTTACAATTTATATTATGACTCAGGAGGGAACATGGTAAGTCTCTATCAACTCAGGGTGAGTTTCTCAATTGGTTCCTTGAATGGCTATTGAGCACCTACTATGTGCTCTAGGCTCTGGGATATAACCATTAGTAAATCAGCCATCTCTGCCTTTGTGGAACTTACATGCAAGTGGGGGAAGTTAGATGGAAAGTAACAACCCATAAAATAATTACAGACCCATCATAAAAGCACTATGTTGGAAACAAGGTGCTGAGACTGGGCAGCTGGGGAGACCTTGATGACCGGTGATAACAGAGAATGTAAAGAAGGGAAGAGGAGGCTAGAAAGGAATCAGAAAGGGAGGCTGAGGACAATCAGACAGCCTTTGTCTCCTCGATTTTGCCTGATGACTGCAAAAAGAACACTTTAGTTCAAATAAACAAATAAATCTAGAGAAATATGATCTGTCATAGCAGACTCAACACAATTAGTCATGATTCCCTCTAGGATTGATATAATGGTAGTGGGTGTTAGGAGCCCTGGATTCCAATGCCAGCAGGGTCTCCAACTCCCTGTGTGTCTTTGGGCCAGTCCCTATCCTCTCTGGGCCCCTGGCTCCTCAGATCTAAACTGAGGAGGCAGGATTTGGTGTTGTACAACCACCCATGGCTTTATCAAATGAATAGCACCCTCCCTGGGAGTTTAAGCAGCCCCAGGAAGGCAGATGGCTGGCTGCTGCCCAGAGTTTCTGACTATTAGAATTCCCCCTTCTCTGCCTAGCTATGCACTTTCCTTGCATTGGGTTCCAGCTCTAGGCCATCCTTTCTTTTAAGTGTTTACTTTAGTCAAACAGTTGGCAAAGCACAGTATCCCTGATGCTGTGATGATCTGGCCTAGATGCTGTTCCAGAAAGTTATCACTCAGTCGTCGTTCAGTCAGTGCATTTGGGGAGTGCCTGCCATGTTCTGTGCTTTAAAAACATCTCCTTTCCATGAATAAGAGTGGGTAATAATGATAGACATAATAATAAGAGCCACCACTGTGTAGTACCTATGTGGACTCAAAGAGGCTGGGTCATTGAGTTTATTTATTTATTTTTTTAAGATTTATTTTATTTATTTATTTCTCCCCACCCCCTTGTTGTTTTTCAGTTGCTGTGTCTGTTCATCTTCCTTGTTTCTTTAGGAGGCATGGGGAGCCGAAACTGGGACCTCTGATGTGGGAGGGAGGTGCCTAATCGCTTGAGCTACCTCCGCTCCCTGCTTTGTTGTGTCTCTCACTATGTTTTTCCTCCCTGCGTTTCTTGTTGCATCATCTTGTTGCATCAGTGTGCCGCGCCTGCCCGTCACATCAGCTCGCTGTCTTCTTTAGGAGGCATCGTGATCCGAACCAGTGACCTCCCATGTGATAGGCAGGAGCCCAGTTACCTGAGTCACATCCGCTTCCCTGGGTCATTGCATTTAATCCTTACATCTGTCTTAGGAAGTGGGTACCCTTGCCACAATTTCATAGACTAGGAAACTGAAGCTCAGAGGGTTAAGCCAGCTAGTGGTGGAGGTGTAATTCTAATCCATAAACATCTGGCTCCAGAAGTCTAGTCTCTTTACCACCAGTTTTTTTTCACCAGCTGCATTTAAGAACAACAGAAGAACCAGGGAAAGTTTCTTGTCTTTCCCTGTCTGAATCTTTCCCCTTTGCCAGGTTCCAGAAGGAAAGGATTGTTTCCATTTGAAGTGCCTCTCAAACTCATCCAGCAAGAAGCCCCTGGGGAAGTATTGCTCAGTCACAGCTCCCATCTGTCTTTGAGCTGATGTCTCCTTTGTATACCCCTAAAGTCATAGAGTAAAGTAGAGATCCTGTTTTCCACCATATCTGCCCAGAAGTTGACTTTCCTGCCTGGATCACTCACTTCCCTTTCAAGTTTGGGTTGACAAAACAAAAAACAAACAAACAAACAAACAAGCAAACCCCACAAAAACAAAAGCCGAGCCTAATGCTCTATCCTTCACTTGACACACAGACCCAGCAGGACACAGGTGACACCAAAACATTGGGAAACCGCAAGCAGGAAATCACTGTTACAGGGTGTGATTGTTTAAGGCCCTTTAGCAAATAATCACCCCAGGAGCAGAGATGTTCAGCAAGGGCTGTGGACTTTGTCTCTGGTGATGCAGGACCGTTTTATTCATTTTTGTGTCAGTCGCATGCGTATGTAATGGGGGCAGGCCTCAGAGAGATGGCTTTTTTCGGCTGAAGTGAATTGGTCACCAAGAAGCTTCTGGTTACCTGTAAATTATATTAGAGGAAGTTGAGGGGCAGGGTAGACTTTAGGATTGGCCCTTCTAGCAGCTTAACAATGTGGTTTGAGACCCTGACTCTTTCCCCTTCTCCACTCTCTTATCCCAAGCCAGCTTCATCCAAAGACCAGCTCTACTCTTGGTCACAGGATGGCTGCCAGGAGCAGCTGGGGCTACATCCTGCCGAGAACAGCACTGCTTTACAAGGCTGTCTCCTAAGAGGGAAGAAGCCTCTTCCCCAGAAAGTTCCTAGGAATCCTTTCCTTGGACTGCATTGGCTGGAAGGGAAAAAGGATCCCCTTGGTAGGCTTAGATTATTCAGGACCCACCTTTGGATTAGACACATCTTCCCTGAGTCACTCATGGCTGCTGTGTGGAGGAGTGGAGCTCTGAACATATTCCACGTTCTGTGGAAAGATTGGAAAATGGGTGCCCAGGAGGCAGTCATGTGACCACTGTTGTTGCCTCCCGATCAGTGTCACTGGTTCGTTACAGAAACTCTCCAAATTCCTGAACTCAGGAACTTCTTAACTAACATTTGACTCTGTGCTGGGCAATAGCTTGTTTTGAATTTTAGGGGCAAGCCAGGAAGGTCTATTCTCTACTGCCCAGGAGGGAGAGAGGAAGCAGGGAGCTGGGGCTTGCGACAAGAGCAAGGAGGGCAGGACAGGTGCACAGACAGGTTTTGCTCAGAGGTCAGTGCTTCCTTGCTTCATTTGAATTAGAATCACCTGGCTGGGTGTTGGGGTGCGGTAGGTTGCTTTCAAAATGAGAGTTGTAGGCACTTTAAGTCAGAATCTTTGGGGCTAGGGTCTGAGAATTTGCATTTTAACAAATTCCAGTGATTCTGTGTTCACTGGGCTAGAGCTGATGGCTGAACCATAGAGGTTAGCTCTAAAAACGAAGAGGGTGAGGCCCATTGTCTAACTGTGAGCTTCAATCACAGTTCAGCAGATAGTTGGCATTTGGAGTGCAAGGTGAAGGAACTGGTCGTAATGTGGCAAAAAAACCTATACTATGTTGAATTCTATTAGGAAAGGCCAGGTCATGGGTGATAATTTTTTTTTTAAGATTTATTTTATTTACTTATCATCACCCCCCCTCATTGTTGGCACTCATTATCCATTCTCTGTGTCTATTTGTTGTGTGCTCCTCTTCTTTTTAGGAGGCACTGGGAACTAAACCTGTGACCTTCCATTTGGGAGGGGGGCACCTGATTGCTTGAGCCACCTCTGCTCCCTGCTTGTTGTGTCTCTCATTGTGTTTCCTCATTGTGTCTCTTCATTGTGTCATCTCGTTGCGTCATCTTCTTGTGTCAGCTCGCCTCGCCAGCACATTGCATCAGCTTGCTGTCTTGCTCATCTTCTTTAGGAGGCAAGGGAACCAAACCCAGGACCTCCCATGTGGTAGATGGGCACCCAACTGATCGAACCACATCAGCTTCCCATGGGTGACAATATTTTTTCATTGCTTTTTATTAGCCAACATTTATTAAACCCCCTTACATTATAAACCCTGAAGATACTGATCTTTAAAAGTTTCTCTTCTCAGACAGTTACAGTGTATTGTGTTGGGGAGACAGGATATGTAAACAGATAGTTACAACATAGCATGAGAAGTGTCAAATGAAACCCAGGGGGCTCCAGGAGCCCTTGGAGAGGCCTCATCGGGTCTAGGAGCTTGTATGGGTTTCCTAGGGCTGCTATAAAAAATTACCACACACTTGGTGGCTTAAAACAGCAGAAATGTATTTTCTTACACTTATGGAGGCCAGAAGTTCAAAATCAGCCTCATGGGCCTGAAATCAAGGTGCTGGCAGGGCCATACTCCCCCATTTCTTGCCTCTCCCAGCAGCTGCCAGCTTTACTTGATTTATGGCTGCATCTCTCCAATATCTGCCTCTGTGGTCACATCACTTTCTCCTTTTTTGTGTCAAATCTCTCTCAGCCCCCCTCTCATAAGGAAGAATGGATGGGATTACATTTAGGGACCACCTAGATAATCCAGGATAATTTCCCCATCTCAAGATATTTAATTTACTCACACCTGCAAATTCCTTTTTTTTTTTTTTTCCATTTAATGTAACATTTTCCAGTCTCACGGTTTAGAGCCTAGATATCTTCAGACCTAGATATCATTCTTTAGCCTCCCACAGGGGTCAAAGGGAAAGATGACCATGGGCATGTGTCTTTAAGAAGAAGTAGGAGACAGCCAAATAAAGCAGATGGGAGGAGAACATTAGAAAAAGAAATAGAACATGTGCAGAAGCAACAAACCCCTGGGACCTGCAAATTGTTTTTATGGATGGGAGAGTCATAGCATGGGGCAAGAGAGCTGAGGTAGGAAAAGGGGCTGGAGTGAGGTGGGCTAGAGCCAGAGGTGAAGGTCCTCAGCTGTGGACTATATTCCATGGCTAAGAGGGTGTCATCAAAGGGGTGTAAGCATATGAGCAGCCTGATCAGGTTCATATGCTGGCTGCAATGTGGAGAAGAGATTCTAGGGGGACCACAGCTGAAGGTGAGGTGACCATGCAGGAGAATACTGCAGTGTTGCCAGATGGAAAATGATTAGACATGGACAAAGAAAGTGAACAGGGAGGGGGGTGGATCTGGGGCCGGTGTAGGAGATGGAATTGACATGACTGCAGGGTCGGATGGGGAGAATGAGAGCAAGGGGAATGTCAGAACAAGATGCCCCGGTTTCTGGCTTTCATTAATAAAAGGAACCCTGGGGGAGGAGCCCAGGAGGGAGGAGGGGACAGGTAAAGAGGTGCATTATGGTAATGTTGATTTGACTGGGGTATGGAGCATTCAGTTATCCAGGAAGCAGTGGAGTACCAGCCCTGTGGAGAAGGAGAAGAATCTTGGCTGGAGGTGTAGATTGAGGTGGTAGGTGAAGTGATGGACGAATGGGATCACCTCGGGAGACAGAGGACAAAGGTGGTGGATGGATGGAGAAGGAGGCATTCACAAGGGAGACTGAAGAGGACCACTTGCAGAGGTGGGAGAAGAATTTTAAGGGCTTTGAGTTTAAAAGATCTTGTTTGACTGTGATCTTTGCATTTTAACGAGGATGACTAGGCTTACGCCACAGGAATAGCTTTCAAATGGTGGAATTTGGAAGCCCCTGAAGGAGAGAGATTTGGGGTGAGGAGCTTCTCAATCATGGACATAGGCAACTGCCCTCTGCCTCTTTGCTGACCCAGCCCCAGCCATCAGTATATCATCAGCCTCTGTGATAATGGTCACCTTTGAGATCCAGGGAGGCCCCAGGTACCACCAGGAAGCCAGCCACATTTGTTGCTGTTTTTTAAAATATTTTATGTACCAACAGTATGACTGAAGGAGAATCCAGGGAAGCAGAATGGGCAGAAAAGGAGCCATTTATGCTGTTCAAATATCCTGTTTCTGTTGGCTGGGTGAGATCAACTTCTCCCCTAGAGTCATTTCCTGCTTCTGCCCTTCCTTCCCCTCCCCACACTGCAGAAATTCTAAGACTCAGATTGTCAGAGCTGGTCTGGAAGTGAGAAATCTGCAGCCCAGAGAGGGGACGTTCTTTATCTCAGAGGAGCTGGCACAGGTGTCTACTAGCACCTCGAGTCCCCCATCAGAGCCCACACTGCCATCAGCAAGGGTCAGTTCTCCGGGGCTCAAATAATAATGACAACTGTTGATAATAATGTACAATCTTACAGTCTTAGGAAGTACTTTTTATGTACATTATTTGCTCAGTCCCCAAACCCATCAGGTAGGTATCGTAAACCCTGTCTATAGCTGAGGAAGCAGGTTCAGAGGGGAAAGGGGATTTGCCTAAGCCCCGGGACCAGAACCCAGGTCTTCTAGACTCTGGACCCTGTGCACTTCCTCCTCATGGTGCTGCTTCGATCGTGGGGTTGCAGGGCTTGGTACCAGACGGCATCTTGATTGCTTGCTGGAGACTCTAGGGCCAAGCTGTCTAGGGCTGTTGGACACTTGCCATGTGGTTCTTTAAGAAAGGGGAAAAAGAACCAGAAAGGCAGGGAGGGGGCCACTGAAAACAGATGATTTCCCAATTTTGCAATGGTCTGACTCTTGGGGGATCTGAAGAAGGAGAATGTTTTGATGCAGCTGAAGATACATTTCTTGACCTAAAGAAATAAGCTTGTAAGCTTTTAGCTTGAAAAAAGAAAATCAAGTCATCCATATGACAGACATCATTCCATTACTAAGTAAGGTCTTCGCTATTCATCCTTAAGTCTCAAACCATCAGTCTCTGAGCCTCCCTTGGGACCTGACCACCCCCACCCAAATCCAGAGACTCAGCCTGGCACTTACACAAACCCTTTCCCTACTCCCACCTAAATGTTGACACTCACTTGTCTTTTATCCTCTCCCGTCCTCACCCCAACCCGGACCTCTCTCACACCCAATTCCTAAGCCTTATCCCAGCCTTAACAACTAATTCCATCTCTCACCCAAAAACCTAACCTCACCCCATATCTGACCCCATCCCATCCCTCACCAAATCCCCAAATATACCATCAACTCTATCACCAACAATTCATCCCTCATCCAGACCCAAACATCAAACTTCATCCAACTTTTACCCCCACTGCATCCTTTATTTCATTCTTGAGCCTCAGGGATAGGGTAAAGGAGCCTATTGCACATATCACTGGAAAAAAATTTTTTTTTCCCCTTTTATTTATTTATTTTTTTTTTTAAAGATTTTATTTATTTATTCATTTATCCTCCCCTTGCTGCCTGTGCTCGCTGGGTCAGCTAACCACGCCATGCGGGCGGGCTTGCCTTCACCAGGAGGCCCCGGGAACCGAACCTGGGGCCTCCCATATGGTAAACGGGAGCCCCACTGATTGAGCCACAGCCGCTTCCCTCACTGGAAAATTTTATACATATTTAATGGTTGATGGTTTCCTTCTGAAAGTAACAAAATAAGTATGGCTGTCAGTCTATCCATTGTCCAAATGACTGCATCAGATGACACTGCCAGAACTGAAGCTGCTGTCTCTCATTGTGCCCAGACTAGAAGGAGAGAGTTACGTTTTGTAGCCAGGAAGTTGGGCAGCCATGTGAGTGCTACAAATGGAGCCTGAGAAAAGTACAGTAATTACTTGATGTAATGACATAGTGCTGGGGCCACCTCTGATATGGGAAACGCAGGCACAAGCCATCCATCTTTTCAAGCGAACAAGAGAGGTTCATTTTTCAGATCTGGTAGTGTTCAGAACTCAGTATTTTTTATATCATTCCATTTGCTTATTGTATTGTCTTTTCCATGCCTTTCTCAGTGATTAGCTTTCCCAAACACTTTGGCTCCCTGAAGGATGAAAGGAAATGCCAGGTGGTCTCTCATTACCCCTGGCAGCCCCATTTGGTAGGCCAAGTGACTCTCATTTCAGTTTGCCTGCAATAGCTCAAGCTGTCTTTCTTTGGGAACATGTCAGCTTGATTAGGGAAGGCTCCCATATTGGATTGGAAAAAAAGGAAGAACAGTCTGAGTATTGCTTAAAATGAGATTTGCTGTGTGTGGGTTTTTTTTTTTTTTTTTTTTTTTTTTTCTTTAGTCCCAAATTAGCTTTTTATTTGCAGAAAATCCCAAGGCATTTCATCCAGTGGTGTAGTTAGACCAAAGCTTGAATTAGGTTGGCACATTAAAACCATCCCCTGTTTTTAAAGTGCTGTACACTTGCCCAAATCGTTATTCTATCCATCTTCCACAATATCCCTTTGTGGAAGGCATTATTATGTTCATTTCAGATGAGGAAATTGAGGCTCTGGGGTAAGTGGCTTGTCCAAAAATTGGAGCTTTTCTGATTCCTGATCTCACGAGCCCTTGACAAGCAGTTAGCTGGGGAAGAAAACTGAGGTCTGGAAGGCCTGTTCTGTGTGTCAAGTAGGACTGTCCTAGAAGAGGAGATGTGGCTAGAAGCCAGAATGTTATCTGTGAAAGGTGGCCATGATTTCAAACTTAGAAATTCAGCTCACATAGATGTTCACAACTACTTGAGGTTTCTTGTAATGTCAACTGGATAACCAGGTTTTGGACTTATTTGTTTTGCCTCTGGGTCATTGTTAATATTGGATCTTTTGAAACGTGAGAGCCCTGTGCTTGATACCCATTATCTCATTTAATAGTATCCATATCTATGAAATATGTATACTATTATTCATGCTTTACTAGTGAGAAGTTAAATAACTTGCCTGAGGTCGCACAACTTTGGAGCAGAGTTGTGATTTTGAACCAAGGTCTGGATTACTCTTATCCAGTGCATTTCCTCTCTAAAAGTCAGAAAAAATGGAATTAAGTCTAAGCTTTTTTCTCTTTTCAGCTCTGTGCCTTGGACAAGTTAATAAAATTCAGTGAAAATTGAGTAGAAACTTTGGCCAGGTCATGTGTTAAGTGGGGGGAAGGATACGGAAGGAGTGGGATGGGCAGGAACAGGGAGTACAAAGATGAAAAGGCAGAGTCTCTGTCCTCAATTTTAACATTGGATGAACAAGTAACTTCTTTTCTCTCATGGATGAGAATGCATCCATAAATGAATGAGTTAGTCTTGGTTTTCTGGGAGTTCTCTTCTGGAGCTCATATTCTACAATTCTGTGATATCAGGAGTCTTGGAGTCACAGAGGGTGTTGTCCTAATCTCTTAGATGGACAACTGGATTTCCACAGTGTGGAAGGTAAGCAAATCCCATACTTTGTAGAGCTTCCCTGAAGTTCATCACCTGTGAATGGAAAGCACTTTTTAAATATAGCTATCTGTTTTAATTCATATACCAAAAATTTGAGTGGTTGTTATTATCACCATTTTAAAAATGAGAATAATGAATGACTTTAGTCACTTGCACAATATCATAGAACTAGATCAAAGCAAAGCTGGGACTTGATATTAGAATAAATGCTACACTTTATCACTTTACCATAGGTTACATCCATATGGGTGATGGCTCACTACTTTCTCTACTCTTTCTCTTTCTTGTACACCTATCTTTCAGACAGTAGTTCTCAGAGACTGCTCAATTTCCTTAATTCATATCAGTGAGGTCATGTACTGTTCATCCTTCAATGCCTGGCTTGCTTCACTCAACATAAGGTCTTACAGATTCATCGTGTTATCCCATGTGTCAGCACTTTATTCCTTCTTACAGCTGAGCAATATTCCATTGTATGTATGTACCACATTTTTTTTTATCCATTCATCTGTTGATGGGCACCTGGGTTGATTCCAACTTTTGGCAACGGTGAACAATGCCACTATGAACATTGGTGTGCATATATCTGCTCATGTCTTTGCTTTCAGTTCTTCTGGGTATATACCCAGCAGTGGCATTGCTGGATCATATGGAAGATCTATAGTTAGTTTTTTGAGGAACTGCCAAACTGTCCTCCACAGTGGCTGGACCATTCCACAATCCCACCAGCAGTGGATGAAGGTTCCTATTTCTCCACATCCTCTCCAACACTTATAGTCTGCTGTGTTTTTAATAGCCACCATTCTAAGGGTGTAAGATGGTATCTCAATGTAGTTTTGATTTGCATTTCTCTAATAGCTAGAGATGTTGAGCATTTTTTCATGTGCTTTTTAGCCATTTGTATTTCTTCCTTGGAGAAGTGTCTTTTCAGGTCACTTGCCCATTTTTTAAATGGGTTGTTAGTCTTTTTATTTTTGAGTTGTAGGATTTCTTTATATATGCAGGATATTAGGCTCCTATCAGATATATGGTTGCCAAATATTTTCTCCCATTGGGTAGGCTGCCTTTATTTTCTTGATAATGTCCTTTGAGGTGCAAAAGTTTTTAATTTTCAGGAGATTCCATATATCTATTTTTTCTTTTGCCACTTGTGCTTTGGGTGTGAAGTTCATGAAACCATTTCCTATTACAAGGTCCTGTAGATGCTTCCCTACATTATCTTCCAAGGTCTTTATGGTTTTGGCTCTTATATTTAGATCTTAGATCCATCTTGAGTTGATTTTCGTATAAGGTGTGAGATGGTGTTTCTCTGTCATTCTTTCGGATATGGATATCCAGTTCTCCAAGCACCACTTGTTGAAGAGGCCATTTTCTCCCAACTGAGTGGGCTTGGTGGCCTTGTCGAATATCAGATGACTGTATATGCAAGGATTTATATCAGGACTTTCAATTCGGTTCCATTGGTCAATGTGTCTGTCCTTGTGCCAATACCATGAGGTTTTTACTACTGTAGATTTGTAGTAAATTTTAAAGTCAGGTAGTGTGATACCTCCAACTTCATTTTTCTTTTTCAATACGTCTTTGGTATCCGGGGCCTCTTACCCTTCCAAATAAATTTTGTAGTTAGTTTTTCCAGTTCCTTAAAAAATACAGTGTTGATTTTTATTGGGATTGCATTAAATCTGTAGATGAGTTTGGGTAGGATAGACATCTTGATGATGTTTAGTCTTCCTATCCATGAACAGGAAATATTCTTCCATTTATTTAAGTCTTCTTTGATTTCCTTGAACAGTGTTGTGTAGTTTTCTGTATATAAGTTCTTTACATCTTTAGTTAAATTTATTCCTAGGTATTTGATTCTTTTAGTTACTATTGTAAATGGTATTTTTTTCTTGATTTCTTTCTCAGATTGCTCATTATTGGTATACAGAAATGCTACTGATTTTTGAGCATTGATCTTATAGCCTGCGATCACCATCTCAGACTCCTCAGGATTGGGGGAAGAGCTATGGACGAGAGTGGACTTACTGGTATTCTGTTATAGACATATTGTTATTCACACAATGAAAGTAATTACAACATTAATGTGGAGCCAGTGGCCACCGGATGCCTTGGGGGCAGGGAGAGGGAAAAGCAGTTGTAATACAGGGGCTTTTTCGGGACTTGGGAATTATCCTGAGTGACATTGCAATGACAGATATAGGCCATTTTACATCAGCATATACCATGCAGAACTGTGTGGGAGAGAGTGTGGTCTACAATGTGAACTATGGTCCATGCTTAGTGGCAGAGCCCCAGGATGCGTATATCTATTGCAGGTGATGTGCCACTCCAGTGAAGGATGTTTATGTGGGAGGTTGTGAGAGGAGTGGGAGGTGGGGCATATGGGAATCCCTACAATTTTTGTGTAACATTTATGTAATCTAAATATCTTTTAAAAAATAAAAAAAAGTTATTAAAAAAAAAGAATAAATGCTACAGCTACTGCTTCCTAATGTACACCGTGTGAGTAATTCAGGCCCTGGAAGAAGCTGGTTTACACTGCAGATGAAGCAAAACCATTGACCAGGGCCTCTGGAAACACTATGCAGATATTCCAGTGGGGTTTGCAGGTTGTCTGCCTCCCCACAGACCATCTGACATTTGTCACACTAGATCTTTTTTGTTTTCCTTGTGACCTTGTCCATGAGTCAGTCCTTGATATATCGTAAGACAAACTGGCATGAAGTGGAGCAGTCCAGGTGATCTTTGGGAACCTCTAAGATGCCTGTTGCATGACATAAGGATACTCAGTCTCCCTGAAGCCCGTCTGTCTTGGACCAGGAGATGGGAGGCTTTGGCCCCTTCTGTAGAAGACAAATGTGCTTACCACTTATATGATGTCACTCGCATTTCTCCACCCATTACAGGCTCTTGCTCCTGACTGGTGGTCATCATACGTCATAATAGGCTACATCCCTCTCCTTACAGAGAAGTGTGGTTTAGGTAAGGTTCTTCATTCTGTCTACTGAAGAGCTTTAAGATATCTTTGCATTGAAAACAAACCGCCTGGGGGACCAAATTAAGAAATAACTTAACAGTAAAAATAAAAAGCTGGTGGACGATTTCCAAATATTGATTGGTACACAATGCTAGCTGGTCGTTTGGGTTAAAATGGTTTTGTTTCTTTTTGCAGCCTTTTGTATGTAGCCATCACATCATTCTCTAATTTTATGTACTCAGAGGTACATAGGGAGGTCTCTGAGCTCAGGAAGTGAGTATGTTGGTAACCTTAGCAGCACACAGAAAAGATGGAAAAGTCTAGTATTCTTACTGCTAATCCCTTTCCTCTTTCACTTTACCATTCTAACTCCCATCTAATAGCCTCAGGAAAATCTTTCTTTTTTCGCTTCGCTGCAAACCTAAAAGCAGTTGTAATTGTGATCAGTATCATCAAGACACATGCATTCATCATGGCAAGGGAAGAGGTGGTTTTGAAATGAAATCAGATAATTGTTGAAAGTTCCCAGACGTCCCCTTCAGAAGCTTTGTAAAAAAAAAATCTTTCTCTTCATCCTCCTTTAATTATTTATAAAACTGTTTTTTATCAAGTAGCAATATTCACAAGAAATAGGAAACTAAGTCTTTTTCAATCTCACTATGCTTCCTGTGGGTTTGGTTTCTGCTGTGATAAGAGCATTACTTTGCAGAGATTTTTAGTGCAATTATACAGTATTTTGACTACCTTCTGGCCTTTGTGGGCTAGCCTGGGCATCTGATAGCCATTTAAGACATTCTTTTTGTTTTGTTTTGTTTTTTGTTTTAATTTATTAACGAAGTTATGGTTTTACAGAACAATCATGCATGAAATACAGGATTCCTGTATACCACCCTATTATTAACACCTTGCATTGGTATAGTATATTTGTTATAGTTGATTAAAGCACATTTTTATAATTGTACTATTAACTATAATGCAAGGTTTAACTGCTTGTGTTGTGTAGTTCAATGGATTTTTTAAAAATTTTATTCTATATCCCTGGTCCAAGCAACTGGCTAGGTGCAAGTCCATCTTCCGTGCCTCACTGGGAGGCCTTGGGCAGACCAGCTGGCTCCAATCTGGACCTTGGTGGTGGGTGGTGCTCGCGGCGCCCCCACCTTCCCCTGGGCCCGGAGAGAGCTGTGCGACAGGCATGTGTGCACGTGAGCTTGGTGGGGCAATCACCTTCGGTGGAAGCAACTGAGTTTCACTGGCGGAGACTGTCCTGAAGCCCAGCAAAGCCACCAAAGCACTAGAGCTTCCAAAAAGAAAATCAATAAAAGAAAGGAAAGAATGGCAGGTGGTTTCTCCAAGGCCCAGGTTTCCGGGAGCCCTGTATCTTCCAGGAGCTGGGCTGAAGCTCAGCTGGCATCAATACTGGGCATAGGAAGGCCAGCGGACCGTGTACAGTACTGGAAGATGTGTTCCTCCGCCTGGACAAAGACCACTTGGTCAATGTATCAGGAGGGCCCATGTCATATCGCCACCAGCTGGAAGAGAGCCAGCTTTGGAAGGGAGGACAGCCAAGGCTGGGAGCACCTCCTCAGTGGACAGGCCTTCCCTGGGGAGATGCAGCTCATTCACTATAACCATGCATTCCATACAAATGTCACAGATGCTGCAAAAAGTCCAAATGGATTGGTGGTAGTTCCTGTGTTTATAAAAGTTCCTGATTCATCAAATCCATTTCTTAATGGAATGCTCAACAGAGATACTATCACAAGAATAACATATAAAAATGATGCATATTTACTACAGGGACTTAATATAGAGGAACTATATCCAGAGACCTCTAGTTTATGGTGGGGTGATGACTATCCCACCCTGCTGTGAGACAGCAAGTAGGATAAAAATGAACAAACCTGTCTATATAACCAGGATGCAGATGCATTCCTTATGTCTGCTTAGCCAGATTCAGCCATCTCAGATCTTTCTGAGCATGAATGACAACTTCAGGCCTGTCCAGCCACTCAACAACCGCTGCATCCGCACCAACAACAACTTCAGTTTACGGGGAAGGACTCCAAACAACCGAGCCCAGAAGTTTCAGTGGAGAGTAAATGAATGACTCCTCCAGTAGGGAACTAAGCCAAGAAAAGCCCCACTTCAGTGAAATACTACAACTGTGACTTGACATAGCTTAAGAGTGTTCTTCTTCTACTCTCTCCTTCCTTCCCAAGCCTCATTCACTCTTTGGATTGGCCCTTTCTTCATGAAAGTGTCTGCAAAGCCACAGCAGAGGAATAAGTTTCTTAGACATACTCAAAAACACACCCACAGCACACATGCATCTATATACACACAAGCATCTATATACACACAAGCAAACATACATGCTCACACATACTCACACAGCCTCAAAATGGGCAGTCAAGATTCAGAAATGAAAGGCTCATTCATAAGCGGTCGTAGAAGAAAATAACTGCAGTTAACTTCGTGACAATTTTGATACCATTTTCCCGAACTCATAAATCTACCCAATGAGACTTTTCAGCCTTTGTATATACAAAATTCTTCCAAAAGAGAGAGAGGAGAAAACAGCTCCAATAGCTAGTGAACTTTGTTGTTTGCATCAAATAATCTCAGATAGTGTCCTAGGATCCTTCTTTTTTTTTTTCAAGATTTATTTATTTCTCCTCCCCTGCCCCCTCATTGTTTTTTTTTTTTTTCACTTTCTATCTGCTCTCTGTGTCCATTCGCTGTGTGTTCTTCTGTGTATGTTTGCCTTCTCTTTACACGATACTGGGAACCAATCCTGGGACCTTCCAGAGTGGATAAGGTTGGCCAAGGACATTTATTTCTAGATTATGATTCTTCTGTTTACTCAATTAAAAAGAAAGAGGACAGACATTGAAGAGATACACAATGTTTATGTATCACTGCAGGTTATAAAGAAATGGAATTTTTTCCCTCTTTGTCACATATCTGTAATAGGATTTGCCAAGATCAGAATTGATCCATTTGCTGTTTCTTGTTTTCCAAAGGTCATAAATTATGCTTGGTTATTGTTAACAGCTCAATAAATGTGTTTAACAAGCTAATTTCATTTTTCTGGCTTTGGTCTGTTCTTCTTATTTATAGACTAAGCCTGGCTCCATGCAGCTGTATTCTTTGGTTTAACTTGGGGTAATTTGTTATTCAGCAATGGATAACTATACAATTAAATTAGTTGATTTTCAAATGTTAAACCCACTTTGCATTTTGGGCTAAACCCCTCTTAATCATAATGTGTATTATGTTGCTAGTATATTGCTAAATTTGACTGGCTTATATTTTAGTAAAGATTTTTCTGTTTCTGTTCCTGAGAGATATTGTTCCATAAATTTCTTTTCTTGTAATGCCCTTGTCAGGTTTTGGTATCAGGGTGATTCTGGCCTTATAAAATAAGTTGTGATACGTTCCATTTTCCTCTATTTTCTGAAAGAATTTGGGTGGGACTAGTATTATTTCTTCTTAAATATTTGACAGAATTCACCAGCTGAAGCCATGTCACCTAGAATTTATTTCTGGTAAGATTTTTGAATATTAATTCAATGTCTAATAAATGTGGAACATTTGCATTTTCTGTTACTCCTTGTATCAGGTTTGCTCATTTCTGTTTATTTAAAGGAATTTTTTCCCTTTCTTTAAATACTCAAGTTTGTGGGCATAAAGTTTTTCCTAGTATGCCTATTTATCCTTTATTGTTGGCAGTCTCTATAGTCATATCCTATGTCATAGTATTTTGTTTTTTCTTGATCAATCTTGCTAGAGGTTTATCCATTTTTATTAATATTTCAAGAAGCACTAATTTTTGACTTTGTTGATTTTTTAAAATTGTCTATCCATTCTCTATTTAGTTAACCTGTGTTCTTATTTTCACTATTTCCATTCTTCTACTTCGGTTTAATTTGCTCTTCTCTTACTAGCTTCTTAAGGTAGGAGATTAGATAATTAATTCCACATCTTTCTTTATTAATATGAGGATTTAAAGCTATAAATTGGCCTCGAAGCATGCTTTTGATGCATCCTATACATTTTGATATGTTTTTTCATTACCTTCTGTTCAAAATATTTTCTAATTTCCCTTGTGATTTCTACTTTGGTCCATGGGTTATTTATATGTGTGTTCTTTAATTTTAAAATAATTTGGGATTTTTCCAAGTATCTTATGATTGATTTCTAATTTAATACTGCCCGGGTTAGAGAATTTACTCTGTATCATTTGAATTTTTAAAATGATTTATTTCTGGCCCAGCATATGGATTATCTTGCTGAATATTCCCTGTGCAACTAAATATAATGTGTATTCTACATTTGTAGGATATAGCATATATAAATGTTAATTAGGTCAAATTGGTTGGTAGTGTTGCTCAAATCCTCTAACTATATATGAATATTTTTGTCTACTTTTTCTATCATTTACTGAGAGTGAGGAGTTAAAATCTCCAACTGTGATTGTGAGTTTTTCTATTTCTAGGTTTAGTTTTGTTGATTTTTGCTTAAGTATTTTGAAGCTCTATTGTAAGGTGCATGCACACATAGGATTGTTAAGTCTTCTTGATGAATTGATCCTTTATCATGAAATGTTCTTCATATTTACCTAATATTAATGTAGCCACATGCCTTTTCTTTTGTTTAATGTCTGCATAGTTTATATTTTTTCAACCTTTTATATTCAAATGTCTTTCTATTTAAAATGTGTTTCTTGTAAGAAGCCTATAGTTGGGTCTTGCTTTTTTATCCAGTCTAATGCTTTCTGCCTTAAATGGGAATTTTAATCCATTTTCATAAAATCTAATTATGATGGTTAAGTTTAAGTCTCCCATATTATTTATTTTCTTCTTAATCTCATTTGTTCTGTGTTCCTCTGTTTCTCCTTTCCTACCTTCTTTTAGGTAAAGTGTGTGTATATCTTATATTTCACTTTATCTCTCACATGGTTTAGCTAAACCTCTGTGATTTTTTTTAAATGGCTCTTCTAGAGAAGATAGCAAATATTTTTTAAGTTAGTACAGACTATTTTAAAACAATAATGTAGAATATTACCACAGTATCATTTTATCTCTGTCCCTCCTACCATTTGTATTCTTGTCTTATATTTTCCTTTTATAGATGCCTTAAACCCCATGGACATTGTTATTATTTCTGTTTTAAACAGTCAATATTCTCTTCAAAGAAAAAATATAGTTTTAAAAACTGTTTTGTATTTACTCAGATAATTACCCTTTCTAGTGCTTTTCATTTATTCCACAGATCTGGCTTAATCTCAAATCATTTCGCTTCAGCCTAAAGTACTTCTTTTGGTATTTTGCAGCAGTATAGGTGTCTGCTGAAGATGAAGTCTCTCAGCTTTTTTTTTTTTTTACCGGGAGGTCCTGGGGATCAAACCCAGGCCCCTCCATATGGGAGACGGACGCCCAACCACTTGAGCCATATCCGTCCCCTCTCTCAGCTTTTGACTGCTGTGAAGTCTTTATTTTGCCTTGCTTTTTGAAGTATATTTTCACTGGATGTAGAATTCTTGGTCAACAGCTTTTTTGAAATAAATTTTGTTTATTTTTTATTCCCAGCACTTTGAAGATATTATGTTGTCTCCTAGCCTCCCTTGTTTCTGGTGAGAAGTCAGCCACCATTAGAATCTTGTTCCCCTGTATCTAGCATGTCTTTTCACTCTGGTTCTTTTTAAGATTTACTCTTTATCTTTGGTTTTCAGCAATTTGATTATGATGTGCCTAGCTGTATTTTTCTTTGTATTTATCCTGCTTGGGTTTCACTCACCTTCTTGGATGCATGGGGTTGATGCTTTCATAAATTTTGGAAAGTTCATGGCCATTATCTCTTTTCTTTTTTCTATCTGGTTGTGTCATCATCTTTTTGGTGCGTCGCTTCACTGCATGGGGGCCTGTGCCTCTCTGCGCTGCGCAGGTCTGGGATGGCTTTTTTCTTTTTTTACCAGGAGGTCCTGGGGATTGAACCTGGGTCCTTCATATGGTAAACGGGAGCTCAGTTGCTTGAGCCACAGCCACTTCCCCATTAGCTCTTAAAATATTTCTCTTGCTCTTTGTCTCTTCTCCTTCCAACTCTAATTATGTATATGTTAGATCTTTTGATATATTCCCAGAGATCTCAAATACTCTATTCTATCTTTTTATTTCACTCTTTTTTTTCTATGTGTTTCAGTTTGGATACTTTGTACAGTCTGTCTTTAGGTTCACTGATCATTTCCTCTGTTGTGTCCAGTCTCCTAAACCCATCTAATGAATTCTTCATTTCTAATTTTATATTTTCCACTTTTAGCATATTCATTTGGTTTATTTCTAATTTTCCTGTCTCTGCATAAATTTCCCATTTCATCACACGTTAGCCATCTTTACCGCTGTATCTTATAGCATTTTTTGTCACAGTTATTTTTATGTCCCTGTTTGATAATTCCAACTTCTGGGCCATCTTTAGGTCTGCTTCTATTGACCATTTCCTCTCCTGACCATGGATCACATTTCTTGCTTCTTCATGTATCTTGTTATCTTTTGTTGTATGCCAAACATTTTGTAAGAGTGTAGAGATGAAAATGAATAATATTTCTTTCAGGTTGCTAGAGTGGGAGCTGTCTTAATTGGATCTGAAATTGAGCAGGGTTTGGTCTTTTTTGATTCAGTTTACCATTTGGTTTCAAATTATTTGAGGGCAGGATCAATACTTTCTCTTAAATGCGGCATGATTTCTAAATACTGGCAAGATTCATGAGATCTACCCGTGCTTCACAGCAGAGCTTCCACATCTCAGAACTAAGGGAAATCTCTCCTACTTAAGAGCCCAGTTGACAGGTTTTTGGCTGCTGGGAGTTCTCTTTTATCCCCTTTGCCACCTATTGCTTTCTGGGCCTTAGGAGATCTCTTTTAGCCCTACCCCAACAGTTGGATTACGAGATCATACACTATGAGGCCAGGACTGCCTGAAGAGATTTCTCTTAGGAGAGGCCCTAGACCCACATATCTCAGCATAGATCCCTCTCTGCTGTCCTCCTTCCTCCAAACCTTGATTTTGGTGTACTATCTCCCACACTTGTTTAGGACTCATAGGGTAAGAGATGCTGAGTGGGTGTGGACTCACTCTGTGTGTGGATCCTCAAGATTCTAATCTGTCATGACAGTCAAAAGGCCGCTGTTAAAAGTTTACTAAATGTTTAGCTAGATTCTCCTTACCCATCTCCATGGAGGATGGCTCTTTCTCTTACAGTTCCACAACATATGGGTCATCTGTGGGTTTCTTCACTCCTGTGAAGGACATGACTTTCTGGAGTTTAGTTCATTTAGGTTTCTTTGTGTCCATGCCTCTCTGATGAGTTTTTAAAATGGTGACATTTTATTTTAGCTTCTCTGTTGTTGTTTTTGGGGTGGGGGTGGGGTTGTTAGTGAAAGTCTTTTTATGATTTTCCACATCTGCACTCAGCCTGTTAACTTTTGCAATAAATAAACAAGGAATAAGTAAGGATATTTTGATGGAAAATTGTGTTTATTTCAATATTTTGTTCTTCTCTTCTATTCCTGATAAGGCCTCTTTTGAGTAGCTCTTAAACTCTCTTAGATCCCTTTAATAGCACCCTTATCTGGATTCCCTGTAAGCATCACTCATTTTAACTCAACAATAGTAAATATCAGCTATGCATTATGGCACTCTACACTCTACTTCCATCTCCCAACACACATAAACATGCGTGCACACACCCACACACACAGAGCTGGGGCATAAATTGCTAGTCAGTCTTTTAGCCCTTTTTTCGGTTGCTACTGGATGAGTTTTCCCAATCATTCTCAACACAATGTACCAGGCAATCAATCAGAGTTGGTCCACGGGATTAAATATATTTACCATCCTGGTTTTAACCTCCAAGGTGTTTTTTTCTCCTACTGAAACCTTGAGATGACTCCCAGTAAAGGTCTGTCACACAGGACATGTATAGGTTATGGGTATTTTCATAACCAGACAACATTTCAGAAGGGATACAGAGTTCAAAACAAAATGAGAGCTAATTGGAAGACATTGGGGTGATATGATTGAGAATTTGTGCTAGTATCATGAAATGAATATAGAGAGATGGAGAATATAAACCCAAACCTGACCTCTGTGGGTTTTAGTATATTCATCTGCAAAGTTTGGTGGGTGAAAGTGGAAACAATGAGATAGACTATACCATAAAATTTCTAGGTCCCTTCTTATTCTGGCATCAGATAGTAGAGAGATCTGTATTAGGATGGCATTGCTAAACTGTATTTTATTCTACTCCTTTAATACCTCTTCTTCCCACCACCATTCAAGCAATAGCAAGGGCTTTCCATGCACAGTGCCCTATAAAACAAAGAACTAGAGTCATATTCTAATAAATATGTAACAGAGAAGGTAGTCTTGAGACCATGGCTTTCAATGGTAAGAACTAGGCTTTTGAAGAAGAATGGAGATTAATTTTTTTTTTTTTTTAATTCTAAAAGTTTGTTTTAAAGTATCAAGAACTAAAAGGATGCAGAAGATAGTATTATACTATAAATCTATGAAGTCTCCTAAGGGGAATAAGAGTTTGATTTGCTGGCCAGAGAGGAAGCACCAGGGGGAAGGTGATCAGGATTTAGATTAGTTTCTAGTGCCCCTCTCTCGAGCCAAAACCCCAGGGTGGAGCTGGGATGATAGAAAATCTGAACAAACACCAGATATATGTGGAAAGATATCAAAGCAGAAAGACCCATTGCCTGGCTTCCCCAGGTATGACCCAGGAGCCTGCATGGCTTGTAGAGAAGCTTCATTGTCCAGCAAATACCTGAGTGATGGAGTGGCTGATGGAGATGGCTCAGCTGATGGGCCACTTCACAGAGTCCACAATAACCCAGCATTGTGTGGGGAAAGCAAATGAGACTTCCAGAGCTCTGAGAGAGCAATGGAAGGGCAAGAGAATGTGTGGACACAAGGAGCTTGGGCTTTGGACAGGTGGACATAGTCATGTTTCAGGACAGCAGAGTCCAGTTTCCAAGGCTCAGGGAATGAGCAGCACCTCCAATCAGGAGAAGAGGAGTGTCCAGGACTCATTTCTTCCCTCTAGGCCTGAACACGGTATAAACCCCTTGGGAACTTGGTGCATTCCCCAGAGAAAAGGGGCAGAGAAAGAGCCAAATTAACAGTATTTTTCTGTAAGGGACTGAGTTTTAGATCGGAAATGATTTGGATACTCTGAGTTGTGTAAGCTTCAGTTTTTCTGCACCAATGAAATGGTAGATAGAGACCTTTTAGATTTGAGAAATATGTTTACATTTTTACACAGATGAGTTTCTTGGACTCTTGAGACTAAAAAATCCATACCTGCAGAAGTGATGATGAAGTAATTCACACTTGTTGTATTAGTAGTGGTAAACTCCTGCAGCTTAATTCCAAAAAGCACTTTGACAATCAACTTGAAGCTAAAAGACAAAAAGACAGACAAATAAGAACAGAGGAAGAAAATGGAGGCAATGAGATATGTACACTCTTCACTAAAACTTCCATAGTCTACAAGATCCTGCATGATCTGGCCCTCCCCATCTCTCCAGCCTTCTCCTCCTTGCTCTTCCCCCTAACCCCCACCCATTACTCTTTGCCCATTTACTCTGGGATTCTTTATTCCAACACTCCAAACCCTTCCCCTTTTCTTAACTTATCTTATTGCTGCATCAAATGCCACTCAACACTTAGTGGCTTAAATTGGTGCTCGCAATTAGCTCTCACAATTCTTTGGGTTGTCTGGGCTCAGCAGGGTGTTTCATGTGCTCCCTGTGGTCTTGGCTGGGGCAACAGTCATCTCGAGGCTCCCACGGTAAGGAGAGCCAAGATGGCCCACTCTTGTGGTTGGCAGTTGGTGCTGGCAGTCAACTTGGCGTTCAGCTGGGGCTACCAGTTGGAGAGCCCCACCTAGTCTCCCCACATGGCTTGGGCTTCTCACAGCATGGTGGCTGGGCTCCAAAGAGCAGTGTTCCAAGCTTGTCTCTTAAGACCCTGCCTTGAAAGTGATACAGTGCTACTTCTGCTACATTTTTTTTTTTTTTTTAAATCAAAGCAAGTTCCAGAGCCTTCCTAGATTCAAGAAGAAGAAAACAGACTCCACCTTTCTTTTAGAAGGTTGGCAAAGAATCTGTGTCCATCATTAATTCACCACAAATCTCAAATCCTTCTTGAATGCTGTCCACCAGAAAGGTTTTCCTTTTCTTCTCCTCTCTGGGCCAACTCTGCCTCATCCTACAGTTCTCAGCTTAAGTCTCCTTCAAGGAATCCTTTTTTTGAACTCTCCTCCCATACCCCTAAATCCATTACGTGCTTGCATGTGCTCTGTACTTTATTTCACATTGCCTATCACCCGCTATGATTAATTATTTGTGTAAATCAGAGCTTAATGGCTGGCTTCAGTCCCACCATCTGTGGTGATAGTGTTGGTTGGAGTCAAGAGAACACAGAAAGTGCATTAGATTTTAAGACATGAGGCACAGATTTAAGTTTTGGGCTCTGTTGCATATTAACTCTGTGACTTGGGGCAAGTCACATATATTCTTTGGGCTTCACTCTCCTCATCTGTAAAATCAGAATAGTAAGAAAGACCTTTTCTTACAAAATTGCTGTGAGGATTAAAAGAGAGACAAATGTAAAAGCTTATTGCAGATGTCCAAGTACTGTATATAAAATAGGCATTTCTTCCTTCTCTCCCCTTTATCCTTTCCTACTCCTCCTCATCCTCCTCTTTCTCCATAGGAAGAAGCCAGCAATATGTGACTTCAAATTAAAGTACCCTGTGGGTCACATCAGAACCTTAGTCCTCAGGTGTGACGTCCTGAGATGGAGAAGCCCTGCATGGCTGCTGTGTGCCTGGGTTGGTCCGGGGCATGTAGGTTCAGCTCAGGATGCTCTTTGCTCACGCCTTGGGAGGCAGGGCCCAGGTAGAAGCCTCCACCTGTAACTATCCCACTCTACTCCGAAATCTTGGGGGGTTTCCCTGCTGGGAGCAAGCGGGACAGCCTTCAAGACCAGGAGCCAGCAAGAAGAATGTGAGAGGCGGTCAGGAATGATGTTTGTTTCTAATTTGCTTAACCTACTGAATTCAAAATAAAGAGTGTACCTAAAAAGTCAAGTTTGATTAGTCACTGCTGAGAGTCAGCCAGTTGAGAATGATATCACTCTGGCCTCCAGGGTATAGTATGAATATAAGGCCATAAGACTTGAAAACAAAAAGAAAAACACCTAAAAACTCAGTATGTCCAAGTTTATATAATCAGATTGAGTGCTGTTCTGGAACATCATGTCTTTCCAGATAGCAAGGAAGCCATTAAAGATAACTAGGATTATGTCAAAAGGACTTGGGGCCGATTTGAAGAGGCTCCCACTGGCTGAAGATGAACATTAGCTAGGGTAAGCAACTGTAATGGGTGAAAAGTCATCAAATATATTAAATTCCAGAAGTTCATAATGAAACTTTAGAAATAATCATAACTGACCACCACTACAGGATGCTAAGGAACTAATTTGTTATTTTGAAAACTAGTAAATAACAGGAAAGAATCAAACAGTCTGCCCTGTCTTTCCGTAAGGACTCCACGTCTGGGTAACCAAATAGTATGTGAGGAATAGTATGTTTCTTTATAGAAGTGTTCCAGCTAATAAATGGAGAAGGCACACTAGAAGGAGAATAGTACTATTTGGCAGCCCCTAATGAATTAATGGATTTATGCCCCAAGCAGTAATAGCTGCTAACATTGAAGAAGGAAAAAAGAAAACAACTAGTCATTATGTGCTTCTTGAACTCTGCATTTATACCATTGATGCTGCATTTGCTCAAAAACAAAAACAAAAACAAAAAAACACCTGCTTTTGAAACCATAGCATGTGCCTCTCAAGGAAATCAGCTCACTATATCTTGTTTTTTATATAACTCCCACCCTGAACCCCTGTCCGACCAGTCACCTATTCTGATCTCTAGATCCTGAATGACGTCTGGCTCATTTTAAAGAACAAATTCATTCCCAATAATATTTATGCAGTGCTTTCATCCATTTTCCCATTCAGTGCTTGTAACAGCCCTGTGGACTGGTTCTCATTATCCTATGTTACAGGTGAAGAAACTTCTCTCAGCAAGAATCAATCATTTGCCCAAAGCCTACCAACTAGTAAGCAGAACAGGAGGAACTTGAACTCAGGTTTCTGGTAACAAATCATTGTCCCTTTCCTTATCTTCCACCATTCAGGGTATTCATAGGAAATGTCTGAGCAATGGAAGCTGCCTTGAAATAAGTGTGTGGCTTCTCAAAGTGGTTTAAAGGAATGAGAACAGAGAAACCACTAGGGAAAAGACCAATATTTGCCAGAAGAAAAGTTGACTGCTGTGGTCATGTACCTCTCTGTCACACCTTCCTTTATACTCACTGGCTCATTCTTGTCCACCTACTGCTGAGTTCCTTCAGAAGTGCAACCCACCCAGAGACAGCTAGTCATGCCACCCACTCCTCCTTCTGTTCTCCCTCCCTCACCTCTTTGTGTTCCTCCTCCGCCACCTTCCTCCTCTTCTTTCCTCCTCCTTTTGCTCTTTTCCTTTCTCCTCTTCTTCCCCTTCCCTCACCATCTCTGCTTGTCTTCATCTTATTCATCCTTCTAGGTCCTCTTCAATTATCCCTTTGTCCCTGAAGCCTTTTCAGATCCCCTTGTCCATATGATTCCTCCCTCCATTAATTCTTTTGTTAATAATTAATAATTAGTCTGTTAATCCTGTTTTGTTAGTACTTCTTTGATGGCCTTTATCTTATTCTGCCTTATCTTGATTCTTTGTGGTCTTCTCCAAGATCCCCTGTTGAACTGTTAGCTTCATAAGGACAGTTGCCAGGTTTGATTGACCCAGACTGGGTACCACAATGGTACCAAAGACAAGGTTAGAGAGAAAGAGATGGACTTAGATCAAAAGTTCCAGTGGCAGCCTGGTTAGCCGGCAAATATCACAGAGGACAGTCATGGAGGAGAAGCCACCAGAAAACGAAGAGTCACAGGCACATGCTTTTGTCCAAAAAAGGAGGGTTCCTCATCTGTTCCAGAGAGAAAGGAAGAGAATGGCTGACCTGAAGCCCAAGGAGGAACCTGACCTAGAGGCCAAGAAGAGTTATGCATCATAGTAAGATCAATACAGCATGGAATTATTAATGGAAATTTGATTGAAACACGCAAAGTATTAGTCAAACCAAACTTACTAAAAATTAAGTAAAAAGAGACTTGTGAGTTTTACATTTGGAATTGCTTGCTATGTAAACATAATAGCAACAACTAAAAGAAATTTAAAAGTGGAAAAAACTGTATCCATAATCCTGCTCCTCAATAAATCATCTGTTCTCAGTTTAATCTGTTCTTTACAATTCTCATCCCCATGCACCTAATTTATGTATAGCTGTATTTTGTGTGAATTCTCTTTCAAAGTCTGATTATTTCACTTGATGTATCATAAACCTTTCTTTTTCTATGATGTTTTGTATGTTTACCAATAATTTTTTTTGGCAGCAGAGTGATATATCAACTCAGTGTACCACAATTTATTTAACTATTTCCCTATCACTGGAGTTTTTGGTTGTTTCTAGTTTTATGCTGTTATAAATAGTTCTATAATATTTCCCCTCATCCTTTTCCTCTCTTAAATGATTCCCTTACAATAAATACCCAGGAATAGAATTGCTGAAGTAAAAGGTATTTATAGTTTTAAGCTTATTAAAGCAGAATGTAAAATTGCTTTTCATGTGATTATCCACATTATACCAGCCCCATTATAAACTCTGACTCTTAGATGTTGCCTCTTTTGGAGAGTAGTGCTAATTAATAAGTATCAAATAGCATCTGTTCTAATGGTTTTAATTTTGCATTTCCCTCTTTATTAAAGATTGAACACCCCCCACCCCCACACCTGGCTTTGCTTTTAAGTGCATCTTCTCTTTGGGAATTAAGAGTCAGGAACCTACACTTCCTGAATTTAGTCCTTTCTTGGGTTTCTTGTTCTTTAAAATGTACCATAGTGTTTCTTAATTAATTGTGGCTTTATGAATGCATTATAATCTTTATTTTGTTGTTGGAATGTTCTCCACACCAGCTGAGCATCACAATTCCCACATTTGCTTATGTGTTTGCATGCGCGTGTGTGTATGCGTGTGCGTGTTTTCTTTAGCTGTCCAGGCCCTCCCTTCAGAGAGTCTGACTTAGCAGGTCTGTAGTAGAATTGGAGCATCTTGTGTTTTTAACAAGCCTACCGGGTAACTGTGAACTACTGACTAACCACATGCTTGTCGATTTATAAATTGAGTGCCAACAGTGGCCCAGCTCTCCTTATATGTAGATATAAAAATATGGATGTATTTGATAATATTTTTCTTTAAGTTCTTAGATCCAACATATTAAGCCTCAAGTAAAAATCTCAATGCTAATTGATTTTCTCGGCTATGCTAACAATAGCTACCGCTTATTTAACACTTTCTGTGAGTCAGATGCTGTATGAAGGACTTTATATGCTACATTTTATTTCATCTTCATAAATATCCTATGAAGAAAGTGCTGCTGCTGCTACTAGTACTCCTACTATTATTTTACAAATGACGAAATGGAGGTCAAAGAGGATCATAAGCAAATCGAGAACTTGAATTCGAGCCTTGGACTCTAAAACCAGATCTCTTAACGACGATCCTAACCTGCCAGTGCACTTGGTTAATAACCAGTTGAGGGAAGGATGGAGTTCAGAGGAGAAATGAGTCAGCCACATTCCCATCGACCGTGATGGGAAAGGTACATGGGGGGAAGATGGGCAGGGAGAGAGCTCAGCAGGGTGAGCTGGAGATGCTGATTCCTGAGGAGAAGCTGTGAGCCTGGGCAGTGAGCTCACGGATCTGCTGCAGGCGAGCAGTTCCAGCCAGACTCAGTGGACCGAGGTACAGCCCTGCTCTATTACTTATCTTCTGTGTGGCCTCCCACAAATCTTCTGCCTCTTTGGGCTTATGTCATTATCCCTGCTTTGCCTTCCCCAAAGTTGTTACAAGGAACAGATGAAATATTGATATGACAGGACCTAACTCAATAATCCTACTTGTTGCAATTTATTATACAAAAAGAAAAGAAGGGGGAGCTATATAAGCTGGCAAAGTCGATTTCCCACTCACAGAGAGCTTTTTCATACAATTTTATATCTGTTGCTCTTACCTCAAACCTCCTGAACATCCCCCTCCGTGCTGGCCACTGGCCAGCTGTTGACCTCACCCTGTCTGTCACTCAGGAGAAGGCAATTATCAGACAGACTTCTCCATTTCCCCTCTACTTGCATCTGAGTCTATGTTGTTGGCCTTCTCACCTGTCCCTCTGGAAGGTGTGTCTCTGCTCCTGTCAGTTCTGCATCCTCTCCCTCTTTCTTCTCAGGGCCTACATTCCTGCCATAACTTCTCTCTGTAGGATAGTCAGGCATGTTCTAGGGTCTTTCATCTTGGGAAAGGTCCAAACAAGACCCTCCCCTGACCACTCCCTTCATCCTCATGAAAATCACCCTCCACCTGTGGCCTTCTGGCTGTCCCACTCTGCTCTCCTTTTTGGCTTCTTCTCTGTTACCTGACACTTAAATGGTGGGGCACTAGGGCTCATCCTGGACTTTCTGCTCTAGCTACCTTCTGTTTTGTTCACCTTCCCTTCACCCTGCTGGTGGGGGAGGGAGTCCTGCCCTAGGGCTCTAGTGATAGCTAAACATACAACACCTGACATGGGATAGACGTGATCCACAGCAGTTTATTAGTCACATATACTCATGGCCCAGGGAAGGAGGGCACCACATGCCATGCAAGGCCACACGGATGAACCTAGGAGCAAAGTGAACCAGCAGGGGCTGTGGGAAGCAGGCAGTGTAGTAACAATACGGTGAGGTGCCCCTAGTTCCCATGGGAGGATGTGGTTGGCTTGTTTGAATAATTCCACAGGCTGGCAAGGAAGTGGAATCAGTTAGGTTGAGGACCTGGAGGAGTGCAGCTGGTCCAGCTGATGGGGAAGCCAGCTGGGTGGGGAGCCTTTCCCATTATGTGCATGGGGATATCTGACAAGAGCAGGGGGAACTCAGGGATAAGGCTTTAGGATCCTGTGGGGCTCAAAGATGTCAAGGTAGCACTTGAAATTTTAGGCCTTAAAATATACCTTCTCTCTTGGATTTAAGTGTCATCCTTCTGCTGTATCATCTTGGGTCCAGACCTTCTCCCTGAGTTCCAGCTGACTGGCTAACATGAAATCTCCACTTGGATGTTTAATAGGCCTCTTAAAAGGAACATGTTGAAAACAAAACTCTTGATTCTGCTGCCTGCCTCAAGGCAAGCCCACTCTTCCTCATCTCAGTAAGTGGTATCAGGTCCCAGCATCCATATGGTTGCTCAAGCCAGATACTTGGAAATGATCTCTGGGTCTTTCCTCACTCTCCCCCACCACATCCAACCCATCAGCAAGTCACACTGCTTCAACATCGAAACTATGTCCAGTATGTCCATTTCTGTCACCCCCATCCACCACACCCCAGTGTGAGTCACCATCATCTCTCACCAGCCTTGCTCCCCACAGCCTCCTCACGGGCTCCCTGCTTCCAGCCTTGCTCTCTTTCCAATCCTTCCTCCACCCAGCAGCTCTTGGAAGGTGGCTGCCAGGTAAAGGAGCTTGGGTGAGGCTGCTGGATGAGGACAGGCCACATGAAGGAGCTCCGCGCCCCTCCGCTGGCAGCCGGCACTGAAGCTCCAGGCGTGTTGGTCCATCTTAGATCCTGCTGCCCCAGTCGAGCCTCCCCAGCTCATACCACGTGGAGCAGAGATGAGCTGTTTTCACTGAGACCTCCTTGGATTCCTTAGCCACCAAATCATGAGCAATAAAATAGTTGCTGTTTTAAGGCACTGAAAAAAAAAGGAAAATAGATCCTGACACTGCCCTAATAATCCCTCATGAGTGACTTATTATTGTATTCTTTTTTTTTTTTTTTTGAGGTACTGGGCCTGGGGATTGAACCAGGGACCCCTTATGTGGGAAGCTGGCACTCGACCACTGACCCACATTGGCTTCCCTGAGTTGGTTTTTCGTTTGTTTTGCTTCTTGTTCGTTTTTTTTTTTTTTTTTCAGGAGCCACCAGGAACCGAACCTGGGACCTCCCATGTGGGAGGCGGGAGCTCAAATGCTTGAGCCACATCCGCTCCCCTATTCTGAATAAAATCCACAGTCCTTGCCAGCCACGTTCCACCTGAGTACCATGTTGTGGCCACACAGGACTCCTCCTCCCTCGGGGCCTTTGCACTTGCTGCAGCTCTTCATGCCTGGATTCCTTCCATTCTTCATCTCCTCAGAGATGATTTTGCTGCCCACCCTAGCTGAAGTACTCCTTCCCCATCACTCTGAAATATCATTCTGTCTGTTTTCTTCCTAGCATGTACCATAGTCTGGAGCTATCTTATTTACCAAATTTGTCTATTATCTGTCTCCTCCCAGTAGAACATAAGTTCTGTGAGAGTGGGATTGTGTCTTTCTTGTACACAGCTGCATCCTTAGGGCTTGACAGACTGACCTATGATAGGCCCTTAATTAATGCCTGATGGACAAATGTTCATTGGAAACAACTTTAATATTTAATAATAGGCAAAAGATGATTCATATTAGGGCAGTGCTTCTTTAGCTTCAGCGAGCATTTGATCACCTGGGGATCTTGTTAAAAGACAGATTCTGGGGAAGCAGCTGTGGCTCAATCAGTAGGGCTCCCGTTTACCATATGGGAGGCCCCGGGTTCGGTTCCCGGGGCCTCCTGGTGAGGGTAGGCCCGCCCGCACGGCGTGGTTGGCTGACCCAGCGAGCGCAAGCAGCAAGGGGGGGGATAGATGAATAAATAAATAAAATCTTTAAAAAAAAAAAAAAAAAAAAGACAGATTCTGGGGCAGCCGATATGGCTCATTGGTTGAGTGCCGGCTTCCCACACATGAGGTCCTGGGTTCAATCCCTGGCCCTGGTACCTCAAAAAAAAAAACAAAAAAACAAAAAAAAAAACAGTTCTGCCTCAGCAGGTCTGGGGTGGAGCCTGAGATTCTGCATGGCTAACAAGCTCCCAAGTAATGCTGATGCAGCTGGGCCACAGTCCACACTTTGAGTAGCAAGCCTTAGGACATTCCTCCCCCCAGCCCATGTAATATTCCACAGTCACACACATACACACACACACACACACACTTGTTTTGGCAGGAAAGAGAAACGACCACACATAATCCTTATCCTTTGTCCAAGTGCCTTTCTGGGTATTTGAATTTGATAAGCTTGTCCCATCCAGGGCTGATTTTTGGGTCTCTTGTTTTTCAATTGGGTTGCATCTCTGTCTTTTAAGGATAAGGCCTCTTTTCAAAATCCAACTACCTCCAGTCTAACATACCTTCAGGCCTGCAGCAGCTGTCCTCTTAATGGCCACCGACTTGCTATGCCTTTGTCCAGGCCCCTGACTGATGTCCAGAGTGCGACGTGGGCTTGGAGTGGGAGATCCCAATCACGATTGCCTGTAATCACTTTAGCAATTAGCTAATGTCTCCTGGTGATTCAGAGACCATCCAAGGCCCTGTAGGTTCCGCCAGCAGCTTTGCCATTCTGGCCTCCGTCTGCTGATAATGCCTCTGGCCCTTGTGCCAGCGTGAGCCTGTCTCTTTGCTTTAGGCTAAACAGTGGCACCAGTGTCTGGGGGCATTCTGTCTTCCTTTGCCCCTGGGTCAGGTCACCAGAGTTTTGTCTCATTGCCCTTCTCTGTCCTTCTGCCTCTAGCTTTAACGTTCACCCATGTTTATTAGACATGAGGGGATGGCTGGGCCCTAAACGGAGACCTTGGAAATGAGCTCAGGGGAAGGGAGGAACCAAGACTTGGTTAGGGACATGTTCCAGGGCTCCTGGTCACCATCATCCAGGCCCTGTGCTGGACAATTTCCCATCGTTCTCTCCCCAGACCCTCCCAGCAGCCCCGAGAAGAAGATGTTTATTACAAAGGAAGGAGCAGCTAGAAGAGGCCAGGGGCCTGCAGCTGATGAGTGGCAGAGCCAGGGCTGCGGGGCAGTTGTCCCAAGCTGTTGCTGCTACTTTATGGCATGTGCATCACAGATAATGCCCTGGGGAAGAAGTTCTCTTGCTGAGCCTGGGTCTCATCATGGCTTAGAGGAGGTGTGGAGAGAGGCCCACAGGCTCAGGGAGGAGGCTTCTCTTTGGGAGAGGCACAGGATGCCAACAGCGTTGTCTCAGGTGCTGTGGGGATCAGGCTTCTCAGGGCTCCCAGCCCAGAGTGGGTTCTTCTGGAGCCCTCCAGGGCCAGCCTCACTGGGGATTCTCCCATGGGGCAGCCTTATCCAGAGGCTCTGAGGCCCACACCTGGAAACTTCACTCTCTCCCCAGATCTTTCCGCACCGGTCCGAGGGTTTGGCTCAAATCCACTGTCAGTGTTCCTTTCAGTAGGGTAAGTATTTTCTGCTTCTGTGTGTCGGGCTCACTTAAAATCATGCATAGCTATTACATTTGTAGCATCTGCATGTGAATGAGTTGATCACACCATTTTTGAGACAAGAGGCCTTGGTCACTGTGGAAGGTGGAGAGAGAGGAAAGTTGTTCCTGAGTTTTCAGTTCCCAGGAGGTATGAGACATGGTGGGGGAGGTGAGAAGAGCCTGTGTTCAGAGAAAGGAGCTGAAGGTTGGAAGCTGGGCAGGGGCCAACCCAGGCTTCAAGGTGAATGAGGAGATAATTAAAGCTACCACCACTGAGTTCTTACCGTGTGCCCAGCGTGGTTCTAAGCATGTGGAAATCATTATCTTATCTGCTCCTTATGCTCTTACAGTACCCAGAAGCTCAGAGAGGCTCAGAGAGGCTGGGAGACAGCCCCTCAGCTAAGAAGATCCCTCTTGCATGTAGCCCTGCTACCTCTACGGGAAGGAAGCCAAGGGACAGAGTGAGGGAAGCCCCATGATATGATGGCACCTGAGGAGCCAATTCCGGAAATTTGGGTTATGGTTCTAGACCTTCATTAGTGCCTCTCAGCCTTTGCTGAATGGAAGGCAGACTCATTCATTCATTCATTCATCCATTCAACATTATACCTACATGTTTACCAGTTTAGACAAGGCAGAAATATAAATTGTAGTTCTCCCACCTACCATGAGTCCATCCCTCAGATGTAACTACTGTTAACTGTTTGCTATCTTTTCTATGATCGTATGAATGAATAAAATTTAAAAAAAAATTTTTTCAAAAAAAGCAATATGAAACTCTACATGTCCTTCAAAAAACTTTGTTCCCTTACTATAGAGCATGGCTATTTTTCCAGGTAAGTCATACAGATCTCTAAGGAGTAGACTCAAGAAGTTGAATTGAGGGTCCTGGAAAAAGGTGCAGAAACCATCAAGGAATCAAGGCTGGTAACACCAAGGTCAGTTTCTATCCACCCAGGATAGTACCAGGTCATTCCTGGTTTCAGCATTGTCACTGCCTCATAAATTCTCATTGAGCAATGAACACAGCCTTAGTGGAGCACCATCCTGTGGGCCCTCCTTGTGGTCCTCTTCTTGAGTTGCTAAACCCAATTCTCTCCCTCTAAGAATTCATCGTAGCCAGACAACCAGGATGATCAGATCCTATCAGGGTGAGCCATTGAGCTGGATACCAGGCGCTCTGAATGTTAGATGGTGGAGTTGACGGAGGTGTTGCTTAGCAACAGCATGCACAGAGGGCCTGAGGGTTTCAGTTGATGGTAAGTGAGATGTGAGTCAACATGATGGGAACTTCTAAAGAAGCCAATTCGTTCTCCAGCCACATTAGTGAAAATATGGCATTTAGGGCAAAAGAGAGAACTGTCTCCCTGACCTCTGGGCTGGTCAGACATCATCTGGAATAAGGTACTCATTGCCAGCCTATGATTTATGAGAGGCCCTGACACTCTGGAGTATGCGCACGGTAGAATGACCTGGTAAGAGAAAGTTCTATAAATCCTGTCCCAAGCATGGATTGAGGACACTGAGGATATGTAGCCAGAATGGGGGAGCATCCTGTCCTCAAACGTTTTAGAGTCTGTAGAGCATTGTGGTTAAGTTCACTGGCATTGGGGTCAGGTAGAACTTTCTGACACTTACAGTGTGACCTTGGGCAAGTCACTCATCTTCTCTGAGCCACAGTTTCCTTAGCTTTAAAACAAGGGACTTTAGAGTATGATTTCTAAGGCCTTTCCTTGCTTGAGCACTGCAGGACTAACCCTATGTGTACCTTTTATTACCTCCTTGTGATGGTTCTAGAAGCACCATGAACCCAGCCAACCTGAATGCCTTGAAAGATCTTTCTCACAGGGGGAGGTAGGAAAATGCCTAGCCTGAGTAATAGCAAGCAGTAGGACTTGGTTTTCTTTTTGATTACCTGGAGTCTTCAAATCAGGAAGGAGCAATCAGAGAGAAAATATAGTGTATGCATCTTGTTTTAGAGGTAGAAGCAGAGAATTGTCTTCCATGAAGACATTTAGACCTTGATTTTCCTGAGCAATGAGACTGAGACTCAAAGTGACTTTATGAGCTTGTGCCCAAGATTCTGGGAAGAAACGTGAGTTTTTATTAAATAATAATAGCAATAATATCAAAGACTTCTATAGCACTAACTGCTCCAGTCCCTGCTCTAAGTGTATTTATACATATTAACAATTTATTGTTACCATTGTTATATCTCCATTTTATAGATGAAGAATCTGAAGTAGGGAGACTTTAGTAATTTACCTGAGATTACTTCGTAGATCATCATCAATTAGTCCAGATTGAATGCCGTTGGGAAAATCAAACAAATGAAATCCCCCATGAAATATCTGAATTGGTTTAATCCAGGAGTCTCCTTTCCATCCTCCATTCACCCTCCCTCCTCCAAACCCAGCCCAACAGTAGCAGAGCCAGAATGGTCTCTGTGAAGAGTGTTCACAACATTAAAAATATCAAAGCATTTTCTGTATAGAGAAAAATGATTAAAATCCTTTTCTTTAAGTGCTCCCATCAGTTTAAGGACTAAGTCAAAGACACGTGTCTTTTCTCTTATTCTTTCACCCTTATTTTAACGGTGTTACTTAACTGGATCTTTTACTGTAAATCACCTCAAATCCTTTTAGGAAGCCTCTCAAGTATAAGTTATGATCAGTTGAGATACATTTTATATGCCAACCTCTGCTCTTGGTGTTTCCATCCAATATCTCTTTGATCCTGATTAGAAGAAGTCTGTTAGGTTCTTTAATTATTCCCACTTTAAAGACAGAAATAATGGTCTCCACAGGTTGAATGCCTACTAGGGGCTAAGCTTTATGTACATTATCTCAATTAATTATCATAATATCTGCATTTTACAGAGGAGGAAATAGAGGTTTGAAGCTAGATACTCACTAGTCCAAGGCATCATTGTCTCTCTCTCACTGCTGCATCAGCTCTTAGCTGATCACTCTGCTTTCACTCTGGCCTGTGAAGTAGTTTGTGTCATTGATCCGAATTCTTCACCCTTCCCTGTATTTGTGCCCTTTGCATGGAATTTGCAGTTCTTCCCACTACAGGGACAGAAAATATTTCCTTGCCATTTGACTTTGAGTTTGGCCATGTGACTTGCTTTGACAAATAGAATAAGGCAAATCTCAGAACCTAAAAGATCTGTTTCCACCTAACCTCTTGAGCTTCAGTCATCAACAAGAGATGAACATGTTTGGACTAGCCTGCTGGTCTCAGAAGAAAGATCCAGGTGGACCCAGCCTGGATCACTCAACTCCCAGCTAACTCAACAGATGCATAAGCTAAATAAATGCTTATTATTGCAGTGGTTCTCAAAGCTGGTTCTTGGGCCCTTTTGGGGCCCTGAGAGGTCAAAATTATTTTAATAATAATGCTAAGACATTATATGCCATTTTCACAATGTTGGCATTCATTCATGCCATGTTGAATTCATACTGATGGCTAAAAAACACTCCTGGGTTGGATTTAAAAAACAAGATACAACTATGTGCTATCTATGGGAAACACAAAGTAGATTCAAAGATGCAAATAGATTTAAAGTAAAAGGATGGAAAAACATATGTCACGCTAGCAGCAACCATAAGAAAGCTGGAATGACACTACCTATCAGACAAAATATATTTTATTTTATTTTATTTATTTTTTTATTTTTATTTTTTTTAAAGATTTTATTTATTTATTCATTTATCCCCCCCTTGCTGCTTGTGCTCGCTGGGTCAGCTAACCACGCCGTGCGGGCGGGCTTGCCTTCACCAGGAGGCCCCGGGAACCGAACCCGCGGCCTCCCATATGGTAAACGGGAGCCCTACTGATTGAGCCACAGCCGCTTCCCAAAATATATTTTAAAACACATAAAAGGTTACTAGAGATAAAGGACATTTTATGATGATAAAGGAGTCAATCCATTAGGATATGCACCTAATATATGCACCTAATAACAGCTGCAAAGTACATAAAGCAAAAATGACAAAATTGAAGGTAGAAATAGACAACTCAATATAATATTTGGAGACTTCAATATTCCACTTTTAGTAATGGATAAAACCAATTAGGCAGAAGATCATCATGGAACTAGGAGACTTGTACAACATTATAAACCAATAGATCTAACAGAACTGTATAGTACACTATACCCAACAACAGCATAATACACATTCTTCTCAGGTATAGTGTGCTCAGGGCAGACCATATGCTATGTCATATAACAAATCTCAATAAATTTAAAAGGGACTGAAATGCAAAATATGTTCTCCAGTTACAATGGAGTGAGATTAGAGATCAATAACAGAAAGAAATGTGGAAAATTCAAATATGTTGACATAAAAAAATGCACTCCTAAATAACTAATGGATTAAAGAAGAAATCACAAGGACATATAGGAGATACTTTGAAATTAACGAAGTTAACTTATGGGATGCAACTAAAGTAATGGTTAGTGATAAATTAATAGCTATACATAGCTATATTTATTTATTTATTTATTTATTTTATTATTATTTTTTTTTTTACCGGGAGGTCCCGGGGATCGAACCCGGGTCCCTCCATATGGGAGATGGACGCCCAACCAGTTGAGCCACATCCGACCCCATAGCTATATTTAAAAAGAAGAAAGCTATCAAATCAATAGCCTAATTTTCACCTTAAGACACTGGGAAAATAAGAGCATGCCAAACCAAAACAAGCAGGAGAGGTATATAGTAAAGGACAGAGAGGAAGTTAATGAAATAGAGAATAGAAAAACAATAGAGAAAATCAATGAAACCAAAAGTTGGTTCTTTAGAAAGAGCCCCAAATTGGCAAAACTTTAGCTAGACTTATCAAGTAAAAAAAGAGCAGAGTCTCAAATTACTATAATAAAGAAAGAGGGAACATTACTATTGACTTTACAGAAATGAGGATTATAAGGGAATACCATGAAAAGCTGCATGCCAACAAATTAGATAACTTAGATAAAATGGGAAAATTCCTAGAAACAAACTACCCAAACTGATTGTAGTGCCCCTCAAAACATATATTCAATTCCTAACCACTGCTACCTGTGAATGTGCCCTTATTTGTAAATAGGTCTTTGCAGATGTAATCAAGTTATGATGAGGTCACACTGGTGGGTCCTAAATCCAATGACTGGTGTTTTTATAAAAGAATGGGAGGGATATTTGGAGACCCACAGATGCATACAGAGAGAAGATGACAGTGTGAAGATGGAGGCAGAAATTGGAGTGATGCAGCTACAAGCCAATGAATGCCAAAGGTTGCCAGCAACTACCAGAAATTATGAAGAGGCTAGGGAGGATTCTTTCCCTAGATCTTTTGGAGGGAGCATGGCCCTGCCGACACCTTGATTTCAGACTTCTAGCCTCCAGAACTGTGAAAGGATAAATTTCTATTGCTTATGGTACTTTGTTATAGTAGCCTGAGGAAATTCACACACTGACTCAAGAATTTAAAAAAATAGAAATAGACCCGTGTCTTAGTTTCCCAGGGCTGCTATAACAACTACCACAAACTGGTTGACTTAATCAACAGGAATTTATTGTCTCGTGGGTTTGGAGGCTAGAAGTCCAAAATCAATATCTTGACAGGCCATGCTGTCTCCTAGAGGTGTAGCGTCCTTGGAATTCCTTGACTTGCATCTCTGCCTCTATCACATGGTTTTCGCCAGTAGCTCTCTGTGACTTCCGCCACCTTCTGATTTCTGGCTTCTTTGACTAACCATGTCCAAATTTCCTCTGCCTTATAAGGACTCCAGTCATATAGATTAAGTCTACCCTGATTCAGTTTGGTCTTGTATAAATCTTCAAAGATCCTATTCACAAAGGGATCCACACTTTAATAATATCTTCAAAAATCCTATTAACAAATGGGTTTACACCCACAGGAATGCAGGCTAAGACTTGAACATGTTTTTTATGGGGACATGATTCAATCCCTAATAACCTATAATAACTAAAAAGATTGAAAACTTCTCCCCTAGGATCAGGAACGAGGCAAGGATGTCCACTTTTTTTTCTTCTTCTTTCCCTGATTTTGTGGTATTGGGGCCAGAGATTGAACCCAGGACCTTGTATGTGGGAAGCTGGCACTCAACCACTGAGCCACATTGATTCCCTTGAGTTGGTTTTTGTATTTGTTTCCTTGTTGTTTGTTTGTTTTTAGGAGGCACTGGGGACTGAACCTAGGACCTCCCATGTGGGAAGCAGATGCTTAATCACTTGAGCCACATCTGCTCCCAGGATGTCCACTTCCATCACTTCTATTCAACAATGTATTGGAGGTTCTAGCCAGGGCAATTAGACAAGAAAAATACTGTAAAAGGTTTTCATGTGGATTTCCCTAATGGCTAGTGATGGTGAGCATCTTTTCATGTGCTTTTTGGCCAATTGGTTATCTTCTTCAGAGAAATGTCTATTCAAGTCCTTTGCCCATTTTTTAAATTGGGTTGTTTGTCTTTTTGTTGTTGAGTTGTAAGATTTCTTTATCTATTCTGGATATTAAACCCTTATCAGATATGTGGTTTCCAAATATTTTCACCCATTTTGTAGTTTGTCTTTTTAATTTCATGATAACATCCTTTGATGCACAAAAGTCTTTATTTTTGTCAAGGTTCCATTTATTTTTTTTTTCTTTTGTGGCTCATGCTTTGGGTATAAAGTCTAAGAAACCGTCACCTAACGTGGTTCTGAAGTTGCTCTCCTTTGTTTTCTTTTAGAAATGTTATAGTTCAAAACTACAATGATATACCATTTCACATCCATTAGAATGGCTACTAGGGAATGGTGAGTTAGGGTTTAAATTGTACAGAGTTTCTGTTGAGGGTGATGGAGAAGTTTTGGAAATACGTGGTGATGATGGTAGCACAACACTGTGAATGTAATTAACAGCACTGAATTTTATATCCAAATGTGGTTAATAGGGGAACTTTTAGGTTATAAATGTGTTACTAGACTAAAAAAATTTTTTTAAAACCATAGGACTGTATAACACAAACTGTAACCTCTAATATAAACCATGAACTATAATTAATAGTACAATTACAATGCTGTTCTTTCATCAGTTGTAATAAAGGTAACATGCTAATGCAAAATATTAATAATGGGGGAGGGTATATGGGAACTCTGGGTTTTCTGCATGATTTTTTTTGTAAACCTATAACTTCTCTAATAAAAAAAATACAAAAAAAGAAATAAGAAGCCTCCAAATGGGAAAGGAAGAAGTAAAATTGTCTATATTCGCAGATGACTTGATCTTATATGTAGAAAATACTAAAGAATTCACTGAAAATGAAAGAACGACTTCAGGAAGTTGCAAGATACAAGAGCATATATTACCGTTGTAATAGACAAGTGTAATCTAAACACTTGTAACAGTACCAGAATGAAATTAATCAAACAATTCCATTACATTAGCATTGAAAAGAACAAAATACTTAGGAATAAATTTGAGTTTCAAGTGAAAAACTTATACCTTGAAAATTACTTAACATTGTTAATCCAGGATAATTTCCCCATCTCAAAATCAGCTGCTTAGCAACCTCTCCCCCTTGTCTTGGAACATAACATATTCACAGGCCCTGGGGATTAGGATGTGGACAACTTTGGGGGTCCATTATTCTGCTGACTGCAGGTGGGTAAAACTGCTGGTGTTTAACACAAATAAAGGCAGTGCCCCCACTCTGTACTCATAGTGTTTGTATTTTACATGGCCATGCACTTGCAGTAAAAAAAAAAAGTCAGTTTTACTTAGGAATGTCCTGGACAAAGTAGTAAATGTTTTTAATTTTATTAAATCTCAACCTTAGAGGACACATCTCTTTAATGGTCTGCATGATGAAATGGGAAGTCACTTCAAAGAAAACAATTGACCATATTTGTTGCAGATGAAAAAATTAGAGCTTTTAAGGGAAAATTAAAATTTTGGAGAACTCGTATACACCTCTGTAAGCTTAATAGCTTCCCAATATTTAAAGAATTTTCTAATGAGAGCATTGGTGATATTAATGAATGTGAATTTTGACATTGTCTTTTGAAATTTGGCATTATTTGGAAGATCTGCATAACTCCGTGAACTAATGTTTTTCAAAAGAATCATTCAGGATGTTCCAAAATCCTGTATGAGTAAAAGATCAATTTAAAAGACAAAATGGACCAATGAGTTTTAATGTTTCAGGGTATTAAGAGTTCATTTAGGGAAGAGGCTGTGGCTCAAGCAATTGAGCTCCCGTTTACCATATGGAGGGCCTGAGTTCGATTTCCAGGACCTCCTGGTGAAAAAAAAAAAAGTGTCCCAGACCTGCGTGGCATGGAGACACGCAGGCCCCCTGTGCAGCGAAGCGACACACCAAAAAGACAATGACGCAACCAGATAGAAAAGGAAAAAAAAAATTCATTTATAGGGAGCTGACGTGGCTCAAGTGGTTGAGCGCCCACCTCCTGCATGGGAGGTCTTGGGTTCAGCTCCCAGTGCCTCCTGAAAAAACAAAAAGCAAAACAAACGAAAAAACCAGCTCAGGGAACCAATGTGGCTCAGTAGTTGAGTGCTGGCTTCCCACATAGGATTCAATCCTTGGTCCCTGGTATCTCAGAAAAAAAAAAAGAGAAGTTTGTTTATATGATTTCGGATTCCACATTGCAACTAACCTTCCTGAGACTGCTACTTTTGAGTTTTAGTGTATTAACAAAGAAGAATATCCACAGTTACTGAAAAGGCTATTAAAGTACTCCTTTTTTCAACTACATAATTGTATACGGCTACATTTTCATATACTTCAACAAAAACATCATATTGTGACTGATTGAATGAAGAAGTAGATATGAGAATTTAGTTGCCTTCTATTAAGGTGGACATTAACGAGATTTGTAAAAATATGAAACAATGCTATATAAAATTTTTGTTTTAGAAAATGGGGTTATTTTAATAGAAAAGTTCTTTATGTTAATATGAAACTGGCTTATTTGTATTTTAATATGAAGTAATGTTTTTAAACTTTCTGTTTTAATTTTAATGTAGTAAGTATCAATGAATACAACCTACATAAACCAAAGCCCTTTGAGGTCCTCAATAATTTTTAAGAGTATAAAGGGATCCTGACACTAAAAAGTTTGAGAACAGCTGTATTCTTGTATACCCATGAGGTTTTTGGTTGGTTGTTGTGCAGCAACAGCTAACTGATACCTTCAGTAGTCATTTCTCCACCCAGCAGAGTGAGCTTTATAAACATCCACCAGATCATATCATCACCCTGCTTAGAACCTTCCAGTAGCTGTTACTTTAGAGAAAAATCCAAACTCTTTGACTGGCCCATCAGGCCCTATATGATCCCTGTTGACCTCTATGACCTCATCTCACCGTTCTCCCCTTAGTTAACTTCACTCTGGCCACATTGTCTTTCATGTTATGTCAGATTGGTGCTGTCTCAGGGCCTTTGCACTTGCAGTTATCTCTCTTGAATGCTCTTCCCCTAGATCTTTCCATAACTCACTGCTTGTTCATTCAAGTCCATGCCCAATGCTACATCTTCAGATAGGCCTTCCCTGACCACCTATCTAAAATACAAGCCTAGTGTCTTCCTCTACCTCTGTACCCTGAATTTTTTCTTCAGATGTATATCATATATTAATCATATCATATATTATACTATACCATATTGTATATGTTTTGTGCTATGTTACTGTTCTTTGTGTGTATTCATTTATTATCTGTCTCTTGCATTAGAATGTCAGCTCCATGAGGATGCCTGCCTTTCTCATCCACAGTGGGAACTGTGCTGCACAGATGTGTTCTGGGAGTCTACATACCTGGGGGTTCCCACGAAGCTATAAATTCCTTGAAGCCACGGTTGTGTTTTATTAAAATCTCCGTGTGCCTAGGGGATGATGGAATTGGAACTTATGATAGTGGCAGCAGCACCTTTCCAGGAAAGGTGGGCGTGGAGGTTATGCCTTGAGAGCTGTAGGCTCACAGACACGAGGGTAGGTGTTGGGTAGGAGAAAGGAGTTGGGATGAGGCTTGGCAATGGGTTTAGGCTAGGTGAAGGTTGGGGCCCAGAAACTGAAGGATTCTGGTGACTATGATTGAGTGTGAGAACCTCTAAGAGGGACAGTTTCTGGGAAATGTCTGGTATACCAGTCCAGTGCACAATTTTTGTGATCAGGCTTAGTTCAAATCCAAGTTCTGGTATTTTCTAGTCGTATAACCTGGAACAAGTTATTTAGCTTGCCTCAGCCTCAGATTTCTTGTTTGTAGAAGAGTATAAAAAAATTACTTTCTGGAATTTCATTCAGATAATTCATGTAAAACTCTCAGCACACAGTACGTACTCAAGGATGATTGCTAGGCTGCTGCTGCTGCTGATTATTCCGAGTCTCAGTTTCTTCTTCTGATAAATGGGGATAATAACTCCCATCTATGGACCTTACGGGGTTGTTTTTGAAGCTCTAACAAGCTAATAGACCGGAATGTGCTCTGACAAAGAACAAAAGCAAAACAAATGTGGGAGGTTGTTATGATTTGGACTCCTTTTTAAAAGGACATTAGGCTCCCTGCAGACGCTGAATTATGTAGGCTCAGAGGAGCCAGGACCTTGCTGCTGGGGTTCAGTTTTTCCGTGCCTGGAGCCTCATTTCCATGTGAGTGGTGGCCATCCCCTCTCTAGCAACTCTGGGTGGCTATTGGTGGGAACTACACAATGCCCAGTTGTCTCCAGGCCAGACAGAACCCCGGAGCTGCAAACCCAGCCTAGGAGGGCAAGCCGAAGGTAAGGCTGGACAAGAAAATTAGCAGCAGCCCTCATGCTACTCTAGTCTCTGGTGGGTGGTCTGGTGGGAGCAGCGTCTCCCATTCTGTTTGAGTTGACCAATCCACGTAATAATCTTTTCATTGAGCCTCAACTTCAAGAAGCTTTTTAGGAGCATGAAAGCTGGGCTTGGCTCAATGCATATGGGCAGGGTGGGTGTTCATCCTGCTTTTCTTGAGGTTGAAAGTTCGTTAATTTAGGTTAAATTGGGTTTAGGGCTAAACCTGGTTTAGGCTAAAGTCAGTTTATTAAAGTTAAGCCTTCTCCCCCAAAGGCAACCTGGTATAGAGGAATGTGACATGAGTTTGGAACTAGCCCAGCTGGATTTGAACTACCCCCTCCCTCCCTCACATAGATGTCTGGCTTGGGGGTGTAACCCAACTTACTGCCCTGAGATCCCTCTTTAAATGCATATCCCTCAAGAAGGGGAAATGCATTAAATCTCTATTATGTCAGTAGAAATAAGTTTATCTAATAGTTTCTTCCTAGAATCTCAGATACCTGGGGAAAGGGATAGTAAAGAAAGGATGCCCCAGTCTTCACAGAGTCCACAAACATTTAATAGGCATTTTTTGAACATGTCTCTGGGCCCGGTACTTTTTGAGCACAACCTCATAATCCTCATGGCATCAGTTTAAGAAAGATATTCTTGGGAAGCGGTTGTGGCTCAATCAGTAGGGCTCCCGTTTACCATATGGGAGGCCCTGGGTTCGGTTCCCGGGGCCTCCTGGTGAAGGCAAGCCCACCCGCACGGCGTGGTTAGCTGACCCAGCGAGCACAAGCAGCAAGGGGGGGATAAATGAATAAATAAATAAAATCTTAAAAAAAAAAAAAAAGAAAGAAAGATATTCTTGTCATCTTGTTACAGTTGAGGTGACTTTCTTGTTCTCCCTTCTGATCAGCAGGGTACATTGCCAGTCCCAGGATTTCTGTGTATGTGGCAGGCATTTCTTTATTAGTTAACCTTTTCAACATATTAACTGTGCACACACAATGTGCACAATGTGCATGGTCTGGGGATACCATGGTAAAGACAGATCTGATTTCTGCGCCTGGGTAGCAGGCAGTAATCAAATAAGCACACAAGCATATGTAAAATTACACCCGTGGAAAGTGCTTAGGTGAGGTCTATAGCACTACAAGAGATCTTTACTGAGTTAGGAGGAAGTAGGGAATTTGCTGGGATATGAGGAATGAGCAAGGGTAACTCAGCCAGGAGTGTGGGTGGCCAGAGCTCAGAGAACTGGAAAGAGGGTGATGTAAGACACGGCTGGCCTGGGCAGTAGGAGCTGGACTATACAGGTGCCACAGGTCATATGAAGGCATTTGGTCTTTAGCTCACAGCAATGGAAAGACACTGACCTGTTTCAAACAGAGAGAGAGAGATATCACCATACATGCCATTTTAAAAGGTAACTGGCTACTGTGTGGAGAGCAGGTTGAGGGGCCCAGAGTGGTTGCAGCTGTCCAGGGAATATGGCTGGTGGCTAGGGTTGCAGCAGTGACGTGGAGATGGGGAAGCAGACAGCTTCCAGAGGTATTTAGGAAGTAAAGCGGACTGCTTTCCAGGGTGGAGTGGATGGTGTGAAGGAAGCTCCTGGGCAGGGCTGCCTTCATGGGTATGTGGCCGGTGCAGTTGCACAGAGCCTGTGCTCAGAAGAGCCTCATACTTGGGTTCATGCTTTTCTGTTGTTGACTTGAAATTCTTTTATTTTTTTTTCCCTCTCACTCTTGTTTTAACTAAACACTCTCTCATCCCCCTTCCTCTGGTAACCTCTAATCTGCTTTCTGTCTCTGTAAATCTGCTACATCTAGTTGTCTCTTATTAGTGATATTATACAATTTTTGCCCATGTGTGTCTTGCTTGTTCTCAAGGTTCTTCCATTTTGCAGCATGTCTCATAACTTCATTTTTTCTTATGACTGAATAATATTCCATGATGTGTACATACCGCATTTTGTTTTTCCATTCATTTGTTGATGGACACTTGGGTTGTTTCCATCTTTTGGCTATTGTGAATATTGCCACAATAAACATTCATGCACCAGAATCTGTTTGCAGCCCCGTTTTTACTCTCTTTGGGTATATACCTAGAAGTGAGTTTGTCAGTTCAAATGGTAATTCTATATTTAACTTTTTGAGGAATCACCATACTGTTTTCAACAATGGCTCTCCCATTTTACATTCCTACCAGCAATGCACTAGATTTCCTATTTCTCTGCATCCTCTACAACACGTTATTTTCTGTTTTGTTTTGTTTCTAATAATAGCCATCCTTGTGGATATGGAGTCATATCTCATTGTGGTTTTCATTTGCATTTCCCTAATGGCTAATGATGCTGAGCATCTATTCATGTGCTTATTTTGCCATTTGTTTGTCTTCTTGGTGAGGTGTCTATTCAAGTCCTTTAACCATTTTTAATTCAGTTGTCTTTTTGTTGTTGCACTGTAAGAGTTTTTTATGTATTCTGGATATTAAACCCTTATCCAATATAATGGTTTGCAACTATTTTCTACTATTCTGTAGGTTATCTCTTCACTTTCTTGATAATTTTCTCTGGTGCACAGACACTTTTAATTTTGATGAAATCAAATTTATCTATTGTTTCTTTTGTTGCTTGTGCTTTTCGTGTCATATCTAAGAATATATTGCCAAATCTCAGGTCATGAAGATTTGTCTCTAAGTTAACTTCTTTGAGTTTTATAGTTTTATCTCTTATGCTTAGGTCCTTAATCCCTTTTGAGTTGATTTTTGTATATAGCGTCAGATAGGGGTAGATATCCAGTTTTCTGAACACCATTTGTTGAAGAGACTATTCTTTCCCCACTACATGTACTTAGCGCCCTTGACGAAACTCAATTGGCCATAGATGTGTGAGTCTATTTCTGGACTTTCAATTCTATAATATTGATCTGTTTGCCTGTCTTTTTGCCAGTACAAGAATATTTTGATTACCAGCACTTTGTAATACAATTTGAAATTGGGAAGTTTGAGTCCTCCTACTTGTTTTTCTTTTTCAAGATTGTTTTGGCTGCTTGGGGCCCCTTGCAGTTCCATGTAACTTTGAGGATTGGTTTTTCCATTTCTGCAAGGGCTTCTGGGATTTTAAAAGGAATTGCATTGAATTTGTATATTGCTTTGTGTAATGTTAACATATTAACAATGTTAATGCTTCCAATCCATGAACATGGGATGTCTTGCCATTTATTTGGATCTTCTTTAAATTTTTTCAGCAGTCTTTTGTTTTTGATGTACAAGCCTTTTTTTTTTTTTTTTTTTAATCTTTGATTAAATCTATTTCTAGATGTTTTATTATTTTAGATGCTATTATAAATGGAATTGTTTTCTTAATTTCCTCTTTAGATTGTTCATTGCTCATGTATAGGAACACAGTGGTTTCTTTGTGTGTTGCCCTTCCATTTTTCTGAATTCATTTATTAGCTCTAATAGTTTTCTTGTGTATTCTTTTGGGTTTTCTATATATCAGATCATGTTGTCTGCTAATAGAGATAGTTTAACTTCCTCCTTTCTCATTTGGGTACCTTTTACATCTTTTTATAATTGCTCTGGCAAGAACTTCTAGTATAATATTGAATAGCAGTGGTGAAAGCAGACATTCTTTCATGTTCCTGATCTTAGGGGGAAAGATTTCAGTCTTTCACCATTCAATATGATGCTAGCTGAGGGTTTTTAAAAAATGGTCTTTATCATGTTGAGAAAGTTCCCTTCTCTATCTACTTTTCTGAAAAATTTTTATCAAAAAGGGGCCGGATTTTGCCAAATGCCTTTTTAGCATCTATTAAGCTAATCATGTGGGGATTTTTTAAAAATCTTTATTCTATTTATGTAGTGTATTATGTTGTTTGCTTTTTGTATATTGAATCATCCTTGCATTTCTGGGATGACTCCCACTTGGTCATGGTGTATAATCTTTTTTATATGCCATTGTATTTGGTTTGCCAGTATTTTGTTAAGGATATATGCATCATATTCAAAAGGGCAAGTGGTCTGTAACTTTCTTTTCTTGTTATGCCTTTATCAGGTTTTGGTATCAGAGTAATGCTGTTCTTATAGTATGAATTAGGAAGTTTCTCTCCTCTTGAACTCTTTGGAAGAGTTTGAGAAGGACTGGTATTAATTGTTATTTAAATGTTTGGTAGAATTTACTGATGAGGCCATTTGGGCCTTGACTTTTCTTTGGTGGAAGTTTTTTCATTATTGATTCAATCCCTGTACTTTTTTATTTTTTTAATGCCTATTATGATTCAGAAGGTGAGACATTTTCTAATAAGCTCTCAGAACTTGGTGAGGCTGCTGGTATATGGTACACATTTTTATTTTCCTCCCCCCCTTGTTGTTTGTGCTCGCTGTCTGTTTCCTGTGTCCATTCGCTGTGTGTTCTTTCTGTGTTGGCTTGTCTTTTCTTCTTATCTTTCTCTTTTTTCAGGAGGCACTGGGAACCCATTGCATGACCTCCGGTGTGGGAGAGAGGCACTCAGTTGCTTGAGCCACCTCATCTTCCCGGTCTGCTGCATCTCTTACTGTCTCTCCTCTGCGTCTCCATTTGTTGCATCATCTTGCTGCGCCAGCTCAGCTCTCCGTGGGATGGGGCCAGCTTGCATTCACCAGGAGGCCCAGTTGTTTGAGCCATATCCTCTTCCTTCAATCCCTTTTTTAATATAAGTTTGTTGATGTTTTCTATTTTTCCTTGAATTAGTGTGGGTAACTTACGTATTTCTAGGAACTTTTCCATTTCCTCTAAATTTTCTAGTTTGGCATACAATTGTTTATAATATTCTCTTATAATCCTTTTTTTTTTTTTAAAGATTTATTTTATTTATTTATTAATCCCCTCCTTGCTGCTTGTGCTCGCTGTGTCCATTTGCTGGGTGTTTTTCCTGTCTGCTTGTCTCCCTTTATTGTGTTATCTTGCTGCATCAGCTCACTGTGCTGCGCGGGCCAGCTTGCCTTTACCAGGAGACCCTGGGACTCGAACCCGAGGCCTCCCATATGGTAAATGGGAGCCCAACCACTTGAGCTACATCTGCTTCCCTTATAATCCTTTTTCATCTCTGTAAGGTGAGTGGTGATATCCATTTTCCTTTCTGATTTTAGTTATTTGCATATTTTCCCCTTGTCAGTCTAAAGTTTTGTCAATTTGTGGATTTTTTTTCAGAGAATTTGTTTATTCTCTCAATTGTTTTTCTATTCTCTTTTTTTTTTTTTTTTTTTTTTTTTACCGGGAGGTCCTGGGGATCGAACCCAGGTCCCTCCATATGGGAGACGGACGCCCAACCAGTTGAGCCACATCCGACCCCCAGTTTTTCTATTCTCTATTTCATTTATCTCCACTCTAATTTTAATTGTTTCCTTTCTCCTGCTAACTTTGGGTTTGCTTTGGTCTTGTTTATCTTGTTCTTCAAGATATAAAGTTAGTTTATTAATTTGAGTTGTTTCTTCTTTTTTAATATAGACATTCATAGCTTTAAATCTTCCTTTGAGCACTGCCTTCTCTGCTTCCCATAAGTTTTGGTATATTGTGTTTTGTTTTTGTCTCTAAGTATTTTCTGTTTTTCCTTGTAATTTCTTCTTTAACTCATTGATTGTGTAAGAGTGTATTGCTTAATTTCCACATATTTCTAAATTTTTTGGTTTTCCTTGCATTGATTTCAAGCTTCATTCCACTGTGGTCAGAGAGATAACTTTTTATAATTTCAATATTTTTAAATTTATTAAGACATCTTTTGTGCCCTAACATATGGCCTACCATAGAGAATTAACTATGTGCCTTGAAAAAGATATTTATGCTGCTGTTATTGGGTGAAGTATTCCATTTATTTGGTTATTTGGTTTATATAGTTGGTTTATAGTACTGTTTAGGTCCTCTGTTTCCTTATTGATCTTCTGTTTAGATATTCTCTCCAGTGTTGAAAGTGGTATATTGAAATCTCCAACTATTGTTGTGGAACTATTTCTCCCTTCAATTCTGTCAATGCTTGTTTCATATATTTTGGCAATCTGCTCTTCAGTGGTTATATGTTTATAATTGTTAAATCTTCTTGTTGAATTGACCCTTTTACTGATATATAGTATAATGTTCTTCTTTGTCTCTTGTAACAGTTTTTGACGTAAAGTATACTTTTGTCTGATATTGCTATAGCCACCCTCACTCTCTTTTGTTTATAAATTGCATGAACAATTTTTCCATCTTTTTACTTTCTACCTATTTGTATCTATGGATCTAAGAAGAATCTCTTATAAACAACATATAGTTGGGTCATGTTTTTTAATCCATTCTGCCAGTCTGTACCTTTTGATTGGAGAATTTAATCTATTTAGATTTAAGTAAATTACCAATAAGGCAAGATTTACGTCTGCCATTTTGCTAATTTTTGGTAAATCTTAAACCTTTTTTTTTTTTTGTCCCTCCTTTACTCCATCAGTGCCTTCCTTTTTGTTTAGGTGCTCTTTTATAATGAGTCATTTTGAATCACTGATAATTTCTTTTTGTATAGATTTTTAAAAATATTTTCTTTATGGTTACTATGAAGATTACATTTAACATCCTAAATGTATTACAGTTTAGTTTATGTTGATTCCAACTTGACTTCAATAGCCTACAGCTACATATTACATATATCTTTATATCCCTCCCTTTTATGTTGTTCTTTTCACAAGTTACATTTTTATGCATTGTATGCCCAGTAACAAAGATTTGTACTTGTTTTTATGCATTTGAATTTAAGCCCTATAAGAACTAAAATACATTGTTATAAATGAAAAATGAAATAATTTAGGCATTTATATTTGCCCATGTTGCTACTTATCCTGGAGATATTTCTTCATCCAGCATTGAGATGCTGTCTAGTGTCCTTTCATTTCAACATGGAAGATTCCCTTTAGCGTACCCTATAAGGCAGGTCTAATGGTCATTCATTCCCTCAGTTTTTGTTTGTCCAGAAATGTCTTAATTTCTCCCTCATTTTCGAAGGAAAACTTTGTTAAGTATATTAGTCCCAGGTAACAGTTTTCTTTCAGTACTTTAAATATGTCCTCCCATTGCCTTCTGGCCTCCATTGAGAAACTGGACTTTAGTGTTACTAAAGATCACTTATATATGTGACACATTGCTTCTCTCTTGCTGGTTTTAAGAATCTGTCTTTGTACTTAGCATTGGACAGTTTGATTATAATGTGTCTTGGTTTAATCTGTTTGAGTTCATCTTGTTTGGTATTTGTTGAGCTTCTTGGAACTGTATATTAATATCTTTCATCAGATTTAGGAAGTTTTCTCTCATTATTTCTTCAAATATTTTTTCCTGGTCCTTTATTTCTCTCTCCTCCTCAGAAACTCCTATAATGCACATATTGGTATGCTTGTTGGTGTCCCACAGGCTCCCTGGGCTCTGTTTCCTTTTAGTATTATTTTGTCTTTCTGCTCCTCAATGTGGACAATTTCATTTTCATTTGTCTTTGAGTTCACTGATCATTTCTTCTGCCTCCTCCATTCTGCTCTTGAACTCTGCTACAGAAATTTTCACTTTAGTTATTGTATTTTTGAGTTCCAGAATTTCCATTGGGTACTTCTTTATAATTTCTATCTTGTTACTTAAATTTTCATTTTGTTCGTGTATTGTTTTCCTGATTTGTTTTGGTTCTTTGGCCATGTTTTCCTTTAGTTCTATTTATGAGAGTAATTCTAAAATCTTTGATTAGTATTTCCAAGGATTGTGCTTGCTCCAGAATATTTTCCATTGAATTCTTTTTTTTTTTCTGTGACTGGGCCATATTTTCTTATACTCTTATATGTTTTGTAATTTTTTTTGATAACTAGACATTCTGAATATTATATTGTGGTTACTCTGGAAATCTAGTTTTCCCACTCTATAGTCTACCAGACTAAGAACAAAAAGAAAGAAAAAAAGGGGAAAACAAGGAAACAATAATGATGCGCACTGCCTCTCCAAGTCTCTTGTGATATGCTGATAGGAAATCAAAAGTTTCTGCTTTTGAAGCTGAAACCTAGGCTGGGATCTCTGCTCATCCCTCAGGGATCCATCAGACCCAAAACTATAACAGAGAAAACAAATAAACCAACCAACCAAAAAACAAAGAAAAAGAGAAAGAGGTGCACAAGCTCTTTCATGTTCCTGTAGAAGTTGATATAAAGCCAGAAGGTGTTGCTTCTGTGAGAAACCAAGGCTAGCAACTGTGCTGAGCCCTCAGGGATCTGCCAGGCTAAACAACACAAGAAAGAGAAAGAAGAAACCTAACCAATAAAAAAGTGCACTGGGTCTTCAAGTCCTGGTAGATGCTCATGTGAGACCAGAAGCTGCTGCTGCAGAGAGTGCTGAAACCAAGGCTGGAGTCTATACTGTGTCTGCCAGACCAGGAATCACCCACACAAAGAAGGAAAAAAAAAAACAAAAAACAACCCAACAGGCAAACAAGGTGCTTTTTCCATCCAGGTGGATGCTAATGGAAGGTTGGAAGCTCTGCTACCACAGGGCTGAAACTGAAGCAAGCTTCTGCCCTGGTCCCTCAGGGATTTCTCAAACTAACCTTGATCATTACCTCTACTTTTAGAGGAGGCACCTTCCTCTGCCAACCCTGGCCCCAGCGGGCTGCTCCTGGAATCCAGGCTGCTTTGCTGCAGCTGCAGCCATGTCTGCAGCCAATGCTTGAGGGTAGGTGGGGGGTGCTCAACAACGTGGGCTGGTCACTGGTTCGTGCTTTCACTTACAAAAGCTGAACTCTCGGCAACCTCTTGCTCTCTCTGGAAGTGCTGTAGTTGCTCTAACTGTCCATTCTGATTCCAGGGTTACCACCTAGTTCATTCCCGTCTCTTTCATTTTTCTAGTAGAAGGAGTGATTTGTAAAATGTCCTCCTCCACCATTTAGCACCTATACTTCTCAACTCGCTATCTTAATTTTTCAACGAGGGGTCCAGCATTTTCATTTTGCACCGGGACATACAAATAATGTAGCCTGTCGTGCTCCTGGGGCTGGAGCCGGGAATCTCAGGCCCTCCAGTTCCAGGCTGTCTCTGAACCAACTCCTCTGGAGCAGGCAGCCCAGGTCCAGGCCCGGGCCCTGGAGGGTTCACTGGTCCAGAGACATCAAGCCAGGAATGGACCAGCACTTCAGAAATGCTTACTGGCTCATATGTGGCAGCTGAGGGGCCCAAGAGCTAAGAATCTGGCTTTGCAAGGAGCTGCCAGGGTCTGTCCTGGGCCCTTTCTGGACCTTGCTTTTAGTCTCTGAAAAGTAAAAGGAGCTGTAATAAATGAGTTCTGGACTCCTTTCAAGCCCTAATATTTACTGCCTTTATGATTCTCTGGCCGTCTTTGTTCATTTGTCCAATGCCTCTCCTTGCTGTGCAAGGCTTCTTGGGGGTGCTGGGATGTGTGGACATTGGCTTAGAGTCACTTGGCAGTCCTTTGCTTGTCTTCGCTGTTGGGGTGCCTGATTTTCCACTGTTAGAAATGCAGCAAGAGGCCTCTGGTCAAAACATAAATGCTTCTGGGAGCACATTTGTAGCTATTTCCAACCAAAATTTTAGTGGCATGATTTCACTGGGCAGGGGTGGGATGCTGGTTAAAGGAGAGCAGAGCCTCAACCACAGGGTTTGGCCCAGGGCTGGCCAGTCCAGGCTCTGGGTTGGGTCGGGGATTGTCTCTGCTGGCCTACACGACATTCTGACCCTCTCTTTCCAGAAGCTGCATTGTGTGTCCACTAGCCCTGATGTTGCAGAAGTTTGTTCTCATTTCCAAGCAGTTTGCTCAGAGCTTTGGGTCTTGTCTAGGATGCTGTAGTTTCTTTAGGGCCAACACCCTTGGCTCCTAATCAGGGACATTGGGCAATAATGTTGGGATGTGATGGGTGTGTGGGGTGGGGGACTGTGGGAAATACCCTTGATGACATTGTTTTCTAGTGTTCCTTGTTCACTCAAATTGGGGTGACTGCGATGTGCTTGGGATCCAGTGGACAAACTCCAGTTTGTCCTTCTGGGTCTGGACCTTGGTTCCTAACCTCTGGTCCCCCAACTCTTGGGCATTCTTTAGGCAGCAATAACCTAACAGCTCCTATTTATTGAATATCCATCATGTGCCAGGCACTATTCTAGCTCTTATTTCGTTTAATCTTCAAAAACAACTCACTGACATGGTGTGACAGTGTATTTGCAAAAAGTAGCACAACAATTCTTTTGGTCCTTCATGCCTCCAGAACCTTGTCACTCCCCTCAAGAGATGGAATCTCTTTCTCCTCCTCTTGAACCTGGGTGGGACTTTGCAACCTTGTGGAATTGAATGTGGCGGGAGTGATACAGCATTACTTCTGAAGTTGGCCACAAAAGGCAGTATGGCTTCTTCCAGGCTCTCCTCCGGAGGTGGACTGAATTGTGTACCCCAGTTTGGAATGTTCTTGGTCTTGGTCTGCCTTCCTGTGGGTGTGGACCCATTGTAAATAAGACCTCTTCAGGATTCTTAAATTCAGGCGTGGCCAATTGAATCAGATTGGGCTTTAATCCGGATTAGTGGAGGCCTTTATCAACAGAGTCAAAGTCAGACAAGCCGCAGGGAGGAGCCAGTAGCTGGAAGTCATGGAACCAAGAAGTGAAAGAAGACGCCACCATGTGCATTGTCATGTGACAGAAAAGCCAAAGACCCAAGGATGGCTAGCATTTGGTTCACCTGCCCTATTGCAGAGGCAGCTCCATCAGTGGGGAGCTTAATCGGCGACACTGAGGCTGGCATTCTGGTCCCAGCTCAGCTCCTGCTTCGTGGGTGATATTGAACACGCCTTTCCCACACTCAGACTTGTCCCATGTAAAACAAACATAGATGTCTGTCTGTGGTCTTTGCAGGGCATTAGGGTCCCCGCCCCGGGAGTTGTGCATCTGAAGGGCGCCTTCTTTGCTGGGGTATCTTGGGTCAGTCCTTAGGTGCTGTGTGTTTCAGGGAACAGCTCCAACATGTGTGACTGTCCCAAGAACATGGCTCGCAGAAACCTTGGCTGCTCTGCCCTGCTTTGGTGCATCTTTCTTGTGAGGACATGTTGCTGGAGCTTGGCACCTTTAAGAAGCTGTTAATGAAGTGTCGCAAGCACCCTATAAATTGAGAAAAAAAAAAAAACCACTGTGCTTGAAAACCACAGGGAGAGTAGGGGAAAAAAGATGGGAATAAGAAAGGCCTCTTCGTGGCCTTTCGAGGTGAGTGTTCTGCTCACCCGCCAGCAGTGATGTCTGCCCATCTCCCACTGTCAAGCCACCGCTTGTAAATACTCGAGCTGGAGCTCTCTTCAATGCTTGAATGGAGTGCCCAAACCTCTTCAGCACCTCTGGGGAAGAACACTTCCACAGCTGTAGCAGACCCAAAAGTGAAGGTTTGCCCATATTTGTCTATGTTGAGGCTTTTTGAAAATGGATTCTCTTTTCACATTACAAAAATAATCCACATTCACTAATATGAATAATTAAAACAATTTAAACCATCCATAATCCTACTTCCCAAGGATAACTGCTGTTCATTTAGATAATTCTGTGTGTGTGTATTTACAAAAATGGTATTATTTTATATATCCTGTTAAGTAACCTTCTTCACATACACAATCACACATACACAATATACACACACACACACCTCATCTTTCCATGTCAATTAATACATACCCCACCCCCATCATTTTAACCCCTATATAGTTTTTCATTGGATGCACACAATAAAGCATCTTGTTTGCTAGCCACTTTTCACCATTAGCAACAATGCTTAGATAAACATCTGTGTTTTTGCATTTTTGCTCAGTTATTTCCTTGAGTTACATCATTAGAAGGGTAAATTGCTAGGTCAAAAGCTATGAACATTATTAAGGATTTTGATCCACAGTTAAGTTTGGTGATTACAAAATATATTCCCACAGGAGTGTGGGATGTCCCCAGGATGTTTTCCTTTTCTGTTTTCACCACTCCAAGAGGTGAAACATGACCTCTTTCATTTGTTTAAAATTCACTCTCTTGACAGAGCATTCTCCCTTTCCTGTCCAGTCCATACTCATTAATTCAACTAATGTTTGTTAAGAACCTACTGTGTGCCTGTGCATGGTAGGCACTGGGGACAACTGATCCTATAGTCTGTTTTTTTAAAAATATTTTTATTTCAAATTCAAAAAATTAACAGAAAAAGGCAGCTCAACAACTTATGGAAGCATTACTCCCCCAAAGCTCTGTCCAGTTACTTTTATCTCATCTAATTCAAACTACTAACTCAGTTGTTCCTCTAGTGTTCAGAAAAATGTACAGATGAACACAGATGAGTTAAATGACGTAGTCAAGGTCTCATTAATGAAAAAAAATGAAGAAGAGAAAAAATGCTTAATCATATTCATATCTCACAAAATCAAATCCCATATTACTTTTTTGTCCTTTTGCATGAATATAGTACCAACTTTGCTCTTGCTACAAAAACATTACAATGTTGTTTTTAACTATAGTCTATAGTTATATTTTGCCCCGTGTCCTACAGTCTGTTTTGTTTTCACTGTTTTGCTGTGTGTGTTCTTTTGCTCCAGCCTTAGAGCATTTTAGAAAGTTAGAGCTGTAAGAGACCTTAGAGTTTGTCCACACCCTCATTTTGAGGAGGCGAAACTGAGGCCTGAGAGGGGTGGGACTTGTCAGGGTCACCTGGGCAGGTGTACCTGGTGTGGTTGACTCTGAAGGCAGGGATTCCGGTCCTTCTGCTAGTCTTAACTCTCACCCAGCACAAGAGCTTGCACGAGGTGGGGGGTGTGTGTGTGTGTGTGTGTGTGTGTTGAATTCCACTCCAGGTAATGGAGCCTCTCTGTGCTGCAATTCCCGCCCTCCCCCGCCAACGGGCATATAGTAGGTATCTAGAAAATATTTCTTGAATGAATATTTTTGCATAACAAATTAGAAAAAAACAGTACATATTGTCAAAATGTGCTCAATATCCCAGGAAGAAAGATGGACTTCTGCTGGGGGTCCGTCTCGGAAGAAATACCTTTTTCGTTTTTAATAAAAAAGAAAATTGAGTGGGCTGTTGAAATTGGTGGAGGCTGCCCGGGGCTTGAGACAATTTTCATGTTTGGAGCTGTCAGGCCACTGGAATTTCCCTTAGATTCCTTCATCTTAACCAAGATGAACTGATAGAGACGGGGCTGGGATGGCTAAGGTAAGAGGAAGGCTTTGTCTTGTTGGAGAGTTCCTGCATGAACCTGAGGTGACCTGTCACAGAGTTCTGCCTCAAGTTACCTCTTTTATTCTCTTTCTCCAGTTCTCCCTGCCTTTTGCTCTACTTCACCAAAAATCTTTTCTGCTTTCATCTCTAGAACATTTCCAGTGTGGCTCAGGCCTTTTGTGACACAGGAGGCAGCTTGGGTCAATGGAAAGACCTCAGTTACAATCTGGCTTCACTTCTAATCGTTGTGGGACCTTGGTCAACTTGGGGATTGAATCATGTCCTGTGGGTTTGAGCCTATTTGTAAACAGGATCTTTGAAGAGGTCATTATTAGTTAAGGTATGGACTTATTTGCTAATAGGGTCTTCAAAGATTCTATTTTGGATGAGGCCAAATTGAACCAGGGTGGCCTTAATCTCTATGGCTGAAGTCCTTAGAAGGAAAGGAACTCTAGACAGAGAGGCAGGCGACTGAGCAGAAGTAGAAGTCAGAAGGAGGAGCCGTGAGACAGAGGCAGAGGTGCAAGCTTAGGAGCCCCAAGGATGGCCATGAGCTAGCACCAGAATGCTGCGACTTTGGGAGAAAGCATGGCCTGTAGAGACTGTGATTTTGGACTTCTATCCTCAAAAACACTGAGACAGTAAATTCCCATTGCTTAAGCTCACCCACTGTGGGGAATTTGTCATAGCAGCCTGGACAAACTAGTACAGCACAGCACTGGTCCTTACCCTATTGACCTGGCACTGTCCTAGTCCAGGCTGGCATCTCTTCTTGCCTGGATGACTACAACGACCTCCTCGTCAATTTGCCTGTGGCCAACTGTCACTTCTAATCCATGCCCCACACTAACACAAAAGCGATTTTCTGATTGCATCACTTTCACTTAAAACCCCTCAGAGCTACTCCGTGCTCTAATCCCTTCCCAAAGCCTGCCAGGCCCATGTGGTCTGGTTCCTGCTGACCTTGCCAGGCTTGCCTTGTGGCTCGTTCCTTCTTCAACCAGCTGTGTGACCTTGGCCAAGCCCCCTCCCCTCTCTGAGCCTCAGTTTCCTTATCTGTAGAAGAGAGCTCATACTAATCCCAATCATTCTGCTTGTTATGAGGATAACAACCACTTTTAAATTGTACCTAACTTCTCTAAGCCCTACTTCTTCAAAAGAGATTACAAATTCCAAGAAGATCCTAATTGTCAATAAGTCTTTTCTTCTGTAAAAGAAGACCCTGCTTTTTTCCCAAGCTCTGTTATTCCAGAGGACCGCTTTTTCACTCTAGTTATGTCATGCTATGTCTTGGCCTAGACCAACAGTATCTACAAATGGAGAATGCATTTATTTAAGCCAAGTCATTAATAGGGATTGTATTGTCACATCCATTGTCAACTGACAACATGTTTGTGGAATTAGAAGCCTCCTGCTTTATCTCTGTCATCGTTCCTCTTGGGAAAAAGGGCACACACATGTATGAATAGCATACTTTGTCACAAAGAGCCCTCCTTCAGCACGATTTCCACAGAAATATTGTTCCAGGAAGCAAGGGTCTGACCCTGGTGATTAATTTGCTAAGAGCTGTTCTTGGCTAACCCATCAGTCATGTTCTCCCCACATTTTTATTGATAGGTATGTAATGGGAAAGATGATGGGGTAAATATAGAACAGACTATGATATATGGAACTAACTCTAGGCACCCACAACTGAACTGGGGAGATGGAGCATGTTCGCGTTACAAGTGAGGTCTGTGGTCCTGCTGCAGAGGTTCAGAAAACGGGGGGTTTTTAATGGGCGGGGCAGTCAGGGAAGGTTCCTTGAAGAGGTGAAGGTTTAGATTTCTCATCACACCAACTAGGGTTCAAAGGAGTTGCTTTACCTTGCCTGGCATAGTGTCCCCCACCCCCATTCACACACAAACAGTGTTTGTCTGAATTGAAGGGATGCATGAGCTTGATCTGGAAAGATTTATAAGATTGAGGCTGATTGGAAGAAACAATATTTTTATGGGTGGGAGTTATCTGCATGAGAAAAAAAGATGCAGTTGTACAGTGCTTAACTGTTTACAATTCACGCCTCATGTATACTAAGTCTTGTATAGAGCTCTACAAGGTTAGCACCTGGGGAAACTTAGTCTCCAGTAGGTTCAATAACTTGGTTACACAAGTGGGAAAACCCAGACTCTAGCACTTACTGCTCCGAGTTCAGAGCTCTGTCCATTATGAAATCATGTTCTCTCTTTCTCCATGCTCCATGGAACACAGGAATGAAAACAAAGGCTGAGAAGTGGTCCCAAATGATGTGGGCAGGAAGTACATGAGAGTTGTAACTATAAGCGGGCAACCCGACATAGGCCCCTGGTCCTGCCTCATCAACTTCCCTGTCATCCCACATCTCCCAATGTTCCTTACATCTGGACTTTGGTAAATGTAAGAAGGCTAGGAGGCAAGCTGGCAGGCGGTAAGACTATTGCTAAAAAGTGTTAGCCTTTAGGCCTGGCAGTGTCACTGACCCACTCCTGGGGCTGGACACCCCAGCTGACTGAAAGATGGTTTGGGGGAGGGTAGGTGGTATCAGGGAGGGAGTAGACTATATGCACTGACAGCTCATTCCCACCTTGACTATAGAATGAGGCCACCTGGGCTTTGATCAATGTCTAAATAAATGTGCCAGGCCTGAAAAATGCCTATGATGCTAAAACGGCAAGACCCAGTTCCCAGAAGTAGGAGTGGGTACTGAACAGGTCATTACCTGGGCAAGGTACCTTCCAGGGGGCCTGGTCCTGTGCTAAGAGAGAAAAACTGTCCACGGGGACGTGTGTTGTTCTCCTCCCTCCCTTCCATCCTTCCGTATCTAACAAATACTTGTCAGGTGCATATTCTGCTGTGGTCCAGCCTTTTGAAGTACATGCATTTAAAATACTGACCCTCCCTTCAAAGTGCTTGGTTGCTCAGGAAGACTGGAAAATTCATAAAACAGTGATTACTGAGAGCTCCCTCCAGGATCACCACCTTGGTCTGTGTCCCCAGCATCTCTTGCCTGGACCTCTTCGAGTCTCTTAATGCTAGTATCTTCCTCCCCATCTTCCCTGTGGCTGCCAGAGTTATTTTTTTGTTTGTTTGTTTTTTGAGGTATCAGGAGCCAGGGATTGAACCTGGGACCTCATATGTGGGAAGCCGGTGTTCAACCACTGAGTCACATTGGCTCCCCTGAATTGGTTTTATCGTTTGTCTTGCTTGGGTTTTTTTGTGTGTGTTTGTTTTTTTAAGGAAGCATCAGGAACCAAACCCAGGACCTCCCATGTGGGAAGCAGGTGCTCATCTGCTTGAGCCACATCTGTGCTCTGCTGGAGTTTTTGCCAGGAAAACAGATCTATAGATTATGTTGTTCTCTTGCCTACAATCCTGGAGAGTGCCCCACTTTTCCCACCACTGTTCCCCAAACCTCAGTCATCCTTCTATCACTTTCGTGTATTTTGCTATATCAGACTTTCTCCTTGCCGAAATCAAAAGAAACAAAATAGAATTGAAATGACACCAAGTTCCTCACTATATTAGGCACTATTACTCCTTGGATGAGCCATACCATGAGTACATCAGGGCAAGCATTCCACCCCCAGTTTTTGAGGAACATAGGTTTACAGAATAAAATCCAGTGCCCTTTGCATGGCCTCCAAGGGCCTTCAGCATCAGGAAGTTTTGGTCACTGAGCAATTCATCCTAGCTATATGGAATTTCCAGACCCAAACAAGCCATTTACACTCTGCTGTGCCCTCTGAGAATATCCTTTTCCTTGCTTCCTGAAGAACTCATTTTCAGGCCTCAAAAACCAGTCATCTTCTTTGTGAACCATCCTCCCAAATGGTCCTCCTGATCTCCAGCACTTTATTCCAGTCCTGTATTAACATTTACCATTGGTACCCTGCAATATTTTAAATGCTTTTCTCTGTAGCTAGAGCTCAACAGGGTAGGAACTTGTCTTATTCATTGTCTTCAAGGGGGAGCCCTCAGTAAATAACATCTCTCTCCTGCCTGGCTTAGGGACACATTCAGAAATAAAACAAAAGAGAGAAAATTGGGATCAAACTATTGCTTTTTTTTTTTTTTCCCCCAGATGAAGGCTAAAGACTTAGCTTTTGTGTGAGACAATTGGTCCTTAAGTGAACTCAGATTTGGCACCATCACCCATCACACAAAGACCACACAGGCCTGGGCAGGCCTCCCCTTGCTGGGGGGAAGAGCTTCCCACTGGAAGGATGGCCTGGGGAAACCTGCTCCCTGAAGGAAGCTCTTTTCCATGAGGAAGAGAGGCAGGCTGGGCTCTACTGGCCTTGTTTTGTTCCTTCCCAAATTTCCAATCAGGGTACTCAGGAAAAATCCCTTCTCATCAAACCATAGGGTGAAGAGATGACTTACCTCTTAGAATTTCAGAAAACCAGAGGGATGAGACCTCAGGGATTACTTATCATGACAAATCCTTTGGCTTTTTACATATTGGGAAACTGAGGCCCAGGGAAAAGAAGGGACTTGCCCATGGTCACCTAATCCTCACCTGAATGTTCTGTAACTTTAATCTGTAACTTGTGTGACAGATAATATTTATTCCTATTATGACACAGCTTCCAAAGGCAAGAAAAAGGCAAATTCTGCCTTCTGTCCCTTCTGGATGCTGCAGCATTCCCAGGCCCATTCTGGAATGCTCATGCAAATAGAAGTCTGGGATCAGAGCTCCTGTAAGGGTCTGCCGGAGGAGGTCTGTAATTGTGGATTCAGGAAAACAGGTCCTTGGCTAACTTAATTCTCTCCACTAAATTAAAAGAGAGGTAAGTGAAATGTCAGGAGGAAATATGCATTTAATATATTTTAAAGAGCCCTGTCCATTTTTGAATCCTCAGGTGTTTTTTTTTTTTTTTTTTTCTGCTTTAATTATTGGCCACTATAAATTACCTCAGAAACGAATTTGGATAGAAAAGGAGCAAGAATACAGAGAAGCTGTCTTTAACATTTCATCTTCCTTTGGCGTCATTTAAGATTTTAATTTTGAAGTATGGCAAGGAAGCAAAAAGCCTTCAGGCCACAGACGAGCACAATCACTTTCCAATAAAGAAAATAGATTTGAGTATCATCCCCTAAAACTAAAGAATGAAGACCTCTCCCAGTGCTGATTAGAAGACATTTCTCATTCCTTATTAACAGGAATGCGAACAAAAATATTCCAGAGCAAAGGCTTATTTGAATTCACTGCTAAATTCACTCCATCAAACTCCTGGAGAAAAAAAGCCCTGAAATTAACCTCATGTTTGGGAATTATCAGTTAAATACTTTTGTAACATCATCACCATCTACTCCGAGAAAAACATTATTATTCAAGCAGCCTACTTGCCTGAGAGTAAGGAGCTTCTAAACCAAGAAAGGAAGAAACCAGGCGGGTTATTTACGAGCTCCTTTCCTCTCGCAGATTGCAACCGCTGTGAAATACGCATGTTTGTTAACTGCTCTGGGGCAGAAGCTGGGCGCGTCAACCCCGCTCCGCCGAGGATAGCACGGCCGGCCTCTCGCGCCCCCTAGCGGACCGGTGCGGTGGCGCAGGCTCCGCCCCGGCTGCAGAAAAACCGGCCACCAGCAGACGGCGCCGCATCCTGACGCTCTCCGCGCGCGCTGACAGCCTCGGCGGCACTCCTCGCTCGCCTTGGGTCCCCATCCAGAGCCCAGCCAGACTGCGGGCGAGGGGATCCCAGTCGAGGTGCCAAGGTGTGAGACCTCTGCATAGTTTCAGACTGCGAGCCGCCGGCAGCCACTGAGCCGAGAGCGCACGCGTCTTTGGGGCCGACGGCGGTGGTACAACTTCCCCAGGGGGGCAATTTGGGGCCAGCTTGTGGACTCCGTGCAGGTAGCCGGGTCCAGCGCGCGGGCTGAGGGGGTGGCTAGGGCTGGTGGGACCGTCGGGACTCGAGTAGTGGTGGAACTGGGGTACCTCCGCGCTTCTGGAGGCGCGCAAGATGTTCCGAGAGATTTTAAAGTGACTGTTCAGCATCCAGGCGCCGAGCCCTCGACTGTCGGGGGCCAAGGCACACGTCGGGTTCCTGAATCTTCGAGGCTGCCGGGCTGGGGAGGATCCCCGCGGGGAAGTGTCTAGGCCAGGGTTCTGGGGACAACAGTTGGACGTCCTGGGGGTAGGCATTGAGGCAGGAGTTCCTCCAGGAGGGACTGTCTGACTCAGGGGGAGGGGGTTCCCGGAAGCAGCTGATACCGACGTTCAGGACGAAGGTTCAGCGTCTTAGAAACAGGAGGGGGTGGGTGGCAGAGTCCAGCGCTGGGGTTTCCCAGGCATGTAGCTGTTTGGGGGTGAGGGAGACTCTGGAGAAAGTAACTGGAGTAAGGCTACTAGAAGTGGCTGGGTTGAGGGACTCGCAGAAGGGGGCTGCGCTGAGGGTCCCCGAGAGAGGTAGCCAGTTTGGGGATCCCCGGGGGGAAGTGGCTGGGCTGGCAGTCGCAGACCTAGAGGAAGGTGTCTAATTATGACCCTCCCTCCTCCCCCATTGGAAGCTTAAGGGCATCGTAAGGAACTGGCGGTCTGGGAGAGGGTTTGCGCCTTCTTGGAGCGCATCAGAGGTGCCTCAAATGGGAATTCTTGGGGGTAGCGGCTTAGCAACCCCGGGGCCCGCAGTTGTGCCCCGGGTCCGAGACGATTTGGGGTTCTCGATATGGGGGACAACCGCGCCGCAAGCGCCTCCGGAGAGAAACCGGGCCGCCCTCTTACGGCCCTCCGGGTTTCTTCCAGGGTCGGACTGCGCGTGGGACCCTGCCCCCTCGGGCCACACCTTAAAGGGCTCGAACGCCAGGGGCGCACGGTAGCCACGGTCATGGAGAGTACCCTTGCGGCCAATTGGAGCACCGAGGCGATCAACGCGAGCGCGGCGCGGATGGGGGCCGAGGGCAACCGCACTGCCGGACCGCCGCGGCGCAACGAGGCGCTGGCACGGGTGGAGGTGGCAGTGCTGTGCCTTATCTTCTTCCTGGCGCTGAGCGGCAACGCGTGCGTGCTGCTGGCGCTGCGCATCACGCGCCACAAGCACTCGCGCCTCTTCTTCTTCATGAAGCACCTGAGCATCGCCGACCTGGTGGTGGCCTTGTTCCAGGTGCTGCCACAACTGCTGTGGGACATCACCTTCCGCTTCCACGGGCCCGACCTGCTGTGCCGCCTGGTCAAGTACCTGCAGGTGGTGGGCATGTTCGCCTCCACCTACCTGCTGCTGCTCATGTCGCTCGACCGCTGCCTGGCCATCTGCCAGCCGCTGCGCGCGCCGAGCCACCGCGCCGACCGCCTGGCTGTGCTCGCCACGTGGCTCGGCTGCCTGGTGGCCAGCGCGCCGCAGATGCAGATCTTTGCGCTCCGTGAGGTGGCCCACGGCGTCTTCGACTGCTGGGCGGTCTTCATCCAGCCCTGGGGGCCCAAGGCCTACATCACGTGGATCACGCTCGCGGTCTACATCGTGCCGGTCATCATGCTCACCACCTGCTACAGCCTCATCAGCTTCAAGATCTGGCAGAACCTGCGGCTCAAGACAGCCGCGGCGGCCACTGAGGGCGCGGCGGGGGGCGGCGGAGGGCAAGCGGCCCTGGCGCGCGTCAGCAGCGTCAAGCTCATCTCTAAGGCCAAGATCCGCACGGTCAAGATGACCTTCATAATCGTGCTGGCCTTCATCGTGTGCTGGACGCCATTCTTCTTCGTGCAGATGTGGAGCGTCTGGGACTCCAACGCACCCACGGAAGGTAGCGCAGGGCGGGAGACCCGGAGGAGGGAGCACGGCGTTGGGAGGTGGGTGGAGGTGGGTGGGGGTGGGGCTCATCCTGCTCCCGCTGCACGTCCAGACCTCTGGGGTCCTCGAGGGGATAAGTGGGTTCTGGAATCTGGCAGAGGCTCCACCATCCACGGGCCAAGTGACTATGGGCAAGTCACCTTCCTGAGCCTCGAGTTTCTCTTCTCGACAATAAATGACAAAAGTATTGGCTATCACTAGGCAGTAGGGGAACAAAATGAGAAATACCCATGTAAGACTTCAGCATAGTCCTTGGGCAACATATGGGATTCGTGGTTGATTATTAAGGATGAGGAAACAGGTTCAAGTGACACATCCCTTCTACACGGAGAGATGTGGAGGTAAGTTTTGAACCCGGGCCCAAGCTCAGGCTCCTTTCACTTTAAGAAACAAGTTAGGATGTCTCTGCCTGAACCTAAGGGGTCTAGTTTGGATAGGGGCAGCCGGGTAAGTTGGCCAAATCGTCCAACTAAGTGGGGAGGCCAAGACCAATCCAGAACCCCTCCTCTATTGGAGGCGATGAGGAGCTGACATAGAGAGGTGAGTGCCACAGATGGAGACATCGATTCTGTTTGGGAAGGGGCATAGAGAAGGGAGCTGAGACGGGAAATTCCAATTGAACCCAGGAGGGTGGGTGATTTCTGGAGGCGAGGGATGTGCTCTCCAGGTTAGAGGAGGTGGAAGGAAGGGCTAGAGACAGGTGTGTGGGCAGGGGTTCCAACACTGCCTTCTGTGCTCCCAGAGGAGAGAGTAGAATGGGGCTATCTGCCTGGAGGGAGCTTGGGGGTGGTGCAAAGAGCTCCCAGGGCTTGGGGCTGGTGGTTGGCAGCTGCCCTCTGAGGTGCTGAGCTCCAAGCAGCTTCTCCCTCCTTCTCCCCAATTCCAGAAGCTCCTTTGGAAAGGAGGGGGAGTGGTCAGTAACAGGGAATGACTTATACCTTTTTGTTTAAGGGTAAGCACCTAACAGTACTGGGAAGCTGGAGACCTCACATGCTTGTAAGGAAAGACCAAGGGGTGTGCTTCCACCCTTTTTGCACCTGAGACACTACAAAAAAATCCTGTTTCTGGGTATTATCACTGCTGCATCCAAGAATCTCAAAGAGGGAAGCGGCTGTGGCTCAATCAGTGGGGCTCCCGTTTACCATGTGGGGGGCCCCGGGTTCGGTTCCCGGGGCCTCCTGGTGGGGGCGGGCCCGCCCGTGCGGCGTGGTTGGCTGACCCGGCGAGCACAGGCAGCAAGGGGGGGATAAATGAATAAATAAATAAAATCTTTAAAAAAAAAAAAAAAAAAAAAAAGAATCTCAAAGAAACCCACCCTGTTGAAGCTGATATCTCAGACCAAAATTTCCATGCAAGTTGCCTTCATTTAGTTTGATAACTGCTTTGCTCCCTTCCCCAAACCACAGACATCTGACTCTATTGAGTTCTCCCAGTTAGCTTGGTGTGTTCCTTAGTGACTGTGGCACCCATCACTCATTTTTTATTAAGCACCTTTGGTATGCCAGGCCCGAGGCAGTGTTGGGTGAGGATTGCTGGGAGGACTCAGCGAGGCCAGGCTGGTTTCATCATGCAGCTCCTGACTACATGTTACAGAGAGGGGAAGGCGCTTGCCCCAGGTCACACAGCAGGTCACACAGCACAGTCAGAGGCAGAGCTGCAACTAGAGCTGGGGTTTCCTGTCCTCGATGTTTTCCTCTGTGCTAGGTTTCTCTAAAGTGCCCACTGCTGGTGAGCCCTGAATGTTTCTACAAAAGGCATCAGGTCATACCTGTTTCTCTGGGCAGGCTCCCAAGAAGGAAGACCCAGGTCTTGAGAAGCTCAAACCCAAACCAGTGAGGATGTGAGACTGACACCTCCTTAGAGCAATACTGCGGAGACCTGGGGTCTAATCCTCCAGCCCTTAGTAGCTGTGGGGCTTTGGGTGGGGACCCCTTGTCCGCCTTGATCCTGAGTTTCTTACTTTTAGAATGAAGACATTTCATCATTCAGTTCATTCATTCAACAGATATTCTGGCTCCCCTCTCTCTGCAGCTTCTCCCATTCTGTGAGTCCTGGTAGTTTTTCTCCCTCCTTCCCTTGTCCCCCCTTCCCTTCCTCCTCCCTATAGAGAAGTTTCCCATTGTCCAACCCCCTTACCTACTCTCCCCTTTCTCACACTTTCCCTGCTCCCTAAAGAGTGAGAGTATCAGGTCAACACATGCCATACTTGCTGAATATAGTTTAGATCTTTTTTACATTTTAAAAGTACATCAAAGGGAAGTGGCTGTGGCTCAATCAGTAGGGCTCCCGTTTACCATATGGGAGGCCCCGGGTTCAGTTCCCGGGGCCTCCTGGTGAAGGCAAGCCCACCCGCACGGCGTGGTTAGCTGACCCAGCGAGCACAAGCAGCAAGGGGGGGGGATAAAAGAATAAATAAATAAAATCTTTTAAAAAAAAAAAAAAAAGTACATCAAATAATTTACTTCTCTGTCTTAAAAACAAAAGAAGAAGAAAGAAACCCCAGCTAATGTGGAGGCCAGCAGCCCTTGGCATGCACGTGGTCTGCTGGGGTTTTTCCACTGGTTTGAGACCTTCAGTAGAGAAGGGCTCCTGCTCAAGTTCAAGAGGCAGGGAAATAAATGGACTTTAGGGACATTAGCTTTGCTTCTTTGCTAATTCAGGGGGAAGGGTAGGTGCCACTTAAAGAACTCAAGGCTTATCTTGGCCCCTCAGCGTCCTCTACAGGTGTTCTAAGAAGGATACAATGCAAACCACAAACGCAGGGGACATGGGCACTGCCCTTGCAATGCAATAGCCAGCGTGTGGCCAGAGCCAGAGCCCTGCCCCGAAATGAGAGACCCAGCAAGTGCAGAGGTGAGGGCTATGGCTCTGGCCACCAGCCCGGCCAGGTCGTGCCTTGGCCTCACGCTGCAGGGTAGCTGTAGCTCAGGCAGAACACACGCCCCATGCCCACTTGGCATGAATCTGGACAAGGGCAAGTAGCAGGCTGGGTCATCAGAAATGAAAGTGTTTGTAATCAATTAGGAGACATGAACTCCGTTGAGAGGCTATCAGCAAGTCTTAAGATAGGATTAACGAAGATAGGTGCTAGAGCTACTCGAGATTTTGAAGGGGAGAGTGGAATTAATGCCCAGCCCTCGCTTTGCTCTACAAGAGGAACAGCATTTTTGAGATGCAAACTTTCAAGACCAAGGCCCCTTGTTCTTGCCCATTGTAGTTTGGGCACCTCATGGCCAACAGCATGACATTATTCAGGGACACCCAGGGGTCAGGCAGCCTCAAATGGAGGCAGAGGAGTGAGGGCAGACGTAGGCTCTGTCCTGCCAATAGCTTTATTATGAAAACCCCTGGAGGATTGAAAACTCATTAAACACTAGCTGCACATCAAGGGGTAACAGAATGCATGGCAAAACCGCATTTGCCCTGGCAGTAGATCTCCTGGCTCCTCAGGGGACCTGAAGTCCCTCTTAGAGCTCACTGTCTCTGATGCTCTCTTGCAACCCAGATGTTCCTTTCACATTCCTACCAAGTGCTTATGGATTTAGAGCTCATCTTGTACCAAAAGTAATTTGAGGGGGATGGGGGCACACAATTTCAGGTACCACAACAAGATAAAATAGATAGGAGGAAACTGGGATGAAGCGGGGAAAGGGGTAGAAATACAATATAATAATTATAATAATAGCAGTGATAGAGGCTCTGTGTGGTGAGGCAAGCTGTTTGTGACTCTGAGGTTCACAGGAGCCAAAGCAAAGAGGGAAACTCCTCCTTTTAGTATTTCCACTGTTCAGAAGAGAAAACAATGAGAGAAAAAAAATCCTAAGTGAAGCTTCCTTAGGATTTAAGGAGGTCTCCCCTTCAACACAGCCAGGTTGCTGTAAGGGGCCTTGATTTGGTGGTCCCTCACAGCCAGAGAGAGGGTGTGGAGACCAGGCATCCCACAGCAGGTTTGGACAAGCCCTCTGTGTATCCTTCACCATCAAATTCCACAGCCAAAGATTTGACACCAACCTTTTTCCTTGAACCTGGTGGACTTAGCTTTGCTGCTCATCCCAAGGGTTCTGACCCTGGGGAAGTTCTGAGGAGAGAGGTAAAAGATGAAATGGGGGGAGCAGATATAGCACGAATGGCTGAGCTCCTGCTTCCCATGTACGAGGTCCTGGGTTCAGTCCCCAGTACCTCCTAAAAACAGACAAACAAATGTAAAAACCAACTCCCAGCAGATGTAGCTCAGTGGTTGAGCTCCTGCTTCCCATGTTTGGGGTCCTGGGTTTAATCCCCAGTACTTCCTTAAAAAAATGAAATGGGGTCTCAGTTGTTGTTGGGGGTGTTTGTATTTCTGGAGGGTTGGTTGATTTTGCTTGGGTATGGTTAGGATGATTTTGAGTCTCTGTCCCTAGTTTTCCCCATGCAGTGTCTTCCTCATGAAATGCCCAGTCCAGTGGGCACGGTGAGAGGGAAGAGGGGACAGATTGGAACATGGGTTCCAATGGCAGCTCCACATGGGTGGGGGGACCTGCTTGTCCACACCAGAGAGTCAAGTGTGGCTTCCATCTGTCCACCATTCTCAGATGCCTGGGAGCCTGAGGAGAAGCTTCTGAATGAAAAGAAATAATAATCTCCCTCCTACTTTATAGATGAGCCCCATGCATCTTTCAGAATCCACTGGAAGGAGGAAATATCCAGAGAAAGGGGCTGGGACCTCCGCTGGATAGAGGACCTGAGGGATCTGTCTGTCTGGTCAGGAGGAATCTTCCCCCAGGCCTGGCTGAGCCAGGGGCTGCACTGCAGCAGCCCAGGCCTCCTGTGCAGGGAAAGGGCAGGGGTTTGGGAGCATCCCCTCCCCGAGCCCGGGCTGGCCCACATTTGGAGCCTGTCCTGCTGTTTTCCCCTGTGTGTCCTTGATCAAGGTGTTCACCCTCTCTGAGCCTCAGCTCCCTCTCTGTACAGTGGAGGTTTGCTGTTAAGCTCATATGGCACCTGGGGAGCATATGACCAATACCATGCCTCTCTTTTTACCTCCCCCACCCCACCCCTTTCTACTTTTACAAAGTTTAGTTTGTGTTCTTGGAATTGACTTTGAGAATCTTGACAGTTATTTTCCTCCTGAGAGCTTGGGTAGAAGGGAGTGGGGGTTGGAAGCTGGAGCCTACTGGAAAGTAGATGGTGAGCTTTGTATGTGGAGCTTTGTATGTGGAGAAGAGCCTTGTTAGGGCCAGAGGGGTGGACTGTGAGGTCTGTCACAGCAGGGACCCTGCTGTCCTGCCTCGTGAAGACTTGGCTTCCTCATCTGTAAAATGGAGACAAAGCCCCCTTGCCTTGCTTGGGGTTGAACTGAACTCCTCCAGACCCTGGGCATCAGGCCCTGCCTCCCTGGAGACAGCAGTGGGAAGTGGCAAGAGTCCCCATCAGAGGCCTGGTCTTGCCAGCAGTGTTATTTGGGGCCTGTCTTTTGATGACCTCTGGCCCTCTATAATTCCCATCTAAGCAGTGGGGATAATACCTTGTGATGGAGCAAGACCGCCTCGTGGAGTGAGGAGTTGGGTTCGTTGATGCCAATAGCCACCATTTGCTGAGTGCCAACTGTGTGCCAGGCCGCTCCCCACCATCCCTAATACTCACCCAAACCCAGCAAGGCAAGGGGGCTTTGTTCCCATTTTACAGATGGGCATGGCTTGCTCAAGCTCACTCTTAGTAAGTGGTAGAGCTGGGATTTGGCCCCAGGTCCAATTGTACCAGGGACTGACATACTGTTGCCCCTCCTTCCCAGGCCGGTGGTTTTCAGAGGGTGGTCCACCACCCTCACCCTCAGAATCTCCTGGGCCGCCCCTTAAAAACAGATTCCTGGGCCCCACCCCACACCCACTGAAGGCCCAGCTCTCCTCTGGCCCCAATGTCCCGACATTCTGGGCTCTCTTCCCTGCAGTGCGCGCACACACACACAACCCACCAACACACCTGCTGGTGGCACTACCTGCGCAGCCCTCTGGCCTCCTCCCCAGGCATCCCACAGACCCCACCGCCTGAGTTCCTGGGTCTCTCTCCTGCCGGTCCTTTCTGTTCTCTTTCCATTACCACCTTCTTGGTTTCGAGCAGCACTCCTCAAGCTCGGCACTGTTTACATCTGGGGCCAGATAATCTTTGTTGTGTGGCTGTAGGGGGCACTGTCTGTGCATTGTAGGATATTTAGCAGCACCCCTGGCTTCCACCCACTAGATGCCTCCCAGTGTGACCACCCACCACGTCCCCAGACATTGCCAAATGTCCCCTGTGGGGCAAAATCACCCCTGGTTGAGAACTATTGGTTTAGACCCACTGTGTAGGCCTGGGCTGAACCAGTATCTGGAAATGAGTATACCCTTGATGGTACCTGTGCTCTGGGCCGTGGCCAGCCAGCCTGGTCTACCCCTGGCCAGGCCTGGCAACTCGCCACTTCCCATACATGCCTTTTGCTTTGCTCCCTTTGCACCTGTGCTAAGGGAATGCCCACCCCCAGTCTCCTGTGGAGGTCCATTCCCAGTCCGAGGCCAGAGTTGCTTTATGGCAGCACTCCAGGGGGTGCCATTTACTTCGCAGTCTGTGAGAATGGCGTTTCCAGGAGCTCTGCAGTGCGCAGCCTGAACAGCTGGACTTGGCAGCCTCATCCAGTGCCCCCATTCATGAAGCCCTCCCTGTTTTCCCCAGCTGGATCTTTCTCTTCCTCCTCTGAATGCCAACACATTCATTCCACAAACAGTGACTGAGTGCCTCCCAAAGCTTCTGTTCACACAACCTATACTTGGATCAAGTCCTTCAGTGAGGAGCTTTTGTGGGGAGCCATCCCCAGTTCCACACTGTTGTCCTGTGATCAACAGCTGGCATGCATAAACGTGGCAAACTCAGGCCAAGGTTGGCCACCGAGTTCTGGTATACCCACAGACCACTAGGAGGGACAACCGCAGTTTCTGGCAGGATCATGTCAGAGTTTTGTGTCCCAAGGTATAGTCTTTTGGAGTGGCAGCAGCCCTAGGGATACCTGGTGAGCAGGGAAGGTGACGAGGGCCATTTCACAGTGGAGGCAGGTGGTGGTCTGTGAGCCCACCTGCCCACTCGGCCAGCACAGATCTGGGTCCAGGTCTGCCATGCTCACCCTTGGTGACTTTGGGCAGGTGACTGAGCCTCCCTCGCACTCAGTTTTCTGGGGTTAAGAATAGGGCTTAGTCTATGGGGAGGGAGAAATGAGCCCATAGTTAAGTGCTCAATAAATGTTTGCCTTCAAATAAAGAGAGAAGTTTAAAGAAGTGTGAAGGTGCTGGAATAAGTCAGTGCAGTTGGGAGTGGGTGGGGAGGCTGAGAGTTTTGAGTACAGGATTAGGAGGCATTTGGGAGGGTTAGTAAAGGGGTTGCAGTTTATTTGGGTGGGGGTGTGCCCCCAGCCTGAAGACACTGAGAACAAGAGTGTGAGCGGCAAGGAGGAACGAATGCCTGGCCTGGAGGAGACAGCAGGAGGCGAGGGGGAAGGTTCCAGCTCTGGGTTTTTGGAAGTACCCTGGAGGGGACTCTGGCATCAGCTGGGCAAGAGGGTGCTGCCTCCAGGCCATCCTCAGTGTCCCTGCCCCAGGGCCCACATATGGTCCTGTGGTCCTGATTGGCGACCGCTAAGGGGCAGCCTCTGCCAGCGCCGCCGTCAGTGCTCAGCTGGGAGCTGTGCGTCCTACCCTTTTGCCAGCTGTCTTCAGTGACACAGGCCTCTGCCTTCCTTGGCCCACACCTCACATCTTGAGGGTCCTTCTTCCTCATTCTGTTTCTCTCTCTTTCTCTCCACTTGACCTTGATACCTGCATGTGAACATCATTTCCCTGGAGGGAATTGCACTTGGTTCCAGCCATCTTGTCCTGTCATTGAACAGGGAAATTGTCTTTCTGCCTTGCCAACGTGCTAGTGGTGGTGACTGACTTATCAGGGCGGCCTGTCTGCTAATTTCATGCTTCAGTTCAATTCAGTACCTTATTGAACTCCTCTTATTTTTCCAGGCTCTCTGTTAGTGACTAGGGGACAGAGCCACGGATGAGACGGTGTCCCCAGCAAAGGAGGATAGAAACATAATGATTGGATCAGGGGTTCTTAACCTTTTTTGTTCCACGGACCCCTTTGCCAGTCAGGTGAAAACCATGGACCCCTTACTAAGTCCACAATAAATATATCACACCCGCACCAACACATTCCCACAAGACTAATTTTTGAATTTTCAATTCAAGCTCATGGACCCCCTGAAATCTTTCCACAGACCCCTTGGAGATCTGTGGACCCCTGGTTAAGAACCCCTGGATTAGATGATAGGATGATGCTGTAGAGTGATTTACTTATCAAGTAGTATGATAAGTAAAGCATTGGTTGATTCTCTAGCTCTCTGGGAAAATCGGGAGGGTTTCAGGGAGGAAGCAGCATTTGAAAGGGGTTTTGAGGATGAGTAGGAGCTGATGGACTTTCCATGTTGAGATCATTGGACAGTAACTTTATTATCTTTCCTCCCGTTTCCTACCTGTACAATATGAGCCCGTGGAGGGAGGCTCCTCCTATTTTCACGGACACGTAAGCCGCCTGGGAATCTGGTAAAAAGCCGATTCTGATTCCGGGTCTGGTTTCTGACGAGCACCCACGCGACGCCCAGGCAGCTGGCCCAATGATTACACTTTGAGTAGCCAGGCTCTCCTCTGTCCTATGCTACCTCCTTACCCAAGCCCACTGTTGGCCTTTCCACCTGGGGTGCACATTGTCTGCAGGGCCCTGTAGTTCCTCTGGGGGTAGGGAAGGGCTGGTCTTGCAGTAGCCATTTGCTTCTAGATGTAGTTTTTCCTTAGACCCAGTGCATAGTGTCCGCCGTGTCCTCAGATGTGAGCAGTGACAGATTGGAAGCCCATCTTAAGCTCTGTAGCCCACAGATTGGGCACTTAATCCTTACTTTATGGTCACATATCTGTCCTTTCTAGAACAATCCCAACTTTGTAAAATTGCACTCTTTCCAAAGAAGGCATCTTGTAATATACATCAGGATTCAAACTTTATATAAACATAAATTCTAAAATGATTTTAAAAATAAAAGCCTTACTTAGGCCATGGGTTCCAAATTCCTACACGGTCCCTAAAAGGGGATTAGAACTGAATTCCTTATACCCTGGGGAGATCTTGTCCCAAGCAAGCCTTTTCCAGAGGGAGAGAGCCTCTTGTAAAAGTTGATGAGTTTGACTTGGTTCAGCTATGCCTTTGAATTGCCTGCGAAACGTGTTCATTGCCTCAGGAACAAAACAGCCCAGAGAGCTCGTGGCCAGCTGCCCATCAGCTGCTCTGGGCTAATTTGGGCTCCAGTTGACCAGGCGGAGGGAGCACAGGGAAATCCGAGCAGGGGAGTTCTTGAGCCTTGAGCAAAGCCAGGCTAGTGGTGGGACTGAATGCTTGCCTCACGCCGTGCCCACGCGGCCCCTGCCTCCCAGCCCTCCGTGAATCACGGTTCTGAGTGGAGATACAGCGTGGTTGCTCGTCTCCTGAAGGCAGAATTGCCCAGCAGGTGACGTTTGCTCCTGGTGCGTGGCCATTTCTGCTCCTGGCCCCTAGGGGCGCCGAGCAGCCCTCACTAAAGCATCACCTCCCTCTCAGCCTTGCCCCCACCAGCCCCTCTCCCAAATGCCATAACTACCCATCTAATATGGCAGTGGTCTTTCACTTCCCTCTATCTGCCTCGAGTTTGTAAATCTCTGAAGGACAGGGACTCGCCAGGTAGGTTTAGCCCTTGAGCCCGGCACAGATGGCAACAGAAGGAAAGGATGGAGGAAAGGGTGACCTCCCCTCCTCCATGGGCAGCACCAGGACAAGCAGGCGTGGGGGCCGAGCCCCTGGACCAGTGCCTCCTGCTCTCTCACTCTCTCTCCTCCTTCCCCAAAGGATCCTCAGCCCATTTAGAGTGCTAATTTAGTGAATTAGGGTGGGAGGCGGTATTTTCACCGTGGTGGAAGAGATGATTAGAACTGACTTTTCTAGTGAAGACCCTTTAAAATCCTGCTCTCACCCAGGACTGGAGCAGCCTTCCCTTTTGGGTTTCGTATGTCACAGACAGAACAAGTTTTCCCAGAATGGATCCTCCAGAGTTCCTTTCTTGTGTAATCCCAGGGCTGTGTGTGTGTGTGTGTGTGTTTAAGGTGCTGGAGAGAGGGGCTCTGAACAGTTTCTTTAGTTGACCTGGGATCAGGAGTCCCCAAACCTTGGACTTTAAAAAACTACTTCAAAAAAAAAACTACTTTAGTCGATGGTATCGCATATCCACTAGTAATAATAATAGTAATAGGTGTTTGGTTTGCTATTCACAAAGCCCTTTTTCACACTCTCATTATTTTTTTCCATTTTCCCAAAGATGTTGTGAGTGTCACCTTTGTTTTACAGATGAGGAAACTAAGACTCAGACAGTAGCAGTGGCTTAGAAAATGACCAGGTGGGAGGGGGTTCAGAGCCCAGCTGTTTGCCTCTGACTTCTCTGCTCCTGGCCTCTCCCCGCCCATCTTGAGCCCGTGCTTCCTGGGTCCTGGGCCCCCTCCCTAAATGGCTTGTTCTCACTCTTGACCCTAGAGCAGGCAGTGTCTGCAGACTTTGGGTGCCGGGTCAGTTCTGACTCCTGGGTCCTCCTTTCCTCTGCACCGGCTGCATCGTTGCTCCCCATCGTGCACAATGTGGCAGAGGACCCAGGGGAGGGAGTCTTAGCCCTTGAGCTTCTGATGGAAGGGAGAGACTCTCATCCCCATGGAAAACGAGAAAGAGCCCTGTCTACTTGCTTCCGTTTCTCCTTCTGGCTTGGAAGTTTCCCAGATGAATTTTCGATCATGTCTTTTCCTTGCTTTAAAAAAAATCTTGAGGGAAGCGGCTGTGGCTCAATCAGTAGGGCTCCCGTTTACCATATGGGAGGCCCCGGGTTCGGTTCCCGGGGCCTCCTGGTGAAGGTGGGCCCGCCCGCACGGCGTGGTTAGCTGACCCAGCGAGCACAAGCAGCAAGGGGGGGATAAATGAATAAATAAATAAAATCTTTAAAAAAAAAAAAAAAAAAAAATCTTGGCCCCCACGGCCTCTGTGCTAAAGCCCAAAGGTCTTGGCGTGGTATTAAAAGCCCTCTGCGGTTTTGGCTCCCACCTGTGTCTTTAGCCTTGTCTGCTGCATCGACTCAGACATGCTCAGAGCTTCTAAAATGTCCTTTTGAACATTTGGAACAGGCTGGTTCCTTCCCAGGAATACCCACCTCCCAACCTCTCCGTGCCTAGAGAAGCTCACATCCCTTATGGTTGGTCCAAAGCTTCCTCTTCTGCTGCGTTTCCCCAGCAGTCCTCTCCCTACCCAACCAGAGTGAGCTGAAACTTCCTCTGGGTTTTCCTAACATGGTGTCCTGACCTCGTTTACAACACTCACCAAGTGTGTGGTGGTTGATGACTTATAGGTATTTATAATCACCATATCCACACAAGTCCCGTCTGAGGTGAGTGTTCCTGAGGAATGGACTCTGAGAAGGAGATTTCTGTGTGGAAAGCTTGTTGGGGAGTGATCTGGGGTTCAAATCCCGTGAGGACAGAAGGGAAGCAGGTCAGGGCAGAGGGAGAAGTGGAGCTGGGCTGCAGCTGCAGCAGAGGCCTCAGCCCATCTTGCTGGGATCTTGGGAGCTTGAGCTTGCCCTTCAGAGAAGCCTGAATTAAGGCAAAGGGGTCAGGCTCTAGTCTGTCTTGACCAGTGCCTGGATGCGGGTTCCCCTGGGGACAATGCAGAACCCTTGCCTGAGGCAGCACCCTGAGAGGAACGCAGCTGTGAGCAGTCAGCAGCCAGCTCTCTGGTGCCCGGGTGAATAGGTGCTTCCCTCCTGAAAACGAGGGACCAGACCCAGCTTGAGGGCAGGCACCCTGTCTCATTCAGTTTCAATGAGCGCCCATTGAGCGGCTACCCAGGGACTGGGTGTTTTTCAAAGGAAGACAAACATCGTAAAGATTTCAGTAGACAAACAGCAGGAGGGCGGCGTGGGCCCAGAACTTCCAGCGCATGCAGGTGAGCAGAAAGGCGAGAGCACGAGTTAGCAGGGGTAGAGAAACAGCAGCTTCTCCCAGCTGGGATGTACAGGCCAGTCTGTGAGCTAAAGCAGATGGCAGCACTTTGGCCGCAGACCCCATACCTGAGCTCTGCAGGAAAGATGGGGCGCAGTAACCTGAAAGGGCACCAGGTTAGATAGGATGAAATAAAGGCAGCCAATATAATGCCAGTTCATGTATTTGCTCTAGCACACGCTTTGTGGAATCCAGGCACCCCCCTTGTCCTCCCCAAAGCTCTTTTCAGTCGTTTAAATCCATCAGAAAATTACTAGCTAAGTGAAAAGGGCAGATCTGCTCTAAAGGCTTCACTGGTGGCGGAACCTTCTGAGGTAGTACAAGAATCTGCATATAAAAACATCTGGCCCAAGGGCCACCCTGAACAGACACTGCCATGTAGCAGTGCAGCTTCTAGAAGCTCAGCCAGTGGGTCCAGTGTTGTGTGCCACACCCTGGGCGGGCTCAGCTTCCAAGACACATCCCAGCCTAGGCAGCCATCTCTCCCCCTTGTTTTGCACATGTTGGCTCTAACTCAGCTATTGGTAAGAAAAATAAGACATATTTATTACACACATACTCATATTGTAGTAATGATACCACTAGCTACACTTTATTAAGTGTTTACTGTTATTGGTACCCGGACGCATGAAGAGCTTATGGCCTCTTATCTAATTAAACCTTGCAACCGTTCTGAGGTTCAGAGGTGAGGTGACTTGCCCAAGAACACGCAGCTGACCAGAGAGAGGCAGAGCCAGGATTTGTGCCCAGGTCTGGAAGACTCCAAAGGAAAGGTACCCACAATTCTGCTGAATGTAGTCTGGGGAGAGGGGTCTGCCTCCACCCCTTTTGGTTCCTTCTCCCTCCTGCTTTCTGCCCCTTCTACAGGCATCTAGCTCAAAGGTTGGCACTAAATATTTTAAGCATGCAGGGCCTGCATGATCTCTGTTGCAGGTACACTGTCCTTGTAATGCAAAAGCAGTCATAGACAGTATGTAGATGAATGGGCATGGCTGTGTCCCAGTAGAATTTCATTTACAAAAACAGGCAGCAGGCAGGATTTGGCCTGTGGACTGGAGTTTGCGGACCCTGGCTTGGGTCACATCTGACCAAGGCGATGTGTTTCCCAGGTACACCAGGGTTTTAAGATTACCAGTCAGGAACAGGCAGTGCTTGCTTACTCCCCAAGGGGTACTAAACGTGTTCCTCTCTCTTCCGCATCTGCTTCCAATCACACCCTGTGGGCGACTGCCCCGCTGGCCCCCATCCAGGCCTGTTCTTTGCTCTGGGATCGGGAGAATTCACTAATTGGAACCAACCTGACACGTCTGAATAATGTTCTATTTTTCAGAGGAATGAGACTTCATTACTTTGAGGAAGGGGCATATAGGGACTTGCTGTGTGCCCTTGGGGAAGTCACTTCTTTGTCTGAGTTTTACTTTCCTCATCTATAAAATGGAGATAACGGCTGCTTTGAAAACCATGCTGTTCTGTGCAAGCTTGAGCGGTGACTGCGATGATCAACGTTGCTGGTGTTGTCACACGCTCCTGGGAAATGGCATTGTGAAATGCAAGGGCAGTGTTTTCTGTGCTTTGTTCTTTTCTGGCTCCTCTGTAGTAGTGAAACCTTTCTAGCCACAGAAAGGGAAATGTGTGGCCTAGACAAGTTACAGAAAGTGCAGAAAGCAGGTTAAGGTGAATCGGGCACTCGCCTGCTCAGAAACCATCAATGGCTCCCCATTGCCTCTAGAGTAAAGTTCAGACTCAGCCTGGATTCAAGATTCTCCTCAGCTTGGCTCTAAACCATCTTTCCAGCCTCTTCTGCCATGAAACTGCGCTTCTCCTCTTGCCCCCTTGGCAGCCCTTGAATGCTTCTGGACTTTCTCACTTAAGGACTTTATTCGTCCATTTGAAATGGTCCTCTAAAGCACCTGTTTTTATTCCCAAGTAGTTTTCCTCTGCTGATTTTAGAGGTTTGAAATTCCACTGCTGGGGACTCGTGTCTTTGGATGATTTGGATATTGCCAGATTAAAAACATCCAAGTGTGGGAGCGGATGTGGCTCAAGCAAACCACATGAGAGGTACCAGGTTCGGTCCCTGGTGCCTCCTAAAAATAAAAGAAACCACAAACAACAAGCAAACAAACAGAAAAACCAACTCAGGGGAGCCGATGTGGCTCAGTGGTTGAGTGCCGGCTTCCCACCAACAAGGTCCGGGGTTCAATCCCTAGCCCTGGTACCTCAAAAAAAAAAAAAAAAAAAAAAAATCCAAGTGTACCCCTAGCGTTTGATGGCTTGGTATGAGTGGGTTCTGCTTAGAGAAGGTTATTCATCCCTTGAGGAGCTGGGCCAACCTCGTCATTTTGTCTGCGGCCGCCAGGTGGGGGCAGAGGTTCTGGTCACGGTCCAAACACCTCCAACCAGACCAGTCACTCGGAGGTAGAAGATCTCACCTTGCTGCTTGGGAATTCATTAACCACTCAGTGGTTTACTGTTGATGTTTGTGTAGTTTTGGGTTTTGTTTTGTTTTTTTTTTTTCTTTTAATGGGATAAAAAAATTAAAAGAGGCAAATATAAAGAGTGAAACAAGTAGCTTAAATGAACAGGTGAGATTATACCGTATAGTTATATATGGCTAGATAAAATTTGGTGCCTTTCTGATCAAGGCTTTGCAGTACTTTCTTTTGACGTTTACAGGTTGATTTTGCTTCTTTCATCTTTTTAATTATGATATTGAGAACATCCTATTTGAGTCTTGTTGGTGATTTTTAGCTTTGATGGTGAAAGATTTCACTAGAAGTTCCTAAAATTAGATTCATCTTCTTCTTACCCAACCAAATCAAAGCAAATATTTTTTCATTGTTTTATGGAAAGCAAAGGATTCAGTAATACTGGTTTTTTTCGTTCACTTTTCCATTCTTTTTAAAATATTTTAGCCTAAGCTTCCAATTACCCTCCTTTGCTTTATAAAAATTCTCCTTTGCAAGGTTTTGGTTTTTGTCTATCGTAGTTTGTTTTTGTCCCAACAGGAGCACCAATTAATTAGACCGATGGCTCTCAAACTTGAACGTGCGTCAGAATTACCTATTAAAACAAATGGCTAAGTCCTAACCCCAGAGAGTCTAGTCTAGTAGTTCTCAGGTGGGGCCTGAGAATTTGCATTTCTGATAAGTTTGCTGCTGCTGGCCCAGGGACCGAGAACCACTGAATTGGACTTACAGCTCTTGTATCATCAGTGCTTGGAGACTTAGCTTATGGACATCTCTGTGCTTTGCATCGATGGTTATGTCTAGTCTTGTAACTCTAGAGCCCCTATTGGAGAGCCCTTCCCTGGACTTAGTTCTTAAATTCTGGGGTAATGTTTTAAAGATTTTTTGCAGAAAATATGTAAGACTGGTGGCTTTTCTGAAGCTCCCTTTAGTTGCCTTCACTTAGAAGGACTCTGGTTGTGAAGAAAATTCTGGTTACGTTATTTTCCTTGAGGGTTTCTGGAGATGTTCCCTTGGTGTCCTCTGTTGGTGGGGGATGTCTTTAGTTTACCAGCTTTAAGACCACGAAAAGTACCCCAGATTGCTTTTCCCTCTGCCTGGAGTATCTGGGATTAGGATATTTTCCCTTCCCCCTTAAGCATGAATTTGTGACAAGCTATGGTCCTGAAATTGATTTCTGTTCCTTAGTTTTCCCTGAAAATCAGTGAACCCTTGATATAGCTCTTGCACAGCACCTCGGGTAATTTTTAGTGTCACTTTTTTCCCCATGGAGGTCCTACTGTCACTTTAAATTTCATCATACTCTTTCCTACCAGCTTTGCCTGTGCCTGTCCTCTGCCCAGAACACGCTTTCTTCTTCCCCTTCTCTGTCTGGAAAACTCAAAAGCACCGTCCTCCCTTCTGTGAGGCCGTCCACCATTCTCTCTCAGAGTTGTCCCCACCTCGGTGCACCCACTGAACCCACATCATGGCACTGCTCTTTGGTCCTGTGTATTTTTGTGTCCTTGGTGCATAGCCTGGTGCCTGGCACGTGGTAGTGATAGAGCTGCCGCTTATTGGGCGCTTTCTGTGTACAGGCACTCTTGAATCCTTCCAGCATCCCTGTGAGGGTTGGAGACTGTTGTCATCCCCATGTAATAAACACTAGGAAGCTGAAGCTTGGGGAGCAGGGCTGAAATGCAAACCTAAGTCGGACAGAGCCTGGATTCTGTGTTGAGAAACAGGCACTAAGTACTTGCTGGGTGAGTGATGGTAGCCCTGACAAGTACTGTTCCTGCTGAGAAAAGCTTTCCATGAGAGAGGAGGCAGGGAGAGTTAGCATTCCAGGGCATGGCGGGGGGCAAGCTGAGGGCATGCCCAGAGCAAGGATATGGAAGGAGGACAAACTTTGCCACTTCAGTTTCCCATCTTGTGACCTGGCACCTGGTACCTGGTGTAGGCTGTTGCTCAGGAAATGATGGTTAAGTCAGATGGGGCTGGGAACGTTGCTGCCTGGGGAATGCCTGGTAACGATGCCCTGTTCTCCCTCCCCCCATCCTGCAGCCTCGGCCTTCATCATAGCCATGCTCCTGGCCAGTCTCAACAGCTGCTGCAACCCCTGGATCTACATGCTCTTCACAGGCCACCTCTTCCATGAACTTGTGCAGCGCTTCCTCTGCTGCTCCTCCGGCTACCTGAAGGGCAACCGGCCAGGAGAGACGAGCGTCAGCAAAAAGAGCAGCTCGTCCACCTTCGTCCTGAGCCGTTGCAGCTCCAGCCAGAGGAGCAGCTCCCAGCCATCCCTGGTGTGACCTCCACAGGGTCAGAACTGCCTCCCGAGGCTCGGATTGTGCCGATGGGGACAGTCCGTTCCCTGGTGGCCATGGACGTGTGTGTGTAAGGTACCTATCAACTTGTAGCCCTCCACACCTTGGGGCAGCTTGAGTGGGGAGTGGGAGTTCTGACATGGGGTGGGGCGTGTCTCTGTGGTGGAAGATGATGGAGAGATGCAGTCATCAGACAGCCCCCTGGACTTCCCGTGGGTTTCCACAAGAACTTTCATGACTCTGACCCCACTGCTATCCTTGGCTAGTGGGGGGTTGATTTTTGCCTGGATCTGCAATTTCACTCCAGTATTTTTTTACTCCTTTATTCTGGAATCTTGTCAAGGATAGTAAGTATAGGATTGTGATCCATTATGTCAGGAAGCCCTGTGTTATGAGTTTCAATAGATATTTCTTCAAAAAAGATACACAGATGACCAATGAACATGCAAAAACATGCTCAACAATATTATCCATTAGGGAAATGCAACAAAACCACAAAGAGATACCATTTCATACCCACTAGAATGGCTGTAATAAAAAAATGGACAATAGCAAGTGTGGACGAGGTTGTGGAGAAACTGGAACTCTCATACATTGCTGATGGGAATGTAAAATGGTGTAGCTACTTTGGAATACAGTTTGGCAGTTCCTCAAAAAGTTAAGCATAGAGTTACCATATGACTCATTAATTCCACTCCTATATTTACCTAAGAATTGAAAATTTGTACACAAATGTTTGTAGCACCATTATTTGTAATAGCCAAAAGGTGAAAACAACCCAAATGTCCATCAACTGATGAATGGATATATAAAAGTGAATGGGTAGGGAAGCGGCTGTGGCTCAATCAGTAGGGCTCCCGTTTACCATATGGGAGGCCCCGGGTTCGGTTCCCGGGGCCTCCTGGTGAGGGCAAGCCTGCACGCACGGCGTGGTTAGCTGACCCAGCGAGCACAAGCAGCAAGGGGGGGATAAATGAATGAATAAATAAAATCTTTAAAAATAATAATAATAATAAAATAAAATAAAATAAAAGTGAATGGGTAAATAAAATGTGATATATTTATTCAGCCATAAAAAGGAATGAAGTTCTGATACATGCTACAATGTGGATGACGCTTGAAATCATTATGATAAGTGAAAGAAGCTAGACACAGATGGCCACATATTGGATAATTCTATTTATATGAAATGTCCAGGATAGGCAAATCTTTAGAGACGGCACATAGATTAATGGTGCTAGGGTTGGGGGGAATGGAGAGTGACTGCTAATGGCTATGGGGGGATGAAAAAGTTCTGCAATTAGATAGAGGTGATTGTTGCACAACTTTGTTACTATACTAACAACCACTACATCATGCACTTTAAAAAATAAAAACCACATTAAAACTGAATTAATGGAATGACAGTTTGATGGATGAATTCCTTGGAATCTCTTGCCTTCCAGAGATTTTATTTGGGTGTGATTCATCACTGTGGAGGGATATGGTGGTTTTCTTACTCAGTCTTCCTCTAAGAGGTGGTGTTTCCAGTTAGGCCACAGGTAACGGTAGCAATAACGTCCCCAGTCCCTTCAGGGCTCTGGAGATGCTGACTGTTACAGCAGCTTGCAAGGGTCTCCAAAGGATTTGCTTACCTGGTAAATAAATGTTTCAAATGTTCTGTCAGCCTTGAGGGCAGGGAGCGAAGTGTCCAAGAAATACCTTTAGTTGTTAATTATTGGACCCTGTAGATCAGAGGTTTGCAGGCCAGCATTGGCCGGCTCAGTGGCACACTGGGGCCCAGGGTCTAATCCTTTTTTATTTCCAGATATATTTTTGGATTTGCTGAGACACAGCAAGAGCACTTCCCAAAAGCCACAGATCCACACACCCTCTCTCTCTCAGCATGCTTTCCTCTTCCTCCTCCTCAGCGGCAGTGCCCACATGTGTGCACACACGCATGTACACACACACACAGGCACTAGAAAGAGGCATGTGCTAAATGTCAATTTTCAAAATCTAAGCATTCAGTACCAGATCTTCAGTACTAAATGGAGACGGAAAACAATATCATCTGTGGCTCAGAGCATCGCCCAGCGTAGCTGCGACCCACACTTTCAGTGCCAGTCCCAGCCTGGCCTTGCTCTTTGGGAAGCTAACAGGATGTGGGTTTGGGGTCTCAGTCCCCACATGCTGGAACACTGGGAAACTTGGGTACACATGCAGCAAAGGTGGGGTTCTGTGCAGCTGAGTCTCTCTGCTCACCAGCCAGAGGGCACAGGCGCTGTGTTCCCAGGGAAGTTGCCATCCCAGCAGCCAACAGAGGCCAATGGGATCAAGGAAAGGAGGCTCGGTAGATTTTCTTTCTTTCTTTTTTTTTTTTAGGAGGTACCAGGGATTGAACCCAGGACCTCGTACATGGGAAGCAAGCACTCAACCACTGAGCTACATGCACTCCCCAATGAGAGTTGGTTTGTTTGTTTGTTTTAGTTGGTACTGGGGATTGAACCCACGACCTCGCACATGGGAAGCAGGTGCTCATCTACTTAAGCTACTTCCACTCCCCTCAGTAGATTTTCTGACCAGCGGCACAACCTCCCTGGGAAGCCTGGAGTTGCCAGGTGCAGAAATATTTTTTCTTAGCATTGGAACCGACTGGGATGCTTTCCTCATTCTCTTCGTGTGAAAACTAGAGAATACCTCGTTTAATAGCAAACAAGGAATGTTTGATTTCAACAGCACCCCTGGCTATATCCCTGCCCCTCCATCCCCCAGTCTCATCCTGAGCATATTGTTTCTTAGTCTTTCCCTGACCAAAGCACAGAAGAATGACTGCGAGGTTTCTAAAGCACTAGCTCGGGCTCAGTTTCTGTCCTCCATCACCTGACCCTACGCCCGAGGTCCGCGAACCATCATTTCCCATAACTTCAGAACCTGTTTACAAAATTAACGCAATGCTGCAGGTCCCAGTAAATCAGAGGTGCAAATTTTCATCTGAACTCTTTCATCATTCTGTTCATCAAGAGTGGAATGTGAGCACTTGAAGACTCTGAGTCTTATTTCTTTAGACCCTGAAAAGAAATTCCGCCACTTAATTTGGTCTCCTCTTGGGATGGGTCTGTGGGCCGCGATGTCAGGAAGTGTAAGAGGACAGTGCAGGTGCCTTTTAGGAAGATCTCGCATTCAAAGTGCTGAATATTTTTGTATTTAATTGCAGTGAAATGTTGTCACTTAATGCAAAATGTAAAGTTCTTAATTTTGTTCTGCTGTGGTGACTTCCTGTGACCTCCTTGTGTGTTATTCTGGCAGTGAATGGCATGGCCAACAACGAGATGTCTGCTTCATTAGCTGCTTTATAAAAGGTGCACTTAATAAACATTTTTTTTTTCTTACATTGCCCCTACCCCCTTTCTCCTTCCCAAGAACAGTGACTGTCCCTGTTGGCTTGCAGACTTGAATTTCCTTGCAGGTTGCAGAGTATCTGCCTGGTTCTGACAAAGGTATATCTGGGTTGTGATGAGGAGCAGACAGGGGACCTGGTGTCATTGTCTGAGGTCACAAATGAACTCACTTCTCCGAGTTCTGGCAGAAGGTGCTTTAATATCTGGGAACAAACCTCAGGTATGATCAGCTGTATCTGCTGTGTGCCACAGTAACTCTGAAGATGGTAGGATTCTAGAGCATCAGCTAGAAGGGACCCTAAAAAATATTACTTAAAATGGGATTTTGTGATGACCTACACACATTTAATCACAAATGAGTTTGTATTAAAATGCAGAGTCCTGGGCCCCACAACTTAATTTCAGACTTTGGGGTCCTGGAATCTGCATTTTTAAATAAGAGTCCCTGATGATCCTTATGAAGCGAATAAGAGGGATTTCTGGAAACAGAAACTCCACCCTTCCACCTTCTGGCCCATTCTCACTATATCCCCAAAGTGATTTTCTGGGAGCTAGTTCTCAAGGCAATTCCTGGAAGTTTCAAAACTTCTCAGGCACGTATGCACTTAAATTGAATGTCCTTTCTCTAGCTCTATGAACTTCATGGGTAATTGAGCACCTGCCAATTACCTGTCCTCAGAGAAGGAGAGTAAGCTTGAAAAATTGGAGTCATTGTCAGATCCAGTTATAACAAATGCCCAGATGGTGAAAATCTCGGCAAAATCCAAGATTCCAAGTCTGCGACTGGATGGCCTAATGATTTCAAGATGTGTTGGGAAGGGCAGGCAGGCCCTTCAAGGAGGGGATAAGTAATATCTGCCTTAATTCTTTTCAGCAGGAGACGCCTGTGCCCGCTGGGCCCACTTATTGATGTGGAAGAGCCCCGGGTAGAGGAAAGAGCTTAGCCCTGCCCAGGCTGGCTCTGTGCCTGTTGGCAAGTCTGCTAACCTCTCTGGCCTGTAATTTTCTCATCTGCAAAGACAAGGGATAAATAACAAAGTGTTTAGGGGTAACCTACTGATATCTGCAGCTTACTTTAAAATGCATAAAAAGATGGACTGGGTGGTTGAATACAGGGATGTTTAGATGGCTGGAGATGGGATAAAGCAGGAGTAGTAAAATGTCTGTTGTGGCACCTGGGTGGGTATACAGGTCTTGTTTCCTGCAAATCCTTTCAACTTTTCTCTATGGTCAGTGATTTCATAAGAGGTTGGGAAAAAAATAAAAATGGGTGCAGTTTTAGAGCTGAAATGTGAAGTGGACATTAGAGATGATTTTATGGGTGACAAAATAGAGGCAGGTCCTGCAGCTGGGAGCAGAGGCAGGGCTAGGACTGAGGCTGCCTGCGTCCTGGTGCCCAGTCCATGTGTCTGCTCCACCACACTGCTCCCCAAGGGCCCCCTGGCCAGGCACTGATGAGATGATGCCTCTGAAAACCTGGAACGTGCTTTTTGTGAAGCATGTTCTGTGGAACCTTAATTCTCTGAGGCTTTGCTGAGTGTTGCATGAAAAAAAATTGGACAAATGGGGTTGGGACGTACTGGTCTAAACAGGTTTCTTTACTGCAGGACTTATCAGAGCCTTTAAGGATCTTATGTCTGTTTAAAATCTCTCAGAGATATATGTAGCATTTAAATAAATATTTGACTACAGGAGTCCCCTCCCCCCACACACACACCTTTAAAAAAAAAAAGATTTAGCTTAAGATAGCATACTTGGGAAAAAGTAGTCCTAAAGACCATAAGATTGCTAGGATTTTGGGGGGGTGGAGTGGGAAATGCCCTTTCTATTGCTTTTTGCTTCTATGGTGAGTCCAGATGTGCACGGGTTGGACCTTATCACATCTTAGGGCTGAAGATGTACATGTGCCAAGTAGCCATGCCAGTGGCTTGGGAGGTCCAGAGAGGTTTTGAATGCAAGCCCTGTGCCTCAGTGTTTCCCAGTGATGATCACCAGCCCGTGGTAGCCTCCTCCACTGGCTTGAGCCAGGAGCAACAGAAATCAGTGGGAAAGGATCTCCCAAGGAACGTGGGCGGGGGACAAAAGCTCAGCAAACAAGAACAACTCCAAGAAAAACCAAACTGTTCTGGTCCTTGTATTTGGCCAAGAGAAGGGCCAACCAACTTTTCCCGGACATTGAAATATACTTTTGGAGCCGATCAGTACATGTACTAAACTTATGGGCACAAACACAACACGGCATTCCCTGAATGCAGCCAAAACCCTTTATTGGAGCCACCCTCCAGTGCCAGCAGTCTCTGGGTGCTTTCCTGGGCATGCGTGGACAGGGTGACCCCGGGTGGGAACTGAGTGCTGGTTTATGCCGTTACAGTACAAGTGAATGCAAAGACTTGCAGTAGCTGCCCTCTGAGCAAATGATCTTCCCTCGCCCCTGGTCGTGGGCGGCATGACGGTGGGGATGGGGTGGCATGAAGGACCATGTGCTGTCTTGTCCTTCTGCCTTCCCTAAACCCTAAAGAGAAAGGACTCTCCCCAGCAGCTCTGGCACGGCCTGCCTCCCCCTGCCCTGCCGCCCCGTCCCCCCACCGTCACCCCACCATCACCCCACCTGGCCTTAGACTTCCTTCCTCAGCACCACCTTGATGCTGCTGCACATTTGGCCGAGGGCGGCAAAGAGTGGGTTGCAGAAGGTGCGGATGCAGAGGGAGTAGATGTGGCTGATGCACTGAATCTCGATCAGGTAGCTCTTAATGCAGGGCACCACCGCCCAGATGTGGCAGAAGGAGATGCAGGCGAACAGGAAGCCCCAGAGCAGGGCCAGCGGCACGCCCAGCAGCGTGGACAGCAGGCGGTAGCACCAGTACTTGGAGACAGTGAAGGTGGTGAAGCTCACCTTCCAGACGCCGTCGAAGCTATAGGTGCCCACTGGCTCCGCAATCACGTCTTCGAAATCCACCTGCAGGGGCGGGAAGGGGTCTCCTCAAGTCACAGCACCCACCAACCTCTGTTCTCTAGAACTGCTTTCAAACATTTGAGGGCAATGTCAGAATCCCCTAGAGATCTTATTACAATGCAGGTGGCTGGGCCCCACTCCTGGAGATTCTGCCTCAGTGGGTCTGGGGCCAGGCCTGATACTCTGCATTTCTAACAAGTTCCCAGGGGGTGCTCCTGCAGCTGGTCCACAGGCCACACCGAGGAGCACAGCAAAGAGCTCATCCAACAGCCCCCAGTCCATTTTACAGATAAACAGTCCCGGAGAAGCTGAGTGATTTGCAACCCACAGTAAGTTAGTGGCACAGATAGAACGACAGCACTCGAATGCTATTCTTTTATGATCCTAAGGGAGCTGGATAGTCATATTCATCCTGCCAAGATTTATTGAGTGCCTGTGGATATGATGATGATCAGCCAAAGTTTCCTGCCCTCACAGGGCAGATGGTGTAGAGCAAGCAATTACCCTAGAGTTGTAGGTGCTCAGTTAAGGAAAGAACAAGGTGTACCCCCCAGAGGGGTGTTTAACTCAGACCGGGGTTAGGGAAGGCTTTGGAGGAAGATTCAGCTAGCTAAGCTACTACCTGGAGGTAGCCAGATAGAGGAAGGGGCTGTGGGCTGGAAAAGAGTGGGGCAGAAGGAGCAGTTGCTGCTGGGCCCTAGTGGAATAGACAGTATGTGTCCTCCATGAGTTGCAGATGGTTCTACAAGGCCAAGTGCAAGCCAGGGATGGCCAGAGTGAGGCTGCAGAGGCAAGGTGGGGCAGAATGCAGTGAGCATCCCTTGCTGGCTCTTGCTTGGGGGACTGACACACTCAGGTGTGAGTTTTGTACAGCTCACTTTGGCTGTTGGCAGAGGGGGAGGTGAGAGGAGTGGGCTCATATGAGACTAGAAGTGGGGAACAGGTCGGGCCCGCAGCAGGGGTCCAGGTAGGAGATGGCGGTGGCTTGGATTGGGGGATGGTAGTGAGTTAGAGAGTAGTTAACAGATATGAGAGATTTTAGGATCCTGGACACGACACGTTGAGGCTCACACCATCCCCGGGACCAGCCTCTCTGCCTAGTAAAAGTATCTTGTCTCTTGAGTGTGTGACTGTGTCGGCCAGAAGAACCCTGTGGAAGTGGCAGGATTTATTTTGCTTGCCTTCCTCCTGCAGGGACCTCAGGCTTTCCTCTTTCCCATGCCCTCTTCATCCCACCTTCAAGGCTGGAAGGGACGCTGGGGCTCAGTGACTGGGTGAAAAAAAAAAAAAAATCAGTGGACTAAAGAAAAAAAAAAGGTGACTTTCAGCCAAGCCACCTGTTTGCCAGGCTGCTTGGCTCAACAGGAACGTATTGTCTCACAGGTTTTGCAGGTGGGATGTCCAAAGTCAAGGCGTTGCGGCTTGCTTTCTCCCAAGTCTGTAGCGTTCTGGTGGTGGCTTGCTGGCAGGTCCATGACCCAGTCCCTGCCTCCGTCACATGGCCATCTGTTTCCTGTTGCTTCCTCCTCCTACAGCGCCCACATTATTCCTCTGCATCTCAGGACTCTGGCCATCCTGGGTTCAGTATGGCCACATCTGAACTAATGACATCTTCGGAGATCCTGTTTACAAACGGCTCACATCCACAGCCCGCCGGGCAGGACTTGAACCCGTGTTTGTAGGGGCAGGCTTCCATCCGCAGTACCACGTCCCTCACCTTTCTCGAGTCCCTGCTCTGCATTGGGTACCTTGTAGATCCCTTCTCATACGTGATGTCATTTAGCATCGCCAAGTCTTAGCCGCCTTGTCGGTCAAATGGGGACATGCAGCGGTGTTTAGACCTCTGGAGTGCCACAAAAGCCACCTCTGAACTGAAAAGCAAAATCCTGCTGCCATCCCGGATCACAAGCAGACTAATTCTTGGGCTCAAGTAGCCATAGGTGTGTGCGTGAGCCGCTGAGATGGATGGAGTCCTTCTGTTCCTCACTTTCTGCTTATGGTAATAATCTCACCCCAAGGGTCTCTCTGCTATGTCTTTTAATGATCATTTTTTCAAAGAAGCCATTGAAGTTGGCATTGGACTGACTTCCTGTGATTGCCTTCTGGTGCTGTCCCTGCTGTCCATTCCATTTTCTATGAATCAGATCTTCCCATACCATCAGCAGGATGGGCTGGGGTGGGAGGAGGCAGCTGTTGCCCTAACTCGAATCTGAGAGGTGAGAGAGCTCTGGTCACAGCGTTTGGGAGGTATTTATAAGGCCCGGCTCAGGCAGCTCTGGGCAGTTGTGCCAGCTTATCAGAAGCACACAGTGACTTCATTTCTTAATTAGTTTCGAGAAGTGGAGGGGAGATGGCGTTTTCTTGGAGGGTGGCAGTACGGGCAGAATCCACTGGCTGAGCCTCGGGCTCCGTGTGCAGCTGGGGGGAAGGGGCAGTAGGGTGCGGGGCGGGGGGCAGTGTGATTGCTGCTCATTTGGTTGGTGTCCCCTTCTCTGGCCTGTTTATTTTTGGAACAGCAAGAGAGCCAGTTGATTCATCGGAACCAGCCAACGCAGCCCCCGCAGTCCCCAAGAGGGCGGGGAAGGCGCAGGACTGAGTTGCCTAAGGATGCGTGGGTGGCAAGCAGCCGCCCCCTGTCAAAAATACCTCCCCCAGATTCCTGCATGACTCAGGCCTTCGGGCTGAGGCACTTAGAGGCCCTGGCCATTCAGAGAGGGCATCTCTGGTGGGAAAAGTAGCCCTGAGCAGGGGACTGTCTCCACTTGGCCACTGAGTCACTGAGAGATTTGTTGCAATGCACTTTCCCTCTCTGGGACTCTAGATCAACTCTACACCGAGAGGATCCCACCAAGATCCTAGTGAAATGGAGTTCGCTCTGGGGTCTAAAGACCTGAGATTGCTGGGTTCAATTTCCTCACCCACTACCTTGCTACTTAAAGTGTGGTCTGCAGACCAGGGCCCACCTCCAATGACTTAGGTACAGAAATTGAGAGAAAGCATTTAGAAATGTTTGTAGAAACTTGACAGAGTAATTTTACATCTTCTTGAATCTAATAATAAAGAATATTGGAGCTCCTATTGTGCATGCCCATTTTTCATTTCATTTTTTTCTACCAATTACTTTTTATTGTATTTTACAAAAGTACCAATGTACAACAAGTTGGAGTAATAAAATAAAACTGGTCCTTCAGCCATACAATAGGAAGCTAAAATAAGGTGATAGCTGCAAAGAAAGCTTAAAGAGGCAAAGCTTTGCTTCTTTTGTTATAATTGGTGATAATGATAATAACAGAATTCTCTACCCTCTGGGATAATGAGAATAACCACCACAATGTATTGGCCTTGTAGGCATCAGTTTCTGGCTGTGAATCTCACAACCATTATCTTCCGCAGGCATGTGAGGGACCAGCAGGCCTGGAGGCCTAGCGTGCCTGGCAGGGAAGCCAGTGCTTGAATTCCCTCTGCGGGCTCCCTGGCCAGGTCGTCGCGATGGCCAGGACCCCAGCAGGAGCCGTGGCACAGAGCACAGAACAGGCCGTTGTAAGGGGTCAGGAGATGGGGAGGGATTATCTGGAGCTTGGTCCAGAGCATCCTAGAAGGGGCCCTGGGGCACCAGGGTTGAGGCTTAAAGGGACTTGGGTTCACATCGTGGAGCTGGGAAGAGACCACGATACCGTGAGGGTAGCAAGACAGAGAAAAGAACTTGCCAGAAGAAGCCTCGTGAGCAGCTCAGTAATCCTCAGTCCTTGCTCTTCTTTTCCCATCCTCAGCCCTCTCAGTCTCTGCCCTCAGGAAACGTGGTGCCAGTTGGAGTGGGCTGAGGTCTCGGTTTGGCTGTGCACTGACTTTTGGTGGGCTGTTAGCTCATCTCCAGAGATGACCCTCAGTACGTCATGCCTCTCGCTGTGTTTGTCTGTGTGGTTCATCCCATACTGAGTTTGGGCTTTGACCACCGGAATGGCCAGATGTGGTGCTATGCCAGTTCTAGAACTAAGCCTTAAGAATGCTTCTGCTCTTGTGCTCATTCGAGGCCCTAACCCACCATGTTAGGAGCCCAGCTGCTCTGCTCTATGACCTGTGGGGAGGCCACAAAGGGAGAGGCCCTGAAACCGCCTGGAGATAGAGGCCTGGCCTTTTAGCCATCCCTACTGAGGCGCCATCTTGGATGTTCCAACTCAGTAGAGTCCCATCTGATTGCAGCCCCAAGTGCCAGCTCACTGCAGCTGTCCCAGAGGCCCCCCCAGAAGACCAGCAGAACTGCCTCACCCAGCCCAGTCAACCCACAGAATTGTGAGGGATTAGGAAATGGAGGGGCGGATGTGGCTCAAATGGTTGGGCATCCGTCTGCCATATGGAGGGACCTGGGTTCGATCCCCGGGACCTCCCGGTAAAATTTTAAAAAATATATAGAAGGTGCATGGGCTGCCAGGCTGTGTGTGCCGGTGAGCTGCCAGGCCCAGGGAGCCATGCAGCAAGATGATGACGTAACCAAAGAGAGACGCAGGGGAGAGACAAGACGAGATGCTCCGAAAGCTCCGAAAACCAGGAACCTAGGTGGTGCAGGTGGCAGAACACCTCTCTCCTACATTGGAGGTCTCCAGGATCGAATCCTGGTGAAGACTGGAGGAGGAGGAGGAGAAGAGATGGCAGGAAACAGACACAGAGAATTGCCCAGCAAATGGACACAAAACAGTAAATGGGGAAGGGGGGCTTAAAATGGATAAAGTAAATAAATAAATCTTTAAAAAAAAAAAAAGAAAATGGTTATTGCTTTAAGTCATTGAATTTTGGAATGGCAGATTCCGCAGCAATATGTAACTGAAAGAGTGTGTCTTTAGAGAAAACAGATCATATCTCTGGACCCCAGGTTTCTCTTCTCTAGGGGTAAAGGGGACTAATTTGCTGACACTCAAGCTTGAAAGTGTGAAACAGGCACTGGGGGTGCTCACCAGCCCTGCTGAAGAATATCTAGTGGCGGGACCCAGGAATCTGCATTTTAACAAGCTCCTTCAGAAAGAGGACCACATTTTGAAAAACACTAGAGTACTTGACATCCAGGTGTCCCCATAACACTGGTAAGTCATAAATACCTCAGTGTGAATTCATTCAAGGGAGCCTTTCTTGGAGGTAATTGACAGAAGATATTTCCAAAAAGGAAGCAATTGTCCATGTGGAATGGTTGGTAGATTGGATGACCCTCTGAAATCCAGCCTCAGCCTGCCTGCTTTTCCTGCCTTCTGGCCTACAAATTCCCTTTCAGATGCTCTGTCCTAGTCCAATAGGATATCATTGTTCTCCTGCAGACAGAACAGCAAAGAGGTTGGCCTGTGGCTTCCCAGGAAAGTGCTGTGATTGATTAGTAATGTCTGCCACAGGCATAGGCTTGGAACAAGGCAACACATGGCCCTCCCTTCTGCCAGCTCTGCACAAATCCTCCCCTTTGCTTATTTGGTTTCCTCTTCTTAGAAAGCCTGTTCCCCCTTTCCACATTTAAATTTTTCATTTTTTATGTACCTTGGATACTACCTCCCCATATAGCCAGTTCCTGGTTTTCCCAGGTGAAAGTAATTTCTTCCTTGCCTAACCTCCCGTGTGATCGTTATTCTAGTCTTAGCTTCTCTGTTGGGCTGAAGGCTTTTCAAGAGAGACTCCAGGTAAGTCTCATGTTTGTATAACAGGATGTTCCAGGTGGGCCCAAACCGGAAGCAGAGTTTGTAGAACTGGTGGGACACTAGTTCTGCTGGCGTTTATTAGCCTGAGCTGACTAGCAGAGGGTGGGGCTAGTTTGGAGGAGGAGGGAGTTTGTGGTAGGTGTGGGTTGGAGGGTATGTGTAAACTAGCCTGATGGGGGAGGGGCTGGGATCCTGGGCCTGTGAGCTGCTCTAGGCTCCAGCACTGCTGTGAATCAGGGACTGAGGGGGCTGTTGAGGAGAGAGCCCTGAGCCTTCAGGGAGGGGGGGTGTTGGAGGAGGGGCTGAGGTCCTGCAGGCACGCCTGGGCAAGGGCCTAGAGCCTTTACAACTTGGGTCTGAAGGGAAAGGGGCCTCAGGTGTACCCACTGGAGAGCCCTGGGACCTTTGGCATTCATTTGCATCTCACCCTCCCATCCCCGGCCTGGCATGGGAGCTTACACGCAGTGGGTCCATCTTGTTCATCTGCATCTCCTCTGAGACAGCACAGTGCCTGGTGCATAGTAGGTGCTCAGTAGTAACTGGAATCAATGTTGGTGATAATGGTGGGGTGGGCATGGGAATGGGGTTGCTCTCCCCAGCTCTGCAGCTCTAACCCCCATGAGCTTCAGCTCTGTCCTGGGCCTTGGCCCAAGCCTTGGGGACCACAGAATAAATCAGTGGCCTGACTCCCAGTGCTCTCCCTGAGCAATCATTTTTCCAGCCTGGTTCCAGGGCAGAGCCAGGCTTTGCTTTGGGGAAGTTTTGACCCTGTAAAGCCCAAAAGGAGCTCCTCCTCTCAGCTGGGAAGTGGGGGATGGAGGGTGGGGGAGGCAGAGCTATGTGGATCTATCTCCTACTCTTTGTCCTTGGCTTTTCCGGGTGAAACTTCAGCAGCTGGTGGCAGAGGGCACCGAGTCTCCCTCTTCTCCACCCCTGCTCTGTCTGCACCATAGACTGGGGCCCAGAGAGGGAAAAGGATTTGCCCAGAGTCACATAGCAAGTTAGCATCTGGGCTGGGACCAGAACTTGAGTCTCCATTGCCCTGAATGTCCAGCATTTTTCTGTGTCCCTCTTCCTAGCCCACGTGGAACCTGTCACTAATGTGAAGCCACCCCTGACAGGCACCACCTAGGCCACTGTCTGAGGCTTCCAGCCTTCATTTAGGCCTCTGTCTTCGTTTCTTCTTCTCTCCATCTCTCTCTGTCTTGCTCCCTCCTTCACTCCCTTCTCCTTTGCCCTCCCTCTATCTTTTCTTTGCCCCAGTTGATGAAAGAAACATGGGTGATCAGAGGTTGGCCAGCTGGAGATGGACTCCTCCCCCCCCTTTTAGTCACATTCTACCTTTCTTTCACTGACCATTACATAAATCTGAAGTCTCCTTAAACCTGTTGGTGGTATTTATTCAGCTTCATTTTATGTTCTAAATTTTTTCATTTCTCATGCATTAAAAAAAAAAGAAAAGAAAAAACCAAATAACTCCCAAACCAGGGCATGTTCCATAAATACCCAGTAACAGTCCCCTCTCAATAAAATTATTAGGTCATTTTGTTTGGCTGTTGAGTGACTTTTCCTGAGGCTCAGGGTCTCTGGGAGAGAAGGGCTCTCAGCTGCAAGGGGAGGCTGCATCTACCCCTCTGAATCTAAATCTGGGCCTAGAGCCTGGGGCCACTCATTCCTGGCTGAGTGGACCCATGAGCCACCTCTGCTCTGGTCACCTGTTGTCACTTTCTCGTGAGTTTCTAACCTGGGCGGAAAAGCTGGGCTCAGGGCTTAGTTCTCCCATCCTCCAGACTCCAGGCTGCTGGAGGTTCTTATTCAGCTTATATGTATCACACCCTGGCTGTGTGTCGGGAACTGTGCTTAGCCCATTCAGTGCCCTTCTTTCATTTCATCCTCACATAGATTTCAATTGCACAGTGCTACTCTGAGACTCATTTACCCCATGGGGCAAATGATATTATTCCCATTTTACCGGGGAAGATGGAGGTTTGGAAAACTTAGGTGACGTATCTGGTGTCGTCATTTTTATTTTTCATTCATTAATTTTTTTAGGAGGTAGCAGGGATTGAACCCAGGATCTTGTACATTGGAAGCAGGCGCTCAACCCCGGGCTACACCTGCTCCCGAATGAAAGCTGGTTTCTTTTGTTTGTTTGTTTTGTATTTGTTTTTAGGAGGTACCGGTGATCGAACCCGCATCCTCGTACATGGGAAGCAGGCACTCAGCCACTGAGCAAATCTGCTCCCTGTCATCATTTTTAGATAGAAGAGCCCAGATCTGATCAGGTCTGATTTGAATCAGGTCTGTTAAAGTCAAGTCCAGTACTCTTCCCTCTAGACTGCCCTGTAGAAACCGTGACTGATAATGCTTCATGTTTATATAGCTTGCAAAATGCATTCCCAAGTTTTCCTGGGACAGTATTTTTCATACTGTGCTGTAACTACCTCGTCTCCACCACTGCTGTGATGGAGGCACGCCCCGTAGCAAGTGGGGACGTGGAGAGGGGAAGCCTGGAGGAATTGGGGAAGGCTTCCAGGAGGAGGTGACATTTGAGGTGGCCTCGAAGGCTGCGTGGGCATCCGGTCCATGGAGAAGAGGAGGCGGGCACTCCTGGCAAGGCACGGTACTGTGCTCTGGTTGGTACGGCTGAGGCCTGGGTGGGGGGCTGCAAATGAGGCAGCAGCAGCACGTTGGGGCCTGATTGTGTTGGGTCTTGAGAGCCTGGAGTTGGAGCTTAGACTCTACCCAGCAAGGGAGCTGCCCTGCCGGAGGATGGCAGCAGAGGGGCCCTGGAGCCCTACAGCTAATCCCGAGGCTGTAAACCTTGAACTCGCAATGTGGCAGGTGCCTGAGGAACTTTTAATTTTATTACTTAGAATGTAAAAACGGCTGCTCAGTTCTGTTCTTGGAAAAGTTTTAAATGTGTTTGGAGCAATGTGGGCATGAGAATCTGTTTTCAATTGTGAATTTTGTGAAATCTAAACACAGAACAAGAATTTCTGGTGAAAGCTTAGAATCCGAGTTGAGATGTACTGTAAGAGTAAAACACATACTCTGCCTCTTGCTGGCTGTGTGATTTTTGAAAAGGAAGGCAGACTGTACAATCATTCTTTGATAATTGTTTTTATATGATCATATGTTGAAATGAAACTATTTTGGGTATAATGGGTCAAGTTAAAAAAAAAAAACCTTAAAATTAATTTCACCTGTTTCTTTTTTTTTTTTTTTAATGTGGCTACTGGAAAATTTAAAATTATATGTGCGGGTTGCGTCTTCTTTCTTTTGGACAGTGCTGGTCTGCTGGTCTGAGATTCTGATACATTTGATAGGAACCGGGAGCCCCAGGCACCTGCACTTTTATCAGGGGCCAGGATGCTGGTGTGGGGGGGGGGGCCCCCCCCCCCCCCCCCCCCCGCCAGGGATTGCGCTTTAGAAAGATGCCTCTGACTCCAGGACAGAAGTTGGCTTGAGGGTGTGGGCCTGGAGGCAGCCAGGCTGCTCGAGTCTCCCAGCCGAGGAAAGAGGCTGGATTTAGGGGGAGTCTCCCGGGAGGCTGGACAACTCTCCTCTGAGGCCTCCCGGGGCCTCAGTCGGGGCCCCGGGAGGCCCCTGCCTGTTCCTGGCTGGGGACCTGGGGTGAGGCTGGAGAGCGGGTGTGACGGCTGGGCCTGCCCTCCTGCCCCCGCCTTGGGTGTCGGGCAGTGCTGTGGGCAGTGAATGGCCCTGCCAGGGGCCACAGGCCCCCCACTGGAAGCTGCCCTCTGGGGATTAACACTGCGCCCACTGTGGAGACCGCAGAAATCCCCCCCGGCATGGGAACTAGCTCAACTTGGCCACTGGTTTCTATTCCTTGCGGGCCAAGGGCCTGGAGTGAGTGCAAAGAGCTTCACAGGAGTAGGGGAGGCAGTGTGCTCTGTGACTTGCCTCCCCTGCCCCCAGCAATGCCTAGATTGTGCATGGGTGGCCCGCTTTTTACTCCTGTTTATGCTAAAGGTACTTTGGGGGTTGTACAAGCCTTTTTTTTTTTTTTTTCCATAGGCAGGGGGAGGAGGAGACAGAGCAAGGAGATCTCTTTTCTAGGGAAGCTGATGGTGCCTGGGGCTGACCTTCCCTGCCAAGCACCCAAATGCTCTGCAAAACTGACACCTTCCCCCCGGGCTGGGCGGGCCTCCCGAGCCTACCTTGACTATGTCCTCGTTGATGTTCTTGGGGTCTCGGTTCACCAGGTCGATCTCCTTGCAGTGAATATCCTTGACGATCTGGGCCTCGAGGTCCGTGTGCTCTTCGGCCATCATCGCGGACCCGCAGGAGGACCCTCGTGGCCGGCAGGGGCTGGAAGCGCTCGGTGCAGAGAGTCCAGTTCGGAGTCCACAGACTCGAGCCCCTGCCTGCTAAATAGGCCCCACCCAGCGTGCCGGCTGACAGCTGTCCCGCATAACTCCAGCCTGCCTCTCGCTAAAGCCTCCCGTGGCAGGCCTCCAAGCTAAAATTAAGACTGGAGCTCTGCTGCAAGGCCCAACACTCCTTAAAGGGGGCTGCCACTGGGCGCCAGACCTCACACGACAGCCGAGGGCCTGGCATGCCCCGCGTGTCACCGGGGCCAGCCCCACCTATGGAGAGGGGCCCCTGGGACCTGCCCCACCACTGTCAGCCTTCCGAGCTGCCCAGGAGGGGAGGTGGGGTTGGGTCCCCAACTCTGCCTCTTGCTGCCTATGTAACCTCGGGCATAGGTCACCTCTCCTGGCCACAGTGTCCCCACGTATAACATGGGGACCTAATAACAATCGGGACTCTGCCTGCCCCTGTGGATAGGCGGAAATGAGTTGGTGGGTGTGAAAGGGCTTTGGGTATGGGAGAATGTAACCCAGTAGGAATTCTTCGGGGCTTCTCTTGGTGCCTGGTCCTGCTGTTTGGTAGCCTGGTATGTTTCTGAGATTTTGCCATTTATGGATTTTCTTCTGGGGAGTTGGTGGATGGTGGTGCCAGATGGACCAGAGGATGAGGCCACTAAAGAGGACCAAGGATGGGGCTGCCGCCTTTTCTGCCCCCCTCGCTGTGTGAGCCTATGGGGGGCTATGCTGGGTGGAGGGGATGTGAAGTCCACGTTTACCCTGCCCTTGGCCCTGCCCTACAGACAGCTTCCAGGAGATCCATGGACTGACCCCACGAACTTCACATGCGGCAATAGGGTGCACTTTTCTTAGATGCTACAAATCAGAGATATTTTACAAAGATCTTGCCTTAGAAGCCCCCAGGGGGCAACAACTGACTCTGAGGGTATAAGGGAAGGCTTCTCAGAGGGAGGGGCTTTAGCATTAGGACTCAAAGGAAAAGCAAGGGCCCACCACATAGAACATTTCAGGTGAAAGGGGTCCAAGTTCCAGAGGAGGGGTGTGGCCTGGAATGCTGAGAAGTAAGGCATGGCTGGAGCATGCGGCATCGAGGAGGCGAGGCAGGAGGTATGGCTTGGGCTTGGGTGTGAGGGATCCTGCTAAAGAGAACGAAAGACTATGGATTTGATCTAGGGCAGGGGTTCTTAACCTTTTTTGTTCCACAGACCCCTTTGCCAGTCAGGTGAAAACCATGGACCCCTTACTAAGTCCACACTATACTGTGTCTTATTTAATAAATATATCACACTGCACCAACACGTCCCCACAAGAATAATGTTTTCTTGAATTTCAATTCAAACTCACGGACCCTTGGTTAAGAACCTCTGATCTAGAGGTTCCGAGGAGGCACTGAAGGTTTCAGAGCAGCAGAGAGAAGGTCATTATCAGATTTGTGTGTATGGGAGATCAGTAGTGCCCACGTGGAAGGTGAATTGGAGCTGGGTGAGGTGGGAGGCAGGAGGGCTAGCCAATCAGCAAGCTGAAGAAGATGAGGGATTTATAAGTAATTACACTTAGATACTAATGAGGATGGAGAATAAGAGTGGCTTGAACAAGGTAGGAGTTTTTGTCCCACACATAATACAAAGTCCAGAGTCTGGCAATTCAGAGCTACTGTGTGGCTCCATGATGTCACATCCACCTCAAAGGCACAAGATGGCTGCTGTTCCTCCAGCCATCATATAGGAGTCTAGACAAGAAGAAGAAGAGGAGGCAAGGGCAAGAAAAGGCTTCTGCCAGCTATTTCAGCTCCATTGGAAATCTTTCCCAGAAATCCCACCCAATAACTTTTTTTTTTAGGAGTTACCAGGGATTGAACCCAGGACCTTATACATGGGAAGCAGGTGCTCAACACTTGAGCTACATCTGCTCCCTCAATAACTTTTATTTCTGTCTTATTTGCTACTCCTCTTGGCAAAGGAGGCTGGGAAATGTAAATTGGTAGCTGAGCACATTATCACAGCATCACTAAGGATAAAGGAGAAATGGTGGGCAACTAGAAAACTCTGCCACTTAGTCTCTTAGGAGTTAGCTGGGTTTATTTCCATTCCCTGGCCTAGTCCACCACTTACCCCAGATCCTGGGGATATGCACTTCCTCCTGCAAAGATATTGGGACAAAGAAAGAATGTCACTGCTTGGGTTCATGTGGAATACGGCATAGCTCTGAGCCCAAGCTTGAACTTTGCTTGCTGCAAGGGTCAAACAGTCTAGTCAAGAGGTAGGACAACCAATGGAAGCATTGTCACGAGAGATGGAAAAGAAACGCAACCTAAAGGTGAAGTGATGATAAAACACCAATAACAATGATTTATGGAAGATTCCATTTTCCATGGAAGGTTGTATCTGTGCTCTTACAATGGTCTGATGGGCCTTCCCCTGAGAGATCGGACCTGGGTCTCCTTCCCCTTAAATCTCGGCAGGGGTTTGGATAAGTCTGATCAAACAGCACAGCAGACTGATGCTATGTGACTTTCAAGGTGAGGAGACAGCTGCCGGGACCTCTCCTTCTCTCAGGTTGCTGCCTTTGGAATTTGGACTCCATGGGGCGAGGAAGCCCAGGCTAGCCCATGTGGAGAGGCCACAGACAGAGGAACGGGGACCCCCAGCCGTCGGCCAACACCAGCCGACAGACTTGTGAGGGAACAAGGCTTCAAGTGGTTCCAGGCCCCAGACTGGAGTGAAGTCACTCCTTGCTGTGGAGTCTTCCACCTGAATCCCCAGGTATCACGGAACCGAGACAAGCTGTTCTCTCAGTGCCCTGTATGACTCTACCCACAGAGCTCACGAGTATAACAGCTGTTTTTATGTCACTAAATACGGGGTCATAGTAGCCGGAACAATGAGTGATAATAGTAATAGCAATTACCCAAGCCTCCAGGGTTCACGCTTTGCCTGGCCCTGTGCTGACACACGCTTGCTCTGCGTAAAGTGGCTCATTTGCCGAGTGAAAGGGGAGCTGCCTCTAGTTGGTGGTCAGTGCTGAGGGCCGAGGGCAGAGGACAGCTAAAACACATTTTGGATTGCAGAGGGAGGGGAACATGCTATGGACCAAGGTAGGCGGGGAGTGCTTCCTGGAGGCGGCGGCCACTCAGCTAGGCTGGAAGGATGACTGGAATGAGAGAGGCAGGGTGGAGTGGGCCAGAAATAGAGCTGCCTCTCATTTCATCATGACAATCCTGTTTCCAGAGACGACGAGGTGGAAAGAACACTTGACCCAGGAATCATTAGCCTTGAAGTCTTTCCTGGGCCCTGTGGCTAACCTCGGGTCAGCCATGTGCCTCTCTGCCTCAGTTTTCTTACCTGTAGGTGCTAAAACCTGCCCACATTCTCACGCAGCATCTGCACCTCCTACACAGCAAGAAAGTGATGGGGAACCAGAGGGCCCACGACCCCGTGGAGAAAATGTTTCATGGGAAGACAAAATTTTAAATTCACCCTGAGGTGATGCTTCTGACATGAGGACGTGACAGAGGAGGCAGAGTGACTTTCTGTCGTCCATTTGTGCCTGGGGTTTCGTGGAGGACTCCGAGATCTCATTTTAAAGGCATATTTGTTGTCACTGTTGGGCTGGCTAGTGGAGAGAGAAAAAAATCTTTGAAAATGGGATGTGCGGGAAGACATAAAATTGTGGAGTGTGAAAAGGGGAAGTAATGGGAAAGGGAAGATTACGCAGGCCAACTCGCTGAGAAAGTTGCAGCATCACGGGCTGAAGATTCAATTAATTGCCAATTGATGACTGCTATGAACCAGCAAGATTTATCACTTATGCAAATGTCTCCAAGGCAGATAAGGCTAGAACGTGTAACAGAAAAAGGAAACTTCTTTTCCTCTTTTTCTTGGAGTTTTAGGTCTAGGGCAAAGGGCATCTATTTTCTACAAGGGCCACTACTTGGCTCTCAGGATCTGCATTTAGAAGACAGATTACAGCATGCCAGAGCTGGAAGAGACCCAGCTTCTCCAGTTTACAGATGATGAAACTGAGGGCTGAAGGAGATTTGGTTGGTGGAAGGGAAAGCTTGAGATATGGAGACAGATGAACCAGGAGAACTAGCAATATGCCCAGGAGCGGGTCACTCCCCTCCAAGCTTCAGTTTACCCTCCATATGAGGAGGATAAGGATACCATATCTTCCTATCATGAGAGATTTTGGTGAGTTTTGGAATGGTTTCCCAAAAAGAACAATGTAATCTCAGGCTGCATTAATAGAGATATACCATCTAGAATGATGGAGGTGACTGTTCTACCCACCTCTGCAGTTGTCAGATAATACCTGGATTTGTTTTAAAAAAACAAAACTAAGGCTCCAGACTGCTCTCAAAAGTCAGGTCTCTGTGAATAAATAAAGGTGTGCTGCATGCCAAAGCTCCTGCTGTTCTCAAAGATCAAGGTCTGCTGGGGCTCTGAGAGAGGAAGGTAAATGTTCCCATCTACATCCGTACACAGCCCCTTCCCCAGAGCCTGCTGTGTGTGGTTTCTGAACAGGGCATTTTCACTGTTGTTCCTTGAAGCTGGAAAAGATTCCATCTCTCTTCTCTCACCTGGGAAGCAAAGTGGATTCCACCTGAACAAGGACAGGAACCAATTTCCCCTGCTTTGGCATTTGCCCTCGGAGGGGAACATGGCAAGTCTATATTCAACTTCCTTAGGAACTGCCAAACAGTCCTCCACAGTAGCTTACCATTGCACATCTCCACCAACAGTGAAGAAGTGTTCCTATCTTTTCACATCCTCTGCAACATTTACAGTTTTCCGACTTTTTAATAGTGGCCAGTCTAAAACATATGAAATATCTCATTGTAGTTTTGATTTGCATTTCCTTAATTGCTAGTGATACTGAATATTTTTCATGTGTTTCTTCTTTGGACAATTGTTTTTTCAAGTCTTTTGCCCAGTTTTTAATTGGGTAGTTTGTCTTTTTATTGTTGAGTTGTATGATCTCTTTGTATGTCATGGATATTAAACGCTTATCGGATATGTGATTGCCAAATACTTTCTCCCCTTGAGTCGGCTGCCTTTTCACCCTTTTGACAAAGTCCTTTGAAGTACAAAAAGTGTTTAATTTTGAGGAGGTCCCCTTTATCTATTTTTAATTTTATTGCTCGTGCTTAGGGTATAAGGTTTAAGAAACTACTGCCTACCACAAGATCTTTTTTTTTTTTTTTTTTACCGGGAGATACCAGGGATCGAACCCCGGTCTCTCCATATGGTAGACGGACGCCGAACCTCTTGAGCCACATCCGTTTCCTACCACAAGATCTTGAGATGTTTTCCTACATTTTCTTCTAGGAGTTTTATGGTTGTTGCTTTCATATTTAAGTCCTTGATCCATTTTGAGTTAATTTTTGTATAAGGTGTGAGATAGGGGTCCCTTTTCTTTCTTTTGGATATGGATGTCCAGTTCTCCCAGCACCATCTGTTGAACAGACAGCTGGGAGAGGTTCATAGTCTTGTCAAAAATCACTTGACCAGAGGTGTGAGGGTCTATTTCTGAGTTCTACATTTGGTTCCATTGGTCAATCTGTCTTTATGCCAGTACCATGCTGTTTTTACCACTGTAGCTAAGTAATATGTTTTAAAGTCAGGAATGATTTTGTTCTTCTTTTTAAAGACATTTTTGGCTATTTTGGGCCCCTTACCCTTCCAAATAAATTTGAGTATTGGCTTTTCCATTTCTGCAAAAAAGGCTATTGGGATTTTTATTGAGATTGTGTTGAATCTGTAAAACAGTTTGGGTAGAATTGACATGTTAATGATATTTAGTCTTCTAATCTATGAACATGGAATGTCCTTCCATTTATTTAAGTCTCTTCAGTTTCTTTTAGTAATGTTTTGTAGTTTTCTGAATACAGGTCCTTTATGTCCTTGGTTAAGTTTATTCCTAAATATTTGATTTTTTTTGGTCGCTATTATAAATGGAATTTTTTTCTGATTTCCTCCTCAGATTGTACATCAGTAGTATATGGAATCGCTATTGACTTTTGCATATTAATCTTGTATCCCACCACTTTGCTGAACTTGTCTATTAATTCTAGTAGCTTTGTTGTGGATTTTTCAGGATTTTCTAGGTATAGGATCATATTAAAGTGAATAGTGAAAGTTTTACCTCTTCCTTTCCTACTTGTGTGCCTTTTATTTCTTGATCTAGCCTAACTGCTCTAGCTAGAACTTCTGGCACAATATTGAATAACAGTGATGACAGTGGGCATCCTTGTCTTGTTCCTAATCTCAGCAGGAAAGCTTTCAGTCTTTCCCCATTTAGTACAATGCTAGCTGTAGGTTTTCCATATGTGCACTTTACCATATTGAGAAAACTTCCTTCTATTCCTATCTTTTGGAGTGTGTTTTAATTAAGAACAGTGCTGTATTTTGTCAAATGCCTTTTCTGCATCAATTGAGAGGATCATGTGATTTTTCTTCTTCAATTTATCAATGTGGTTAATCACACTAATTGATTTTCTTGTGTTGAACCACCCTTGCATCAAGTGGATAAAACCCACTTGATCATGGTGTATAATTCTTTTAATGTGCTTTTGGATTCAATTTGCAAGTGTTTTGTTGAGGAATTTTGCATCTATATTCATTAGAGATATTGGTCTGTATTTTTCTTTTTTCATAGTATCTTTATCTGGTTTTGGTATTAGGGTGATATTGGCTTCATAGAATGAGTTTGGTAGCGTTCTTTCCTGTTCAATTTTTTTGGAAGAGCTTGAGCAAGATTGATATTAGATTGTCTTTGAATGATTGGTAGAATTCACCTGTGAAGCCATCTGGTCCTGGGCTTTTCATCTTTGGGAGGTTTTTGATGACTGTTTCAATCTCTTTGCTGAGGATTGGTTTGTTGAGGTCTTCTATTTATTCTAGGGTAGGTAATTCATGTGTTTTTAAGAATTCGTCCATCTTGTCTATATTGTCTAGTTTTTTGGCATACGGTTGTTCATAGTATCCTCTTATTATCTCTTATTTCTGCAGGGTCAGTGGTAATGGCCCCCCTCTCACTTTTCATTTCTGATTTTCTTTATTTGTGTCTTCTCTCCATTTTCCTTTGTTAGTCTAGCTAAGAGTTTGCCAGTTTTGTTGATCTTCTCAAAGAATCAACTTTTGGTTTTGTTGATTCTCTCTATTGTTTTTTTGTTCTTGATTTCATTTATTTCTGCTCTGATCTTTACTATTTCTTTCCTTCGTCTTGGTTTGGGATTCATTTGTTCTTCTTTTTCTAGTTCCTCCTGGAGTGCAATTAGATCTTTAATTTTAGCTTTCTTCTTTTTTAATGTAAGCATTGAGGGCTATAAAGTTCTCTCTCTCAGCACTGCCTTTGTGGTATTCCATAGATTTTAATATGTTGTGTTTTCATTTTCATTCGTCTCAAGATATTTGCTGAATTCTCTTGCAATTTCTTCTTTGACCCACTGATTATCTAAGAGTGTATTGTTTAATCTTCATATATTTATGAGTTTTCCCTTTTTCCATCCATTATTGATTTCCAGCTTTATTCCGTTATGATCAGAAAAAGTATTGTATAATTTCAGTCTTTTTAAATTTATTGAGACTTGTCTTGTGACCCAACCTTTGGTCTATCTTGGAGAAGGATCAATGAGCACTTGAAACGAATGTATATCATGCTGTTTTGGGGTACAGTGCTCTAAAGATATCTGTTAGGTCTAGTTTATTTATCATATTATTCAAGTTCTCTGTTTCTTAATTTATCCTCTATCCAGATGTTCTATCCATACATAGATGGATAGAACATCTATCCATCTATGAGAGTGGTGTATTGGAGTCTTCAACTATTATTGTAGAGATATCTATTTCTCCCTTTAGCTTTGCCAGTGTGTGCCTTTATGTATTTTGGGGCCAGTCAGGTTAGATGCATAAATATTCAGTATAGTCATTCTTCTTGCTGAACTGCCCCTTTTACTAATATATAATGACTTGCTTCATCCCTTATAACAGTTTTGCATTTAAAATCCATATTGTCCAATATTGGTATCACTACTCCTGTTCTTTTTTGGCTACTATTTGCATGGAATATCTTTTTTCATCCTTTCACTTTTAACCTGGCTCTGACCTTATGTCTAAGGTGAGTCTCTTGTAGATAACATATAGATGGCTCATATTTTTAAAATCCATTCTATCAGTCTATGTCTTTGTTGAGTTCAAGTGATTGACATTCAATGTTATTACTGTAAAGGCATTACTTACTTCATCCATTTTGTCCTTTGGCATTCTGCTGTCATATCGTACTATTGTCTGTCTTTTTAACCTTTAATTTACCCTTTCTAATAATCTTCATTTTGACAGTCTTCTCCAAGTCTCTTGCCCTTGACTTTCCTTTCAGGCTGTAGCACTCTCTTTCGTATCTCTTGTAATTCTGGTCTTTTGGGAACATATTCTATCAGTTTTTGTTTGTCTATGAAGACTTTGAACTCACCTTCATTTTTGAAGGATAGTTTTGTCGGACATAGAATTTTTGGCTGGGAGTTTTTCTCTTTCAATTCTTTAAATACATCATACCACTTTCTTCTTGCTTCCATGGTTTCTGATGAGAGGTTAGCACTTAATCTTATCGAGGTTCTCTTGTATGTCATGCTTTGCTTTCAGAATCCTCTCATTATCTCTGATATTTGTCATACTGAATAGTAGGTGTCTCAGGGTAGGTATATTCAGATTTATTCTGTTTCAGGTGTGTTGCCTTTCTTGGATAATGATATTTATGTCTTTCTCAAGGGTTGGGAAGTTTTTGGTCATTATTTCCTCAAATATTCTTTCTGTCCCTTTTCCATTCTCTTCTCCTTCTAGCGCACCAATAATCCATATATTTGTGTGTTTCCCATTGTCATTCAATTTCTTGAGACCCTGTTCCATTTTTTCCATTCTCTTCTCTTTCTGTTCTCTTGTCTTTCCAGTTCAGATGTTTTGTCTTTAAAATCACTAATTCTGTCTTTGAGCAATTCAAATCTGCTCCTATGTGCCTGTAATGTATTTTTTAAAAGGGGGTACTGGGGATTGAACCCAGGACCTTGTATATGGTAAACAAGCGCACAACCACTGAGCTACATCTGCTGCCCAATGAGTTTTTTTTTTTTTGTTTGTTTGTTTGCTTGCTTTTTAGAAGGTACTGGAGATTGAACCCAGGACCTTGTACAAGGGAAGCAGGCGGTCAACCATTTGAGTGTTTTTGCTAGGCTCAAAGGATAGGAAACAAAGGTGAGTAATGCATGATTTCAACTGACATTGAGTGTGTGGCACATGGCAGGTACTGAGATTAAGATGGTGATGAAGACTTGGACCCCAACCTGACAGATTCCACAATTCTGCCAGGGAGATAGACGATGGCCAAGCAGAATGATGACAGATAGTAGACAGTCAGTAGGTGCTGGAAGAAAACCAGAGGAGTAAATGCCCACCTGTTTCCTGCCTGGGGAGGTGTCACCATGGTGTAGGGCAGGAGAAATGCAGTCCAGCACCTTCAGATCCCTGCAGAGGTTACAACAAGAGGGTAAGTGGACATTGGCTCTGAGCAGTAGCATTTGCTTCTTGGGCCCGTTACAATGAGCTAGGAGACAGCAGGAAGAGGGAATCAGAAGATTGCTCGTTTTTCCCCAGGGAAGGAATTATTTCCCCCGCTTCTTTCCCTTTCATTGGTGGCAGAGGGGTTTGCAAAGGAGAGAAATTTTTAGGAGTAGTGGTGGAAGGATCCTAACTTTTAACTGGAGATATTAATTTCCTACAGCTGCTATAACAAATTGCCACAAACGTTGTGGCTTAAAACAATGCAAACTTACTATGTTATAGTTCTGGAAGTTGGTTTCCTACAGCTGCTGTAACAAATTGCCACAAACGTTGTGGCTTAAAACAATGCAAACTTATTATGTTATAGTTCTGGAAGTTGGAAATCCTAAAATCAAGATGTCAGCAGGGCAGCGTTCTTCTGGAGGCTCTAGCAGAGAATCCATCTCCTTGCCTTTTTCAGCTTATAGAGGTTTCTAGAGGCCATCTGTATTGGTGCATCCCCTTCCACCATCTTCAAGGTGCATCACTTCAGCCTCTGCTCCTAATTAGGGGCTGCGATCCTGGCTCCAATCCCATACTTCTCATGTGACCTGATGACTCCAAGAGGAGCTGGTGCCCGAGCTTGGTGTGGGGCTGCCTGGCCCTGCCAGAGAGTGAGAGTCTGGGTGGGCATTGTCAGGGGCTCTTGTCCCCATTGGCTTTGAAGATGCCTGATGTCCAGGCCCCAGTCAAGACCCATTACTCTGGAATCTCTAGGTTAGAACCCAAGCTTCAGTGTTGGGTTTTTGAGCTCCTCCCTCCCAGTGACTCCCAGTTTTAGAACCAGTGCTCTGGCAGTTAGGAGGAGGAGATCAGGGCTGTGGAATCACCTGGGGGTTGGGGCCAAGGGAGAAAGTCAAGGAAGAGGGGTCATTGGTGGAGGGAACTTGGGGAGTAGAATGCTGTCAGTTGTGCAGTGTGGTTTCCCCCATGACCCCTCACAAATCTTCAGCAAAGCCTCACAGTTCATAGTGTGCCTGTTGTGAGTGGATTTGGGGGAAGGAACTGAGTTTAGCATCAAAATGATGTGGAGCTGAACAGAATTTCTGTGTGGGATGACAGAAAAGTTTTGGTAATAGATGGTGGTGATGGTAGCACAACATTAGGGATGTAATTAACACCATTGAATTACATATTTGAACGTGGTTAAAAGGAGAAATTTTTGGTTGTATATATGTTACTAGAATAAAATTTTTAAAAACCCATAGGACTCTACAACACAAAGAGTGAACCCTAATGTCAACTATGGGTGGTAGTTTTAAAAAATGATGTGAGGCTCAAGCAGCTAGTGTAAGAAGAGCAGCTGACTTAGGAGGAAAAGTCTAGTATCTTTGTGAAATTGCTTAGCTGTGCTAAGTCTTTTATAGGACACAATACAAGCCTTTTCAGAATGCAGATGAGAAGAGACACAAAATAACATATTTACAAGGAAAAAGAATCAGACAGATTGGAAATTAGGAAGATAGTGCTTTGAGGGGCTGGGGTGATTTAATTTCCTAAGCTGTTTAAAGCAAATACCAGGAAATGGGTTGGGTTGAAAAAATAGGAATTTGGTTGCTCACAGTTAAGGCTGGAAAATGTCCAAATCAAGGCATCGTTAAGGCGATGCTTTCTTCCTGAGCCTGACTGCTGGTGATCCTTGGCTCCTCTGCCACATGGCAAGGCATGTGGCAGCACCTGCTGGTCTCTCCCTTCTCTCTGATTTTGTTGATTTTGGCTTCTTGCTTCCATGGCTTTCTTCCTTCTCTCTCTGTATTCATTCTGTTTATAAAGGTCTCCAGTGATGGGATTAAATTCCATCCTGATCAAGGGGGGTCACACTTAACTGAAGTAACCTCATCTAAAGCGCCTACTTGCAATGGGTTTACACCCACAGGAAGGGATTAACTTTAAGAACCTGTTTTTCTGGGGTACATATGGCTTCAAACCACCACACTCCATGTGGGATGGAAAGTGAAAGAAGTTATAAATATAACCTTTGACCATGTGGCCTGTAACAGAAACAAGGACTGTAATGGTTTTGAATATTTCTTCCTTGTTTTGTTTTGAGATGTTTGTATATGTACATAAAGCAAATATCTTTGTTTTCATCTTCTCCCTTATTATATGGCATAAGTTGTATTAGTTTAAGGACTTGCATCCTGTTCTGGAGAGAGTTTATGCATTTCTGGTAATATTCAGGACAGTTTAATCTTGCTAGGTGAAAATATGACTGTTATTGTTTTTATTTAGAGATTAAGTATGGTTTAAGGGGATGTGTATGGCTGCTATCGACAAGGTGGTACTGTGTTAGCTAAATTCATATGTCAACTTGGCTGGGTTATGGTACCCAGTTGTTTTGTCAAGTAAGCACTGGACTGGTTGTTACTGTGAGGACACTTTGTGGACTTAAATCATTAGTAAATTGATTGCATCTATGGCTGATGACATCCACAATCAACTGAGGATATTATACAGGGGGTTACAGAGTCTCTGACCAGTGTTAGGATGAGATGTGCTAGGTTAGCTGCAAGGATGCAAAATGAAATAAAATGTCCCAACCACCACAAACTTGTTAAACTCTAGCTAAAAATATAACCCTGGCTCAAAGGAAATAAAGATAACAGGACATGTAGAAATTTTATAGAGTGTCAAAAAAAAAAAAAAAAATGGAACCAGAAAAAACAATCAACTAAGGCAGGGAAGGAAACTGATTCATTAGGAATATTTATCTGATGGACATAGCACTCCTGACAGGTAAATAAAATGTATTCTTATTAGAATATAATTTATGTGATTGCTATTGGCCTTTAGTTTATTCAGATATACGAAGTATTTATTTTGTTCAGATATATTAGGATACCACCATAGTATTTCATTTCAATGTGTCATAAAACTGGCATGGGGTTGTAAAGAGAAGCTTTTATTTTTGCATATTTAAATGTCTGCTGTTTAAGTGTGTGTGCCAGTGCAGAAGGAATTAATTTTGTCAGAGGAAATGGGATGTCATTTTGGCAGACCTTCATTTTATCCCTATTAGAGCAGGCAAAGAGGGGTCCAGTTGATTGCTTCCCTTGGGCAAAGAAGGTTGGGGGAAGGAGGAAGAGACAGGGCTGTGAGAAAGGGGCATGCACTAAGCAGCTCGTTCTGGAAAGGTGCTGAGGAGGAGCTGGCTTTGGAGTTGGGACAAGGAGACCAAACGAGATGGGACGAGAGCTTGAAAACTGAGAGAGGGGGGCGGGAATGAGCAAAGGGAGGTGAGGATGGAGGGAAGAGAAGTGGTCTCATGTGCTGCCCAGGGCTGATGTCTAAAGGGCTTGAGATTGGACACACAATCTTTCTTTTACTAAAGAAATCAGAGTAATTGAGCTGACAGGACTTCCAAGGTTTCTGACCATATGTATTGAGGAATTAATTGTACTGGCTCTTTCAGAGGCCAAAAGAAAGAGATGAACTCTTCCAGAGACTTCTGGAAGAAATTGATTCATGGGAAAAGATTAAGAACTGGGAAGAAATTGTTCCGTTAAATTCAGCTTTTTGGAGAACAGTGCCTGGGACCCAGAAGGGGCTCAATATAGATTTGTTGAATGAATGAATGGAGCTAAAACCACCCTGACTCATATCTAGGAAGAGAATAAGAGCAGAAATACTCACCTAGAAAATGTTGTGAATGAAGGAGGATAGAAAGTATGTGTGCCTTGTCATGTATATTCAGGTTCAGGACCCTGGGCTTGCTCCCCACGGAGAGAAGGCATGCCTTATGAATGGGGTACCCACTGCAGTCAAGTCGAATGTCTCCTCTGCCTGGAGGGAAGCGACTGGCACCAAATCACAGCTTTGCATCTGCTTCATTCGAGCCTTCTGGAAGCTGTTAGGGGTGGCTATTGCTATGCAGTGACTTACCAGAGCTGATTCAAGAAATCACAGCCTTTTTCAGCTGGATTTTGAGTTCTTCTGAATGGATGCTTACGGCCGTTATACTTATGTTAAACATGGAAAATCTTGGGATTTGTGTTTTTGAAAAGAGGAAAGATAAATTGAACTGTGAAAAATCAGATTCATCCTGGCTCTGCTACATACTGGGTGTGGTGGGCAAGTTCCTGAATCTCGCCATGCCTCAGTTTCCTCTTCTGTAAGATGGTTAGTTATGTTCCCTAACTCATAGGATTTAGTGAGTTGACACATGAGTTCATGGCTGTAAAGCACCTTCCATAGTGCCTGGCCCATGCTGAGTGCTTGATATACTACTTGTGGTTGTTATGGTTGGTAACCTGTGGTAGTAATTCATTGTTAAATGGGTGTGTGGGTAGCATTTGTTAGTTATATGCTTGTTGAATGTGTGAACTGTCAGGATTAGATACCAGCCATTGTGCTTGGCACATTGTATCCACTCTCTTTGGATCCCCATCTGTAGCTCTTGGAAGAAGGTGGGAGCCATTGAGGTTCACTGAGGTGTAGCAACATGCCTGAGGTCACACAGCTGCTAAGTGGCAGGGCTGGGATTTGAACTCACTCAGGCCAAACCTTGGATTCTTTCCCTTGGGCCACAGGGTGACTCTGAAAGAGACCATCTGATCTGTGGTTTGCCACTGAAGGCGGCCTTTTGGTGGGGAACAGGGACCAGCTGGGGCAGAGATGCTGCACGTGGATTCTGGGACTATTTTTAAAGAGTGTTGAGAGATAGGAGATCATGGCTGTTGAGGGTCTTATTGTGTGAGCACTCTGCTTTCACAATGAAGAGTCAGTCCCTTGTGGGGGAGTCATGGGGGCCCCCCCTGGGGCTGGAGCCAGAACGCTGCTAGGGCGAGGCCCTGGTGCTTGGAGCCGAAACCAACATGGCCAGGAGCAGGAGAAGCCGGAGGCTGCGTCTGAGCTGTGTGTGTGCATCCGGTCTCGGGAACCCAAGCTTCAGTGGGCGAGTCGGGGGCCAGGAAAAGGTCACCGTGGTGGAAGCAGCAGCAGTGACCAGCAGACACCTAGCATTGAATTTTCAACAGCCGTAACGTCGCCGTCCTGCCGGCACTGGGTGTTGGTTGATGGTGATATTTTTTTTGGAACCCAGCTGAAATGCCCTCTGGGCAATTCTAGAAATTTGGGGATAGAAGTCAGGGGCTGGCATTCAACAAATGCCAGGCAATGTCAGAGAAACATGGTAGGGGTCATTGTCCCCATTTCACAGATCAAGAAAGAGAGGCCCTGAGAACATCAGTGACCTGCCCAAGGTCAGTCCGGTAAAAGGTGGAAGGGTGTGCTTTATTTCATTCAAGCCCCACTTTCTTTCCATCCTTCAGTTGGCCCCAAGGCTACTCAGCAGTTTCTATGCCGATACAGGATTCAAATGTGCGAAGTTGTTATACTGAGTTGTTTGTTCTGTAAGCACATTTCAACTGAATGCCAGGGGATTCTCGGGTCAAGAGAGGAGGCTTTTGTGGGTTTGTATCTTCCCCTCTCTCTCCCCAAGAATGGGGAGGGTGGGAGCAGGCACGGTTCACATCTCAGAGAGGTTTGAGTTCTGAGCCAATCCACGCTCTTTCAGTTGCGGGTGACAAAATCACACCCAGGCTGACTTAAGGAAAAAATTAGGGGAGGGGGGAGTGATGGCTCCTGCCACTGGAAAGCCCAAGGCTGGTTCCAGCTTCAGGCATCCTTGGATCCAGCAGTTCGGACAAGATCGTGAAGCCTCGGGCTCTCAGGCTCTTTCTCCCTCTCTTAGGCACACTCTTTCCACGTGGCAGGAAGAACAATCACTATACCACCCTGTCCCCCAGCAAGGCACAGAGGTCTCAAGCAGAACCCCTCTGGTCTGGCCTAGATCCTGGGACCACCCACCCTTGTGGCGGAAAGAGGAGAGGCAGAATTTCAGCCTTCTTATAACCCCAGAGCGTGGATTCCCCTCAGGAAATAGGGGCTTGGGGAATGGAGACAACTGAAAAACCCTGTAGGCTCATTTCAGGCCCAGTTGGGACTGGAAGTGTGAGTGTGGGTGGCCCGGGTGGCCCCAGCCTCCAGTTGTTGGACATGTCCAGGGTTATGTTAGTTGGAGTTCAGCAGGCGAACAGAACTAACAGGAGATGTATAAGAGATTTACTACAGGAATTGGCTCACACACAGTCCGAATTCCATAGGGCAGGCTGCTAGTTGGGAGCTCTGTTGAAGGTTTTTGAAGAATTCCCCAGGAGAAGCTGGCTGGCTAAAGGAGAGACGGAAATTCTTCTCTCTGACTGCTGAAATTTTTGCTTCTCCCTTTAAGACCTTCAACTGACTGGTTAAGCCTTCTCTCAAGGCTGAAGGCAATCTCCTTTGTTGATTGTAGATGCAATCAGCCATAGATGTAATTGACTGACTAATGATTTAAATCTGTGAAATGCCCTCACGGAAGCAATCAGGCCAGTGCATGCTTGGCCAAACAAATGGACATCATACCCTAGCCCAATGGACATGTGTACTCAGCCATCACAAGGATCCAGTGTTAACAGCTCCCAGGTGATCCAGGCCTAGTGCCAGTGGGGTGGGCCGTGAGGTGATGGGTGAGTTGGATCTGAAACAAACCTGTGAGGATGCATTAAAGATGAAGGGAGGGTTCACTGGGAACAGGGTGATAAATTATCTCGGCAGGCACTTCCTAACCACACAGCAGAAATAAAAATGATTTTACTGAAGCTGAGAAGCAAAGATTGATACTCAGTTGTAATGCATGGTCCACAGAGTTGCTCGCTGTAATTTTTAAAGCAGTTAAGCCAAAAGCCAGGCATGGAGTCTCATCTGAACTGGACACAGTCACCAGAAATATGATTTCATTTAATCTTCCCAAGTTATGTGAGGAGAGGACTATAATTTGCCCTGTTTTATGGATGAGGAAACTGAAGTTCAGAGTGGTTAAGTATCTTATCTAAGGTCACAGAGCAAAGAGGTGATTGAGCTGGGCTCTTGATATTTGCAAATTGTCTCCTTGACTAGTGCATGGGGTAGAGGGAGGGGTGAAGGAGAGGATTGGCTTGTGGGGCTCTGGCCCTTCACCCTTGCTTCTCACTCACCTCCCTACCCCCTCAGTCAACCAGAGGGGCCCTCCTTTGGGCTGCACTATGCACTGAGCTTTCTTCTAAGATTGTGTTTGAAGAGAGAGTTCTGACTCCAGCAAGTTTGAAGACCAAGGCAGTAAATGAAACTCTCCTTGCAAGGCAAGACCTGGGGACACCCAAGGTCCCTTTGGGCAGAGTCTGATTGGCATAGAGAGTTGACAGGTCTTTGACAGTCAGAAGAACCCTCTGTGGTAGACACTGTGTGTACTGAGCTCACATCTGCCACTTGACTTCCTCTACTGGCACCAGCATTCCTTGCCTGAGGGCTCTGCCTGGCCCCTGATCCTGCTTTGCCCCCTGCTTGGGAAATCAATACCCCATGGGTGATGCCAGCAATGGATGGGCTGCTGGAAGTGAGTGTATAAATACCCCAGCTTCCTTGTCTGTGGGGGTTGGGGAGAGACGACTGGAAGGAGCATGCTCTCCATTGGCTTCTGGAGTTCCCCAGCAGGATTACCCTCCAGTTGCCCACAGGGGCGGCTGGCTTGATACCAGACATTTTACTGGCAACTTCCTTTTGCTGTAATCACTTCCCCACTACCTACCAGTCTGCCTCGCATCTCCCCAATCACCCCTTGCACTGGAACCCTTGTCTCAGGGTCTCCTTTTGGGGAAACCAAATTAAGACACCCTCCTTCCTTTCCTAGGGCCTGGCCACCGATTCACCTTTAGATGTCCCAGTTGGCACTTTCAGTCCCTCCTTTGTGACAGTAGGTGTGCTGGAACTTGCCCTCACTGTGGACTTGGGAAAACGGCTTCACCAGGCCACCCCAGTTCCATCCAGCAGCCCAGCACACAGGGCAGCCATTACCCATTTAGGTGAGCTGCTCTCAACCAGGAGCGATTTTGCTTCCCAGGGGACACTTGGCAATGTCTGGAGGCACTTTGATTGTCATGGGGGTGCTCCTGGCATCTGGTAGGTAGTGCTAGGACACTGCCAAGCACCATAAGGGGTTATCCAGCCCCAAAGATGAGAAACCCTGCTTTAGACGAAGGAAGCCAGTCACCCTGGCATTAATCTTTGGCAGGAGGGAGTCCCCTCCGCAGGACAGACCCTCCAGGGAGAAGCAGTCCTGGACACACAGCAAGGCAGGTGGGGGCAGAGTAGACCGCCAAGGTGCCAGCATCTTTGAGGTGTTAATGAACCAGTTGGAAGGAACGCTTGAGAAGTTGCAGCAGACCCAGAAAAGTCTTGGCTGCCTGATTACACAAGAACGAGTAGCAAACTCAAGAAGTTACAAGCGATGGAAGAGAAACAGCTTGTAACGGGAAAAGGAACGTGGCTGCGGTGACGGCGCCTACCAACCCCAGACTCTCGCAGCCCCAGCTGGCTCACCATTTGCATCTTGATGAATTTGGAGTTGAAGTGGCTGCGGACATAAACTGGACAGCAGGCCAGGAGTGAAGGGATGTAGTCGGAGGCGGTGGGGGTGGGGGGAGTGGTCCCTCAGCTGGGAGCTGTCAGGAGTTCCCTTCATTTTCTCTCCAGCACACCCTTGGCATTGCTATGGCAGGTTAACCTTCCCCACCCCTTGTTGATATCCTGGGCAGAACCTCCAGGCTTCTCTTCTCTATGGGGAATAATTAAGAAAGGCCACTCTGGAGTCTCAAGTGGGAAGAGGCTCAAGAGCCTGCTGGAGAGCTGGAGATGCTGCAGGTATCTGGGTGGTGCTTTCTTTGTGTACTTAAAACTCCCACGAGCTCTGTGCATTTACACCGGTGCTTCTCAAGTGTCGCGGGCATGTGAACCAACGGAGGATCCTCTGAAAATGCAGGTTCTGGTTCAGTCGGTGGGCGAGGCGTGGGGCTGGGAGAGTCTGCATTTCTAACAAGCTTCTAGGCGGTCTGGGGACCACACTTTGGGTAGCAAAGCATCATACCTCAATTAAAAAAAAATGTCAAGAGAAAGCCTGGTCTGCATAAAACCTTTCATTTCATTTTCAAGATGAAGCGTCTCTTCTCTCCTCAGTTCAGGCCACCCCCTGGCTCGGCTCCAGAGTGGGGGAGCGAGCCACGGTCTGGCATTTCAGGGTGCCACTCCACTTCTACCCCGCCTGCCAGCACCTAGGGAGTGAGGTGGGCTGAGAGCGGAGAGCCTCAAAGGCCTTTCTGTAAGCCAGGGCTTCAGGCTGTAGCTCTTCTTCCTGGGTGTTGGTGGCAGACAACCCAACCCAAGCTGTCTTTGGAGAACGTATCAAAGGGGGTCTCTGCCCTGCTCCTCCCCAGACATACTCCCTGGCTGACCTCTTGGGGCTTGCCCTGGGTGCCCACCCTGAGGCCCCCCCACCCCCCACAGAGTCTGTCTGGTGCCTGGAAACCCCCAGGCACACAAGGCCCACCAGGCTCTAATACAGGAGACTCTCCTTGCTCTGCCATTGCAGCTGCTCCTGCCAGTCTCCCACCTTAGGCTTCTCTGGGCGAAGGGCAGTGCCAGGCAGACCCCCACACTCCCAGACAGGTATGTACATGCCAGTAATGCTTAGGGGGCCTTGAAGATTCTGCGGCTCAGCAGAAATCCAGCCAGGGAGGGGACGCCAATGTCCTCATCCTGCAACCCTCCCCAGCCCCTCCCTCCAAGTGTTCTCCTGGGCTTTCCCTCACTGGCCTGGGAGGCAGAGAAAGGGTGCCCCTCATCCCCCTTGCCCATGGGGAAATGCCATAGTACCTCCTTATACAGTACTTACTTATGCCAGAAGCTGTTCCAGGTGCTTTGCATATATTATCTTATTTAATTCTTATAGGAGCCCTGTCAGATAGATATGATTACTAGCCTCATTTCACAGAGGAGGAAATGGAGGCACAGAGAGGTTAGGAAACTTGTTGAAAGTCACACAGCTTGTATGTGGCAGAGCTAGGATTTGAATCCTAGCAGTCAGACTCTAGAGTCAGGGCCTCTAGCCACGGTTCTCTATGTCTTCATATGTCTCTCACACGTGAGGAAAACGAGGTTCAAGAGAGGAAATGACTCTGCTGAGTTTATACAATCTGTAAGTGACAGAGCCCAGATTCTAGCCTGGGGCTCATGACTCCAAGTGGGGTGCTCTTTTCCCGGGCTCTCACCTCATTCCTTTCTCCTGCCATGGAGACTTTTGAAAAATTTCAAGCACAATCAGACATACAGACTGGAATGACCATAAAACAGACCTTGGAATGCTCTTTCCAAAGAATGAAGGTCTCTAGGATGTCTGGAAATGAAACTCCTTGGGTTGGGCTTCCAGAAAAACTGACCCCCAAATCTCCACCACCCTACAACAAGGATGGGCAGGGCTTTGCCCAATGCCTGCTTTTCTGGAACTCTTGCAGAGTGAGCATTTTCAGAAGCCTAGATCTCCCAGGGCATCTGAGTTCCCATCTTTACATGCCCCCTGCTGCCAATCCTTCCTCCCCCCATACTCACAGCTCTCCATCCTTAGACTTGACACTTGGCACAGAACTCTGGCTCCACAGGGTCTCAGAGTCCATGGATGACTCAGGACAACATGTCCTCTGTGACAAATGTCCCCATTAGTAGCAATAGTACCATTTTAATTTTAATTTGCTAACAACTAGAATTAAAATACCAATTCACCAGACTGCTAATTCAGAGCCTTGCTTCTTTACACTATTAAACATTTTAAGTTAAAACTAGACATACTGGTTGCTGATGAAAACTTATGAAAGCATTAGCTCCTGACTATCTAAAGGTGTTACATTGCCCAGCAGCTAGTAGAAACTCTATAGATATTTGTTGAACTAATGGATAAAGGAACATTCCAGACATTTTAAAAGGGGATTCTGGAAGATGCTAAAGTTTTATCCAAAGGAATTAATCTCTAATGGTGGAATCTCAGGCACCATGACCCCATTGCAGTGCAGGTTCTGCAGCCTCCCCTCCTGGAACCACAGGTGCCTCACTCATTGAATGAGCTAACGAGTAACAGACCCTAACTCTACACCAGTACACAATAGCTGCCACAAATGACAACCCCTTCTTTAGTTCACCTGATTCTCACAGGAGCTGCATGTTATATACTCAGTCCCCTGATGCCAGATCTCCAGCCTGTCTATCCAGCCATTTTTGGCCATGGGTCCTTCCCACCTGCCTCCATTTCCTTCGGGCGCACGAGGGCACAGCCCCAAACTCATCGGTGAAGTGACTGAGGCTGAAAATCACCCGCTTCCCATGTCTTAGCTTTCTAGGGCCACCCTAGCAAAGAACCACAAACTGGTTGTTTAAAAGAAAAGAAATCAAGTGTCTCCATTCTGGAGGCTGGAAGTCTGAAATAAAGGTGTCAGCAGGGCCAAGGTCCCCCTGAAACCTGTAGGGGGAACCCTTCCTTGCCTCTCTTAGCTTCTGATAGTTACCCGCCAGCCTCGGCGTGCCACGGCGTGGGGCAGTGTGACTCCAAACTCTGCCTCGTCTTCACATGGCGTTTTCCCCAGTGCCTCAGTCAGTGTCTCCCCTTCTCATAAAGTCATCTTGGATCCGGGCCCACCCTAGTTCAGTTTGGCCTCATCTTAACTAATCACAGCTTCAAAGACCCTGTTTCCAGATAAGGCCACATTCACAGGACCCGGAGTCAGGACTAGAATGCGTCATTTTGGGTGTCACAAATCACCCCCCATAACACTCCATCACCCTATCAACTTCCAGCACTTTTCACTATTCTGAGCTCCTTTTAATCATATATCCTTACATATATACACTTTCCTTATTTGCCATCCTAGCCCCTAGACATTTTTCTTTTTGCACTAAGTATATTAAAACAGTTTCTAAGTTTTTGCCTAATCCTCACGATTGCCATTTTAAATGGCTCCAAAATATTCTCTTTGGTTGACATATAATTTATTGTACTATTCCCACACTGTGGATGTTTAGATTGTTTCTGAATCTTTTCCTGTGTGGGTGTGCCATTAAATTATGCAGCAGTGACAACATCTTTGGGCATTTGGTTTTCAAATTCTTTTAGAAAAGAATTCCATGGAGTACGACCATTAGGTCACAGGGTGTTAATACTTGGTTCAAGAAACAGTTCCAAATTACTTAAAAAAAAAAAAAAATCTGCTGCTAGCGATATTTGAACTTACCAGTTTCACTGCAACCTTGCCAGCATTAAGTATTATCATTTATTTATTATTTTTTCTAATTTAATACGTATGTGGTGCATTATTGTTTCCACTGACATTACTTTGGTAAGTGGTGAGGCTGAACATTTTTTCTATGATATTTTCTTATTTATGTTCTCTTCTGGGAAAAATTTCTCTGTGTCATTTGCATATACATCTTAATATTTTTATTTATTTCAGCTCTTTATATAGATATTAACTCTCTGTTAAGTTTGTTGTCTGTCTGTGGCTAATATTCTTTTCCCCCAGCTTACCCTAGTTTTTAAGATGAGGGCTGTTTAACTTACGATGCTTGATAAATTCATGGGGTTGCCAGAGGCTGAGTGCTTGGAAAATTGAAGTTTAATTTGTAATGAAATGAATTGGCTTAAGATTCAGTCTGCAGTCTAGGCAGGAATGGATTTCTGAGTGCTGGGTGATGTCTCAAGTCAAGTGCCAACTGTGCAGTTTGGCATTCTCCCTGCCTTTACCCTGAATTCCCCTTTTCCTCTCTTCTTCCAGTGCTTTTAGCCAAATATGAAACCAAATAAGCACCCCTCCGGAAAACAGTGATCTTTGCTGCTGCCACCAGTCCCTGCAAAAGAAAGGACCTGTTGGGACACTCTCCCATTCCCCAAGGTATCTGTCTGGGTTCCCTGGGCCCCAGGTAAGGCCAGTCCTGTCTACCCACGGTTGCCTGTTTGGCGAGGGAACTGCTGGGTCAGAAAAACACCAACTCTTTTTTTTTAACATTTTTTAAATTTTATTTTGTACATTTAATAATTGAAAATATAAACAATTAAAAACTAAAAACTAAAAAATAAATATATACATTTCTCAATTAAATGTAATGGATACATATAAAAATTTTTTTTGAATCAAACAATATATTACACAATATATTTGGTTCATAGTAACGCATTCATACAGTATTTGTCCTTTTGTGTCTGGCTTGCTTCACTCAACATAATGTCCTCCAGGTTCATCCATGTTGCCATAAGCTTTATGACTTCATTTCTTCTTACAGCTGCATAATATTCCATCGTGTGAATAGACCACAGTTTGTTTATCCATTCATCTGTTGATGGACACCTGGGTTGTTTCCAGCTTTTGACAATGGTGAATAATGTGGCTATGAACATCGGTGTGCAGATGTCTGTTCGTGTCACTGCTCTCAGTTCTTCTGGGTATATACCCAGTAGTGGTATTGCAGGGTCACATGGCAAGTCTATATTCAGCTTCTTTAGGAACTGCCAAACGGTCCTCCATAGTGGTTGTACCATCCTGCATTCCCACCAACAATGAAGAAGTGTTCCTATCTCTCCACATCCTCTCCAACACTTATAGTTCTCTGTCTTTTTAATAGTGGCCATTCTGATAGGTGTGAAATGATATCTCATTGTAGTTTTGATTTGCAATTCCCTAATCATGAGTGATGCTGAACATTTCTTCATGTGTTTTTTTGCCATTTGTATTTCTTCTTTGGAGAAAGTGTCTATTCAAGTCTTTCGCCCATTTTTTAACTGGGTCATTTGTCTTTTTATTGTTGAGTTGTAACATCTCTTTATATATCCTGGATATTAAACCCTTATCAGATATGTGATTTCCAAATATTTTTTCCCATTGAGTTGGCTGCCTTTTTATCCTTCTGACAAAGTCCTGTGGGGTGCAAAAGTGTTTAATTTTGAGGAGGTCCCATTTATCTACTTTTTCTTTTGTTATACATGCTTTGGGTGTAAGGTCCAAGAAACCACCACCTACTACAAGGTCTTGAAGATGTTTCCCTACATTTTCTTCTAGTAGTTTTATGGTCCTGGCTTTTATGTTTAGATCTTTGATCCATTTTGAGTTGATTCTTGTATAGGGGGTGAGATAGAGGTCCTCTTTCATTCTTTTGGTTATAGATATCCAGTTCTCCCAACACCATTTGTTGAAGAGACTGTTTTTTTCCCATTAGCGTGGGCTTGGTAGGTTTGTCAAAAGCCAGTTGACTGTATAGGTGAGGGTATATTTCTGGATTTTCAATTCTATTCCACTGATCGATATGTCTATCTTTATGCCAGTACCATGCTGTTTTGACCACTGTAGCTTTGTAATATGTTTCAAGGTCAGGCAGTCAAATTCCTCCCACATTGCTCTTCTTTTTTAGAATACTTTTGGCTTTTCGGGTGCACTTACCCTTCCAGATGAATTTGGTAATTGCCTTCTCTAATTCTGTAAAATAAGCTGTTGGGATTTTGATTGGTATTGCATTGAATCTATTAATCAGTTTGGGTAAGATTGACATCTTCACGATATTGATTCTTTCAGTCCATAAACACGGAATGTCTTTCCATTTGTTTAGGTCTTTTAAAATTTCTTTTAGCATTGTTTTGTAGTTTTCTGTATATAGGTCCTGTACTTCTTTGGTTAAATTAACTCCTAGTTATTTGAGTCTTTTTGTTGGTATTGAAAATGGGATTTTCCTCCTGATTTCCTCCTCAGGTTGTTCAGTACTAGTGTACAAAAACATTACTGATTTTTGCGTGTTGATCTTGTATCCTGCCACTTTGCTGAACTCATTTATTAGTTCAAGTAGCTTTGTTGTGGATACTTCAGGATTTTCTAAATACAGGATCATGTCATCCGCAAACAGTGAGAGTTTTACTTCCTCTTTTCCTATTTGGACGCCTTTAATTTTTTTGTCTTGTCTAATTGCCCTCGCTAGAACTTCTAGTACAATGTTGAATAACAATGGTGACAGTGGGCATCCTTGTCTTGTTCCTGATCTTAGGGGGAAAGCTTTCAACCTTTTCCCATTGAGTATGTTGTTGGCTGTGGGTTTTTCATATATGCCTTTTATCATATTGAGGAATTTTCCTTTTATTCCTATCTTTTGAAGTATTTTTATCAAAAAAGGATATTGGATTTTGTAGAATGCCTTTTCTGCATCTATTGAGATGGTCATGTGAGAAAAACACCAACTCTTAAAGGGTGGCTTTCAAAAGAATCACTAACTATTTTTGCCTCTTGTCAGTCATCAATTTCCTCTTCCCATGGTGCCAGAGGACCACCTGGACACCTCTTTCTTTCTTTGAGGTTGTGCTAGAGTAGAAAGGGCACAGAGTTCACGTCAGTAGGTTGGAACGCGAGTTCTGTCTGTCCTTACCAGCCGGGTAACCCGAGAGGGTCTCTGAATTCTCGGGACATCATTACCTCATCTGAAGAGCATGGATTATAACCTAAAAAGCACCAAATGCTCAAACTGGAAGTACTTTCCACACTTTATTCCACTGCAGTCACAGGGCATCCCAGTTTCAGAGAAGTCAGGAAAAGAAACCTGTCTGGGAGTATGAGTAGATCCCAGCTGAATGTCGGCTCCATTTTACATCTTACAGGATCACTTTTTATGCCCCTGTTCCCCAAACAATTCACAGAGCACAAACAATTCGCATTAGTGGCAACCTCCTAACTCCCATATCTTTAGAATTTTGTGTATGAGTCAAAGACTTTATTAACAGTGAGGGGAAATTGTGGACTCTCAGGGCTGGGAAACAATGTAGAGTTGCTTGGAGGAACCAGAGTCTCGGAACGGGGGTCTGATGCCTCCACGACGACCTCTTGGTCTCACTCTCTGTCTCTCTCGGGTCTCTGCCAATCCCTAAAGGATTTCTTCCTGCTGCCAACAAGCTCTCTCTGGAGAGCAGGAAAGATGGCTGCCCAGGTCTTAGCTTCAAGTTTTTCTGGCAGAGCTCCTTCTGTCCAGTCCCAAACTGGGGGATTCCAGGGGAGGGGAATCACCATAGTTGGGTCCGGGCAATGGTGTTCTGGTGATCTGCCAGATTGGGTTCACATGCTTACTCCTAGCCCTTGGGGGGCCAGGTGTGAGGTGGGGATCCCATAGCAAAGCAAGAGGGTTAAGAGAGTTTGCTGGGTACACCAAACAATATATCCTACAGGCCATCCTATTGTGCCTGTGCCAATGTCTTTTTTGAGTGGCAATTATAGCTTCTAGGAAGATGTTGTCAGGTAAGGCTTCCTTTTGGGAAATGTTTTTTATCCTCATGACTCATCCCCTCTTCACTGAGTGGGATGAAGTACGGTGTTGATTTCTGGTTGTTATTAAATATTCATTTTGGAGGAAATCATAACAGTTCTGTGTAGCATTCGAGTATTCACACAATTTGATAGATCATTAGAAAAAATCATGGCCTTGAAGCATTACAAAATCCCAGTGCTCCAGAATTCTAGAATTCTGTAGCTGAAAGAAAGCTCAAGAGCTCACTTGCCTTGAGGTAGGTCTCTTTTCTTCCTGAAATCCGTTAGGACTGGAATTTTTTTTACCCCTTTTGGAGAATGTAGGGGGGCATTTGCCACCCAGAATCTCAACTTCCTTCCTGTGTTTCAAGCATCACTACCTACCTCATGGGCCAGAGGTACCCCTCCCCTCACAGGGTGACCAGTTGTCCTGGATTGCCTGAGACTAAGGAGTTCCCAGGATGAAGGACTTGCAGTTTTAAAACCCGGACAGCTCTCTTCCTCTCCCTCTTTGAGGGCATCTGGTCTAAACGCTGGGCTTGCTAGTTAGCAACGGGTATTCTTCAGTGGGGGTGATTTGGAAAGAGAGAGTCTGTCCTTTCCTGAGCCATCACAGGTAAAGCCACTTGCTCCGCCGAGGTTAGTGGGTGAAACTCAGAGCTTTACATTCTAGCTTTGTTTTTTTCTGAAGGGCAATGGGCCAGTTTTCTTCACGGTTTGGGGGTGGGGGATGGGGGTGGGTTTGGAGCACTTGCTAGCTGTATATGAATTCATGATCCAAGAAGAAGGCTGGGGAAAAAACACACTTGGCATTAGGACCTATCTAACCCAAGGATTTTTTGAGAAGATTTAATGATGAGAAAATTATTATAAAGAGCCTAGTGGTATTTGACACATAGTATGCCTTCAGTTAAAGTTACCTGTTACTAGTATCTCTGTCAGGTGAACAAGTATATGAAGATGGTAAGTCAGCTTGCTTCTCTAGATAGAAGTTACTGCAAGAATTTGGTAGCATGGCAACTGATACTGCTATCAGACTATGAAAACAAACCAAGTAACTTCCTCTTTAAAACAAAAAGCAAAAACCAAAAACCAAACAAAAAACCCAAACTGGGACAGCCCTGGCAAATTGGGGCTAGTTGGTTAACCTAATGCTAAAAATGGCAGATACTCCCTTTCCCAGCCTCCCTTGCAGCTAAGGGGTGGGCATATGACCCAGGCTCCTCCAATCAGGTGCGCCTACCCCAGACTTTGAATCAGAGGCTGGAGATTGGAGGAGCAGGGTGGGCAGCAATGGTGGCCACATCCAGTTTCCAGTAGCAGCGATCCTAGAGAAGTGCCCACAAGCCAATGTGGGGGATTTTTGAGTGCAGCAGGAATGTCTGTGCCCAGTGGCAGCTCGGTGGCACCTTCATTGGCCCAGTTTTGGACATGATTTTGGAAGTCATTCCTGGTTGGACAAATTTCCTGACCCTCCTGGAGATTCTGTGAGCTACCAAATAGCTTTTTCATACATTAATTCTTAGCTTAAATCCATCTGTGGTAGTTTCAGTTGCTTTCCCAGTATTTTATTAGCTCTTGTAGAAGACATTCTTCCTCCCTTCCATCTGAAATATTTTCCATTTGTTCACTTCCCTGGGAACCCAGGGAAAACAATTGGCCAACATTATCTCCATTAAAAAACAAAATCAGGCAGACAACCTTAAAAATGTATTTACAGCTGAAAATATTCTTTATTCCTTTTTCAGATCATATTAATGTCTCTTCATTGAACTAAAACCTTCTCTTCATTCTCACCAGTCACTGGTGCTTTTTAAATTTCATTTCAACCCTTTCATCTCCAGATGGTGGCCAGAAAGCACTGGGATTCAGAAGGTCAGAGAATCCTATTTGGTGCTTTCTGTTGTTGAGAAAAATCGTGCTATGAGATAGGAATAACTTGCCTTCCCTGTGTTTGGATTTCAAGGCTGCAAGACATGTTCCATCTGAGGCCAGACCAACCTGAGCTAGGTGGTTGCTTGAGGTTGAGAAGTAAGTGTTATTTTAAAAAACTTTCCATGAGCTTCTATCTGCTGGCCACACCTACAAAGGTGTGCCTGTTGAGGAGACCACATTTTGGGAAGAACGAGCATTGAACTTGGAATCAGGAGAATCTGGTTCTTAGTTTTTGCTTTGTGATTCTCCAAACCTCAATTTCCCCATTGATAAAATGGGGATAAAATGCCTTTCTCACTGGGTTATGGGGGAGAACCAAATGTAATGGATGATAATAATAATTATTATTTTATTATGATAGTATACTTACAATATTACTTATAATAACAATAATTATTATAGTAGAATGACTAAGAACTTGAATTTTGGAGCCAGACTTCTGGGTTCAGGTCTTGGCTTTGACTCTTACTAGCTGCGTAACTTTGAGCAAGTTTCCTAAGTTCCCTCATCTGCAAAATGGGAATAATAATCATAGGACCAACCTCTTAGGTTCTTTGGGATAATACATGTAACAAGCTTTAACAGGGGTGGCACATGTCTGCACATTCCATTTGCATTTGCTGTCATCCTCACCATGACCATCACTATCATCATCGTTATTCCCACCATTCACCTCGAGCCTGGTTTCTCCGCATCATACTTTATTTCTGTGTTTCGCACCATGGGAGATGTTCAGAACAAAAGCCCAGGGCTTTCCGTGACTCTATCCTTCATTCTAGCTGCCGAGAAGGTGAGCAGGCAGGCACACTTTCTCAAGCCGGCCTGCTCGGCTCTATAAAGAGCTTGCTGCTAGTTAAAACACAACCATTCAGCACTGCACATCACTTTTGAATTTCTCTTTGAAGTTGGGCCAGCAGGTGGCTTTGTACCTAGTTCGCAGCAGAGGAAACTGAGGCCCCAGGGACTTTCCCAAGGTCACTCCTTCTTGCTGGGAAATTTAAATCACTGTTTCCTCTCAGCTCCCATCTAATCTTCCCCCCCCCCCCTTTATTAGAGAAGTTATGGGTTTATAGAACAACCATACATGATCCTATTATTAACACCTTGTATTGTCATCTAACCTTCTTAGAGAGCCTACCCCATCCCCAAAGGGCCCAGTGGCTCATGTTCAATTTTCAGAGCTACCACTTCTGAATTTCTGTTTCTCTTGCAGATGTAACATTTATTTAGAATTAGTTTTAAAATAGCTTCCTGAGATAAATCTCAAGTTCCACGCTAGGCTTGGGGTGGAGAACTCTTCCCGTAGATACTGCGAGCTGAACTGAAGAGGAGTCCCGTTGCTGGTGAGGTTGGTGTGACTAAGGATACCAAGGGAGACCTTTGGACTTGGAGGTCCAGGTGTCTGTTTGCTCCAGTCCGCGTCCAGGTAGTCCATGTCTAGGGATTTGACCATAGAGTCATTGCAGAACACCTTGTGCCCCCAAGTCAAATGAGGCCACTGTCACCTTGTCATGAAGGTCACATTAACTTGCAGCTCCATCTCCACTATCGATTGTACCCAGTCATTTCCCCAGAGGGATTCCTTTCTGATGGTGACTTTCACCTCGGAGCTCCTCCTTTAACTTACAGATCACCCTGCTTCTCTACTTTGCCCTCGATGGGTCCAGATGTGAAACTGATCAATACCCCAGTGGCAGTGGTAGGCTGTGATGGGAGCACGACATTGCATATTCAAATATGGCTAAAAGGGGAAATTTTGTATATATGTTACTAGAATAAAATATTTTTTAAAAAACCACCACTGGACTGTACAACACAAAGAATGAACCCTAAATTAAACCATGGACTATTGTTAATAGTACAACCATAATAATAGCCTTTCATCATTTGTAACAAATGTATCTACACTAATGCAATGTGGACTGTAATAATGAATGTGTGGTGGTGGAGGGGACTTGTATTTTATGCATGATTTTTCTGTAACCTTACAACTTCTTTAATTAAAAAACAACAACAACACCCCCCACACATGGCAGTTGGCAGCTGTGGTAGGCTGTCCCTGAAGGAAGATGTGGAAAAAGAGAAAGAAAGGAGAGGTCAGTGTGGGCACTAGGCATCTCTGTGTGAGTCCCTGGGCCGCCCTCCTCCAGGCATTTTACACAGGAGTCTTGCCATTTCTAGAGCTCCCATTTCAGGTCATATCATCTTCTCCTAGTTCTCCCTTCCTTCCTCCATCTCCAAATTCTTAGCGAATTCCAATGCATTGCAGTCGGACTCCCCTTTCTTCTACTTGTATGGTCTCATTTGATGCCTCTTCTCCCCAAATGACCCATCAAGTATTTTCTCCATTAAAGGCTGGATAAAATTTCACCCCCATGTTAGATGGATGATGTCAATTAAAGTGCCAAAGTCTTCAGGCCCTGACCTCCCTGTGCTGAACCTCCTTTCCATCCTCAAAGCTTCCTCATGCATATAAAGTCTTTGAAGGAAGAAAAATCCAGGTCTGAATCTATCTCATCTTTGCCGTTCAGTTGCATGAGTGTTCTTGGGCAAGTCCCCTAACCCCAACCTCATTTTTCTTCTCCAGTCAGTATTCAGTTGCCCCATTATCACAGAGATGGGGAAGGTATGCATAGATGGCTCATATTGGGATTAAACCAAAAGTAACCCCAACAGGACATATTGGATTTAAAATAAGCTAAATTAAAACAAACACAAAGTTTATAACTCTGAGAAACAATCCTAGAAAGTGTAGAGATAATATATCTTATCACAAAAATTGCTTGGCAAAAAAAAAAAATCTAATTCCAGACTCCCATTTGTTAGCGTAACCTGCTATTGTCTGTTTTGTAGCTGAGTTTTCCTTTTGTTCCATTTTAGAATAAAGCTTCTCCAACATCCATTTGCCACTGAGTGCAATCTTTCCAGATAATCCCGCAGGCTGGCTAGATAATTATGTGCAATATGGACCGTTATCTTGTTTTTGTGATGCCAGTGAGTGCAGTCCTTTTCCCATCATTACACTCTCTCTCTACACAGCCATGAGTTTCTAAAGCTCTCTCCCATTAAAAAAAAAAAAAAAAAAAAATCCACAAGGTAGGTGAGGCAGGGACCACAGTCCTCACTTGATAGCTGAGCAGGCTAGAGTTTTAAGGGTTAAGAAACTCATCCAGGGAAGCGGCTGTGGCTCAATCGATAGGGCTCCCGTTTACCATATGGGAGGCCCCGGGTTTGGTTCCTGGGGCCTCCTGGTGAAGGTGAGCCGGCCCGCGCGGCGCGGTGAGCTGGCGCAGCAGGACGACCGGACAAGGGGAGACAAGCAGACACAGAAAACGCACAGCAAATGGACACGGCGAGCACAAGCAGCAAGGGGGGTGATAAATGAATAAATAAATAAAATCTTTAAAAAAAAAAAAAAGAAACTCATCCAAGTCAGGCTTTTGTGGATGGCCCCCAATACAGATGAGGAACCTCACCCTGTTCTCCTGCTAAGAGAACTCTCTGACCCCTCACCAGAGGGGGCGTCTGTTTGGAATGGCAGCTGTAGCTCCTCCGTGCTCCCATGTCTCTCTGGGGCTGCCCCAGCCCATTTGCACCTCCAAACAGGACCCTGTGTGTGGGAAAGTGGAGGAGATGGGGACGGATCAGGGTGCCACAGCCAGTGGTGGAAGACTTTAGAGACCTCCTTGTTCTGCCTCTGCTGATTTGCTGAATGTCCTCAGGCAGGCCATTTCACTCCAGGAGCCTCGTGCAGCTCATATCCTGCTTGATATTGTGCTATGTGGAGTTGTGTCATGGATCATTGGTGGCCCTCAATCCTTTTGACATTTTTTCTTCCTCACCTCCTACAGATGGTGCCTCTATTTATTATAATTAGCTTTAGATAGCTGTGGTTTTTGAGTCTTTTGGAGGCTTTTTAATAGTTTTCCCATTTCTTTCCTCACTGTTAATTGCCACTTATTGTTATTATGAGCTGCCTCTAAAAATTCTGCCCCCTCTTAATTTATTATTTCTAATTGGCTGTGATTTGGGATATCAGATAACTAACCTTGTTAAAATTCAGCCTCAAACATGAGTCATGGCCATGCATGAAGACTTTGGTGCAGGCACTTGGTGATGATAATAACTTTGACTTTTACAAGGTCCTTTTTTTTTTTTTTTCCTGTGTTCTGAGTCATGTTCTGAAAGGTAAAATTCCCAGATTAAATGACATTTCATCATGGTAGTTAAATACAAAGTGTGACTCCAAAGACAGCAGGGATGGCAGTGAGATGGGCAGCAGGCAGCAGGAGCTGGGCAGACCTGGAGGCCAGGCCTGGCTCCCTTCCACTGAATTGCCTCTTTTATACCTGTGGACAGGTAAACACCTCAACCGCATGGAGTACCCGCTTCAGGTCCTGGACTTACAGTCCGAACCTGGACTTAGATTTGGTGGTGGGTTATTAAAAGACAATAGCCACTGTAGCCAAGGTCACAGATCATGGATGAACTTGACCCTTGTGGTTAATCCCAGCACTGGGGACTTTAAAAAGGAGCTCTTCTAATTGTCAGGGGCTCATGTGCATGAAAGAGAATTTCCAAATCTAAATAATCTGAAAAAGGGATCATATCTATATGCTGTTCATCACAGTTATTTATAATGGTAAAGAAGTCAGAAATAAATTAAGGTCCATATATATTTATAACGGAATGCTACATGGCAATTATAACAGTTCAGAAGAATTTCTAATAATGTGAGAAAGTATTGATGATATAAAGTCAAATGAAAAAAGCAAGCGAAAATTTTAAATGTAGGATGATATCAAGTGTGAAAAATTATCTGCATAGACAAAAGACAGGAAGGATATATTCAGGGGCTGAATTTAGATGACTGTAAGAACCAGTGGTTCATATGAGCTCAGGACTCAGAGCAGGTAAAAGACCACAAGGAGCGATGGGGAGTGAGGCAGATTGGAGGGAACACATTCTCTGGAAAGGGGGCAGAACATGCTCAGCTCCTGCCAATTATTGCCATGTATTGCTAGTTCTTTACATTTTAAAGGGCAGCTGGAAATCATGATATTTACATGAAATCCCCCAATTTTTAAATATTGGGAACTAATTTACTATTTTAAAAACACTGTTAGCCAAAAAAAAATTTTCAGTGGGTTGACTTGGGCTTGTTGTGATTCATCATTCTACCTTAGAACATCAAAATGTTAACACTAGCTGCCTTAGTGAGGTGGGCGTGGGATGTGGGGGCCCTGCCTGGAAAATTAAATTTTTCTTTATCATAGCTTTGATAATTGAAGACAAAAACTAATGAACCTAACTCTAAAGTGTTGGGATATGTGTGTGCAAGCCCACATGTATGTGAATGCTGAGGGAAAGGTATCGAAGGATTCTGGAAAACTTCCAGTACCTTCCTGAGCCTCAGTTTCCTCATTGTAAAATGAGTACAGCAGTTTCTGCTCTGCTAACCTTTTAAGACTGAAGATCAAAGAAGGCGGCTAATGTGAGTAGACCTTGCAAATAAAAATGCACAGTTAGGGATGTATATGAAGCAGCTGCTCAAAAAATATTTGTCCTATTAATTCAGAGAAAAAGAAAGTAGTAGGGAAGTTGGACCATCTCTGGGGAGTATTGGGAAGCATGAGGCTTTAGGATTTAAATGTGACCTTTTCACACAGCCTAGGTCTGCCACTAACTAGCTGTGACACCTAGGTGAAAAATCATAATTATAACTATATTTGGTGCACATTTCCTAGGCACCAAACAATTGATATGCATTATGCCTTTCTGAGCCTAATTCCTCATAGAAAAGGGATAATCATAGTACTTATTCCAAAGTGTCCTTGTGAGGATTAATTCAGGTGATCCAAATAGCATGCTTAAGACAGACTACGTGACAAATCCTTTTCAGTTCGGGCCCAGTTTTCACCATTGGTAGAACTGATTTAATTTCACCTGCTCCCTCTAATTCAAGGAGATCGAATGGATAACAGGTATGAGTGCAATAGATTACTTATTCAAAAATACGTAAATTTTTCCTTTCTTGGTTTCTTAAAGACAGGAAACTCATTCAGCTCATTTAGATGGTTTATAAATGGGAAGTAAAACAATCCGACTCGTTCTCTTTGGAAAAGTGTGCCAGGTGCACCCCGAAACAATCCAGCCCCATCTGCCTCTCTCTGCGGCCGCTGCTTGGCACCTGCGGACGTTTTGAGAAGCTTCTTTATGTATATAGTCTCGACTAATTTTTCCAGCAGAATCTGTGGTTAAGTGCTTTCATATAAAGCATGTTGTCAGATAACCAAAACTTCCCTAAAAGCCAAATATAGGTATTTTGATCAATGGTACCTGTGTATAATTTATCCTTTTAGGACGGAGAGGTTTTTAAAATGTCAACACTGTCTTAGGCATTTCACATACATGAGCTCTTTAATCCTCACAACTGCCATGTAAGATAGATATTATTACCTTTTTAATATAAGGAAATTAGGCTCAGAGAGGGGAGGTAATTTGCCCAGGGTGACACAGCAAGTAATTGGCAGAACTGCTTAGAACTGATGCCAAGTAAAGTTAGATTTATTGCGATTACTACAATGAAGTATCAAAGCAATTATTTTTATTACATTTTCTTTTTGACTCATCTCATGAGTTAGAATCTCTTTTGGCAAATAGAAGTCAAAATGAGGACATGCAGATCTGCCTTTTGACTCCATTAAACAGTGGGACGCATTGGATCACGGCCATGGGTATCTGTGCATACAGAGGACAAACAAGAATTTGATTATTTGCTTCCAGGGATAACTGGATTCCTGGAACCATTCTGCCCCCCACAGGCTATCACTATATTATCCATAGCCTGGAAAGTGCAAACATCCCCTCTTCCTTTTCATGTCCCTCCCTCCTCTTGGGATGCTGTTTGCTGACTATGGCAGCAAACACACCCTTTCCTTAAATTTGGCAATGAGTCACGTTCATTGCAAAGAATGAGTATAATTTCTTTGGAATGGGTTATGTTTAAAAATGCTGAGCAATGCCAACATATAGCACTCTTGACTTGAAAGAAATTTGAGTCAAATAGAGTATGGCAAGGACAGAGATATTGATATATTCCTAGCTTTCCTGCCATCTTGAAGGATCCCTTGTTACATGCTTTGGACTCTGGTGGTGAAGACCATGTTCAAAGCAGGTTGGAGTATTTTGCAGAGCCAGGAGAGTTAAAATGATTTTCACTGGAAAATAGGGCATTAGTGAGAGAAGAATGGAATAGACAGAGTAGATCTAGAGGGCTGTGTATGGGGGAGGAGCCTTGAAGTGATCATGCTAGTTTGTGTCTTTTGTGAACCCCAGAAACTTATGTTCTTAAGCTAACCCATTCCTGTACGTGTGAACCTATTGTATGTGAGACCTTTTGACTACATTCAGTTAAAGGACCTTTTGATTAGATCACTCTTGAGTCGATTGCTTCAGTTAAGGGCCTTTGATTAGATTGTAGGACCCAGGGTGGGTCTTTTTCCTTTTACTGGAGTCCTATATAAACAGAGGAGAGGACAGAGAAAGAGAGCTGCCACTTTACCCTGCCGTGTGAGAGAAGACTCCGGGATGGCCTGTAGCTGCAGAAAGGCACCTAAGAATGGACCTTGAGAGTTTTGAGGAATACTGGTCAGATATTTTGTAGAATGTCCTTCATTTTGGGTTTGTCTGATGTTTGCTCATGATAAGATAGATTGAGCTTATGAATTGTGGGCAAGTCCCCAAGAGGTGATGTGTCTTTCTCAGCACTTAACATTGGGGTACATGCTATTGCTTGACATTGCTGGTGACATTCACTTTGACCTCATGGCGGTACTAGTGTCTGCCAGGTTTCTTCATTGTAAAGGTGCTATTTCCTGCTTTGCAATTAACAAATGCTTGGGCAGAAGTCCTTTGAGGTTGTGCAAATATTCTATTTCTCCTTAAACTTTCACCCACTAAATTTTGGTGTTTGTCAGTGGATCCAGTTTCTAGTAGTTCTTACGTGGTGTTCTCTTGGTGATTTTCTATTTCCCTCATTCTTTCTGCATTCGTTAATTAGAATTCTTCTACAAGGCAGAGTTATTGCTTCTCCCTGATGTACTTATTTGTTCAATCATTTATTTATATCAGAAAGGGCTCATAGATATTTATTTTATTCTGTGGGTTACAATCCAATACTACTGTATTTATTTCATTGCTCAAATTGTTCCAGCTGTGGGTACTGGGACATTTGTCAGGTTGGCACCTGTGTCCGTTTGACATGCTGTATTAATGAGACTTGCTTTTCACTGCTTTTTGCTATGTTGTCCTGGTGTTTCTTTTGAATGGGGCAGGGCTGCTGAGACCGGCCTGGAGGCAGCTCAGCTTTATTTGGGTTACACAGACAAAACTAAGAGATGATAGATGTTTTCCTTTTTTCATAAAGCTCCATTCCCTTTGGCATATGAGGCTGAATAGTAGTGGAATGTAGAATTAGGAATCTATTTAGATACGAAAATAGTATCAGATTTTTTAAATCCCCAAAATAATAAGTACGTCATTTTGTTGGACTCATCAAAACTGTGTGCTCTGAGTATAGTCAACACGTCCCTTGAAGTAAAAATGACAAAAAATTCCGGAGTATTTCTTTGATTTTACAGTCAAAGACTGAAAGGATGACAGGTGAGAAAATCAAATCTAAAAGTTCATTCAATGAAGGAGAAGTGTGCTCACTACTTGTTTGTGCATGTTGTATTGAAACAGCCTCAGTGCGTTCCTAATCTCTGGAGACCACCCTTGAGTTGATGGAGTCTTTGAAGCATTACCAGCATTCTTTGAGATAAATGAGCTGAATTAGAAAAAGAAATAAGATTGGGTGTCTACTGGTACTATTTCAGCAATGCTACGTACAAGATCAGCACTTTGGGCACAGAGCCAAGGGGAGATTCCTCTTTTTAGAATTGTCATTTCACTGCCAAGCACTGGAGGGAAAAACTCTGTCCAATGAGTGGTGAGGGCAGCTCAACCTAGCTACCAGGAGAGTCAGTTTTTGAAAAACAGTGTGTGAAGACATCAGCTCCTTTGCATTTTTTGTGAAGATCTGGAAGCTGATCCTAGAACTTATCTGCTCCACCCTGAGATTTGTTTATACCAAAGGGAAATGAACCTGGCTGGAATTAATGAAGGCCACAGGGAGGCGGCTGTAGCTCAATCAGTGGGGCTCCCGTTTGCCATATGGGAGGCCCCGGGTTCGGTTCCCGGGGCCTCCTGGTGAGGGCAGGCCCGCCCGCGCGGCATGGTTGGCTGACCCGGCTGGCACGGGCAGCAAGGGGGGGATAAATGAATAAATAAATAAAATCTTTAAAAAAAAAAAAAATGAAGGCCACAGTTGCTGAGTTTGTGTCATCTGCAGCGGTTGTAGCCAAAGACTGGGTGTGAAAGTCTTGTTGTGGCTAAAGCTGGGTATGAAAATCCAGCTCCCTCATTGAAGGGACAAGTTCTGAGGTGCAACCCACCCTCCAGAGCTATCTGGGGGATCAGGCCAAGGTTGGGACTTGCTTGAAAAGGCCTCCAAGCTCATCTTTTCCCCTTTTCTGTCCTGATCCCTGCATTCTCTTACAGATATCTCCTTAATAACCCCCTTACACAAGGGTTTGCTTCTTGAGAGCCCGAACTAAGATACTTGACATATATTGAAAGTTGAATATATTTATCACGAAACTTCAAGATCATGACACTTCAAGAAATAAACATCAACCTGTTGCTAAGCATTGCATATGTCAAGAAATAATAACCAAAATTTAGCTATAGTTACATTAAATTGGTGTTAAAAATTTCTTTTGCGTGTTTAGATTTGGGGACCTTGCTTCCAAGAAAAAAAAATCATCTAATGTATCTGCAGGGTGAATTCAATATATATATAAGTTTTTTTCTGATCTTATGGCCAAAAAGTACATTTGAAACTCTGTATAGAACCCCTTTCTCACCAGTGTTCTCATCAGTCTTTGCCAGATCCCCAGAGGTGTTTTTGGAACTCCAGCTTGACTTAGAGGCCAAGACAATTTATATTAAATTGATTTTTAAAAATTTGAGCATATGGGGGCAGATGTGGCTCAAATGGTTGGGCGTCTGTCTGCCATATGGAGGGACCTGGGTTCGATCCCCAGGACCTCCCGGTAAAAAAAAAAAAACAAAAAATTCAGATATATATATATATATATATATATATATATATATATATATAGAAGGCGCATGGGCTGCCAGGCTCTTTGTGCTGGTAAGCCGCCAGGCCCCAGGAGCCATGCAGCAAGATGATGACATAACAGGAGAGAGATGCAGGGGAGAGACAAGACGAGATGCTCTGAAAGCTCTGAAAACCAGGAACTAAGGTGGCGCAAGTGGCAGAACACCTCTCTCCTACATCGGAGGTCTCCAGGATCGAATCCTGGTGAAGACTGGAAGAGGAGGATGAAAAGAGATGGCAGGAAACAGACACAGAGAATTGCCCAGCAAATGGACACAAAACAGCAAATGAGGAAGGGGGGTTTAAAATGGATAAAGTAAATAAATAAATCTTAAAAAAAAAATTTTTTTTGAGCATAAATTATCTCCCTGATTCTGCATTGTTGCCTATTTCTGTCAACATAACAAAAGGCATGCAAAAGCCTTGATGCCGGAAATGATTTTGGTTATGTTTTAGCTGACCTAAGAAAGAGAAACTGGGGAAGGCAAGCAGACTGATGACACATGAATAAATAAAGATTATATTTCCCTTATGGGGAAAATAAATGATTTTCATCTAAAATTGCCATAGCCTCGCTTTGTTTTTAGTAATGATAGTTAACTTATTTAGACATTTCAAATGACATTAAGGGAAGTGAGTGTGTTTGGTTTGTTTGTTTTTGTTTAAATGGAAAGAGTCACCAATGCTCAAAGGTTGAGAATGCCTCATTAAGTGATCTCTGTGGCCTTTTCCTTCTCTGACATTCTTTGATAATAAGATTCATTTCTTCTTAGCTAAGATTTGTCTCTGAGTCAAGCTGCCCTTTCCCCCAATTAGGGGCTGTTGTGGAAGTTGCATTAAACTTTGGATTCAGCACTGAGGGACGGGGTCTGCGGAGAGTGCCCTCCTTTCTCGGCATTTGGTGCTAATTGACACAGTCCTCTTCCCTGTGCTCAGTCCCCCATTATAATTGTAGAGGCACCTATTTCTCCACTTAGTTTTTCCATATTTGCCTCATGTATTTTGGGGCATCCTGGTTAGGTGCATAAAGTTTTGTGATTGTTCTTTCATCTTGATAGATTACCCCATTTATTAATATATAGCATCCTTCCTTTTCTCTTACAATAGTTTTTCATTTAAAGTCTATTTTGTCCAGTATTAGTATAGCTACTTTCACGTGGGTGTGAAAATGAACAGAGGACTGAGGGTCTCTACGGGCAGGGCAGGGCATCCTCCTCCTTTCTTCCTGCTTTTTGCTTTGCCCCCTTTTCTTCTCCTCAACTTCCAATTCCCTCCCTCCCTCCCTCCCTTTTTTTTCTCTTTGTCTCTAGGCAACAGAAATGCACCCAAACCAAAGTGATTGCAGTCATCTTCTTACCTTGTGACAATAAATGCTTCCAGACGTTGACACAGCCACAGAAGGACTTCTGTAATTGTACGGGAAGCAGAAAATCTGATGGGAAAGGAGTGGGGAGGGAAGTGGGTGAAGACAGCAGGAATCATTGGAGCATGGGGTTTATTCCTAAGCAAGACATTTGTAAGGACAGGGCCTTTAGGGAAAGAGGCCAGAGGACAGAAGTTCAGTGACCTACGTGATCATTCACATTGGAAATGGCTTGCAGGAGTAGAAGATGCCTTTTTTTGAGAAATGTTGAAGAGTTGAGTCAATGCTGATCTTGATAACCCGTCTACGTTGTCCTCCAGATGCCTCAAATTATTATTATTTATTTTTTTTCAAAGTAGGAGCAATTACCTTGGCTCCTTCCCATAGGTTAGAGGTATTGTGTGGGTCACTGGCCCATCAGAGGCAGTCTGGCAGGGAGGATGGAGCCCTGCGTTGGGCATCTGGATGCTTGGGTGTTAGACCAGGCACGGCTATTTCCCAGTTCCATAATCTTCGGCGTGCAAACAGCTTCTGAGGACCTCAGTTTCCTCATCTGTGAAGCGAGCCAGTTGGGTTTCTCAAAAGGCCACGTGAAGGTAGAGGCAGATGCCTTTCCAAGCCAAGGAACGCCAAGGATTGGCAGCAGACACCAGAAGCTAGGACGAGGCGTAGAAGGATTCTCCCCCACAGCTTTCAGAGGAAGCACGGCCCTGCCAACACTTTGATTTCAGAGTTCTCACCTCCAAAATGGTGAGACACTAAACGTCTGGTGTTTGAAGCCCTTCCAGTCCATCTGTTAGCAGCTGCATTTTGGAATCACAAGGCCAAAGAACCTCTCACTTTTAGCCCAAGGAAAAAATATATACCTGAATATATATTTATATAGTCAGAAAGCAAATCCCTCCTTTGCCAAGGGTGGCTTGGAGAAAACAAAATTTTCTTAGAAGTTACATAAATATTACGTTTTTAAAAGTACATTCATCTACGTGCAGCTATAAATACCTTGTGTGTCCCCAGTGGTCCCAAAGTAAGGGAATCTTTGGGTCAGGGAAGCCCTGGATGACTTTAGATTGAGGTTGCTTCATCAGTTAATAAATTCATAGCCCCCCCTGGTGGACATCGCTGCTATAATTGACCATGCAATTTTTGCACTTGGCTGAATTGGAAATAACATTCCCAGTCCCATACCACCTTGTCCCTCTCTTCTGTTCTGGTTCCTCTTATCTCTGATTCTCCGGTTCTTCTGTGATGCTATCAGAGAAGGAAGTATGGGGTGGCAGGGTCTATTTGGAGATTTAGATTTAGTTCCATGCCTTTCTCTGACTCAGCCCCTGCCCTGGCTTTTCTCCAGCCCCCATTTCTCAGTATGCCCAGCACAGAAGGACAGGTGATTTCCAAGGCTCTTTGTAGCAGTATAATGTCACTGGTCGCACAGACCTGGGTTTAAATCGGAGCTTCTAATTTCAGTCATGTTTTCTGGTTTGTAAAATCGGAACGATGCTAAGAATACCTGGCTTTGGAGTCAAACAGGGCCATGCATGTCTAGCCCTAACTCAGGACCTGGCACCTGACTGGGATGCCCAGTATGTGGCAACAGCTATTTTTATTATTGTTATGGATTTACAATGGTTTGGTACTCGGGATGGCTGCTGAAGAGAGCAAACTGAGTTCTAAGTGAGCATGTAGGCATGGATGCTGTCTTGGTATTGATTTTGCATTTGGAAAGATTCCAAAATCATTCGTTTCAGAGTTTTAGTGGGTAATCGTTTGTCCAAGCCAGGGACCATGGAGGCCGGGGCCATCCTCGGCCATGTGGGTGCCGTCACATCTCGGCCCTGGATGAAGATGCCGGATGGAGAGCAGAGTAAATGGTGTCAGAAATCGTATCTTTCTAAGTGGCAGAGCGAGGAACTGGAGAAGAGGGGCTGGGGTGGGTAATACTCGTTGCCGTCTTCTCACAGCTCTGCTTCTGCTGCTGGTTCTGGTCCGCGTGCTCCGTCTTCTCCTCCTCTGGAAATCTGTTCTTCTCCCCTCCTCTTCCTTTCCTTCCTTCCTTCCTTTTTCCCTAACACACAGAGCACTTACTACATACCAGGCCTAAGTACTTCACATGAATCAACACATTTAAATCTCTCAACAACCCCAGGAGCTACTTACCATTATTCTGCCCCTTTTGTGGATGGAGAAAATGAGGCTCAGAGGCAAATTCCATGACTTGCCATGGCACCCAGCTAGTTAGAGGCAGGTTTGCATTCAGAGCGGATGCTCTGAGCATACCCCCCAAACACACATTGCCTGTCTTTGCCCCAACTTCCCTTCTCGCTCCCATCCATGGCTGAGGGCTGCATGTGTTTGGGGATCAGGGCCTTTATTGTCCATGGACCCCTGCTTCATTCCAGACTGTGGTGTCCCTGCAAGTCCTGGCATCCTCTGGAAGGGGAGATGCCAGGAGGAAGCAGGTCAGGGCTCGGGCTGGGTCCTCATATATGCCTGTATTGGAGAGCAGAGGGTGGGAGCTGGGGTGTGTGTGTGTGTGTGTCCCAGGCAGTATGTACCTGCTGGGTTCCGTTGGGGGCCGATTCTCTGCGGACCCTCCCATTTCTGCATATCTTGCAAGTGGAGGCACTGTCTGCCCTTTGTCCTGGACTGCTTCCAAGGATGTTTGCATGGCAAACAGCCTTGGGAGCTAGAGATGGTGTCTCCCTCTGGAGTAAAGGGCAAGCCCGCTCCTGCCCATTATAAAATGCTCAGGTTCTCTTTCCTGTAAGGCAACCCAGTGTGTGTGCAGCCGTCTCCTGGCCCCTTCACGTTGTCCTGTGGGAACTGGGGCTCTGGGGACTGGCACACACCCGCGGATTGCCGGGCTACCACTACTGCTGTGAGTGACAAAGCCCTTTGTCTCTGACCTAGGAGTCTGTCCTGCTAGCGTCCATGAAACTGTGGCAGCTATTTATTAGCTGGCAAGTAGGGTAAGGTCTTTGTACCGCTCTGCACAAGTTCCAGGTTTGTGACTTAAAGAAGGTCATTGTGGGTTGAATCATGTGCCCCCAAATGGTATGTTGAAGTCCTAACCCCCTGTCCTTGTGGATGTGACCTTATCTGAAAATAGTCTTTGCAGATGTGATTAGTTAAGTCAGGATGAGGTCATACTGGATTAGGGTGGGCTCTACAGCCAATATGTTTGGGGTCCTTATAAGAAGAGGGAGACATGGACACAGAGGAAGGTGGGGGCCACGGCCCCGGGCCACCAGAAGCTGGGAGGGGCCAGGAAGAGCAGGCCCCGTGGACACCCTGATTTCAGACTTCCGGGCTCCAGGACTGTGAGAAAATACTTTTCTATTATTTTAAAGCCACCCAATTTGGGTCATGTTTTGCAGCAGCCCTAGGAAAGAGAAGCAGAGAGTCAAGGTTTTAAAGATGAATCGGCCACATTCCCTGCCCTTAAAGAGCTCAGAGACAAGTGGGACCTGGGAGAGGGCATGGGACAATTAAATAAATGCTAAGGAGGTGAACCCTTTCTGAGCGGATGAGGAAAAGACTGTCAGAGAACACAGCCTCCCAGTGGCTTGGAAGAGGCATAGGATTTTGATGGCCTGGGAGGTTGGGCAAGGGAATGCCAGGCAGAGGGAACAGAATGAGCAAAGGCCCAGAGGTGGGGAGGCCAAGAATGGGTTCAGTCCAAGAGCGCTGGAGCTGGGAATACATGGCCAGCTGGGTTGGACAGCTTTGTTTGCCCCTCCAGAGCCACCCTCCACCATTCTCTGCCCTGGGAGGCTGGCCTGGTGTTTCAGATGTTATCTGGAAGTTCTTAGGGTGATGAGACACAAACACAGATAGCCAGATGGCCAAGAATACATGGAACAACAGCTTTATTAGCTCAAAAGACCTGGAGGGGGAGAAGGGGGAAAGGTGGCAGAGAGGCCTGGGGCTTTCCTAACCTAGGCTTTGGTGAGGGTCAGTGGAGGGGAGGGGAACAGCATATATGGGTCCAGGGCTCTTATCTTTATTGTGACCAGTGGGGAGGACAAGGGCTTTCCCACAGATGCTGGTGATTAGCAGCTTTAAATTATGCGGCACTAAGGGCAGAAGTGGCAAGGGCCGTTTGGGGAAACTGAGGGTAGCTCTTATCATCCAAACCATAGGCTTGCTAGTTATGGTTACATCCAGGGCAGGGCTAACTGGGGTGGTTGCTCAATAGGGGAACTTATGACTAAGCCAGGCAAGATGATGAGGCACCAAGTATAATTTATTTTGCTCCATTATACTTGGGGCCCTTGCTCTGGTTGGGTTGGCCACTGGGAGGGACTGGCTGGAGTTCAGCAGGCAGGAAGAGAGTGAGGGCAGAGTCCTGAGGTTGCCTTGGGTTGGCTGTGTCCTTTGGCTGAAAGCCACTGCTCCTCTAAGGTGCATCTTGCTACTCACTGTTCTCCTTCTGGATTTCTATAAACTCTCCTTCCCCTTGCCCTTTCAGCAGTGGTAACTGCTCCATTGCAACTAGCCAGGCAACTGCACTTATGCCTTATTGTCCCCCCATCCACACCTTTATGTATACTTCTCCTGATGAAAACCAACACTTCTTGTGCCATCCTTACTTGCTTTTCCTGCTGGAAACTGGCTGATATAGTGAAGGGGGGTGAGGCATAAAAGACTTGAGGTCAGACCCTGGAGGGAGTGTCTTGAAGCCTGTCTAAGGAATGGTCTCCTAGTTTTACCTCATTGACCTCTATTACTCCTTCAAGATTCAACTCAGCTGTCCCCTTCCCTGGAAGTCTTCCATGATCCCTGTGCCTCTGCTTCCACAACATTTATTGCCCTGTATTTTAATTATCTCCTTCCTTATCATTCTCCCCTCCAACTGTAGGCTCCCTCGTGGTGTCTAGTTTATTTCCATATCCCCCAAATTGAACTCAATAAATATTCATTGAATGAATGAATAAATATATAGATGGATGGATAGTTGGGTATTTGATATCGTGTCATTGAAGGTTTGGAGCCAGGGTATTTTTGTGATCAGTTACTTATTCCCTGCCCTCAAATGGTTTCCAATCTAGTTGGGAAGACACGATATGGATATGAGAAGCATCTCTAACACGGAAAGACCTTTGCTGAGGCACCGGGATGTGCACAGACAGTGGGTGTGAGAGAGGAGGTTGGGTGAGAAGGATATCACTCTGCTCTGGTAGAGGGAGGTCTGGGAGGTGGAGGAGGTGGGGCTGGAGCTGGGCACTGAGGGTGGGAAGAGTTAGTGACGGAAGAAGAGGAAGAGGGAACAAAGGCTGAGGGACCAGATGGGCCAAGGCAAGATGTATAGAACAGCATACGTAAAGCATGAAGATTTTGACAGAGAGGAGGAAGAGGAAGATGAAGAGGTAGGAGGGGGCCCAGACTGTCAGGGGCTAAATTAGTCAGGGCACTCTAGGGAAACAGAACCAACAGAATATATATTATAATATGTATATTATTATGATATATAATATATAGTAAGTATTATATATTATGATATATTTAAGGAGGTATATATATAGTAAATATTATGATTTTTTTAAATAGGAATTGTCTCATGTGACTGTGGAGATGCAGGCCGCAAGCTAGGGACTCTAGTAAGATTTTCCATGAATTCCCCCGGAGAAGCTGGCTGGCTGAAGTGGAGGAGGAAATTCTCCCTTCTGACTGCTGAAATCATCACTTCCCCTTTTAAGGCCTTCAACTGATTGGGTGAGACGGCTCTCATTGGTGAAGGCAGTCTCCTCAATTGATTGTAGATGCAATCAACTACTGATGATTTAAATCCACGAAATAGCCTCACAGTAACAATCAGGCCAGTGCTTGCTTGACCAAACTCCTGGACACCATTACCCAGCCAAAGTTACACAGGAACTTAAACATCACAGAGGCTCGAAGGCCATGCTAAGAAGTTTGGAATTTATCTTGTAGGTACTAGGAAGCCATTGAAAATGTCCCTATGGAGTTTGTTACTTAAAAGAAAACAACAAAACATTTGGGCTTTCTTTTAGTAAGGCATCAGGAAGAGAGAGCATGGATTTGGGAGTCAGGCAGACTTGAGGTTGAATCCTACCTGGCTGATTTTTAACTGTGTGACCTTTAGCAAGTCACTTCACCTCTCTGAGCCCCAGTTCTTTTTCTACAAAATGGGGCTTGTTATATGTACCTCATAGAGTTGCTGTGAACAGATGATAAAATGAATGCAAATGGGGAAGCGGCTGTGGCTCAATCAGTAGGGCTCCCGTTTACCATATGGGAGGCCCTGGGTTCGGTTCCCGGGGCCTCCTGGTGAAGGCAAGCCCGCCCGCGTGGCGTGGTTAGCTGACCCAGCGAGCACAAGCAGCAAGGGGGGGATAAATGAATAAATAAATAAAATCTTTAAAAAAAAAAAAAAAAAAATGAATGCAAATGTGCCTATCAGAGAGCTTTGTACACAATAAGTGCTCAATTATTATTACCACTACAACTGCAAACTCTTTGTGTTTTGTTTTGTTTCAGGGAACATGGCATTTGAAAGTCGTGTATTGTCTGCAGAAAGTTTTGGCAGCTGTGGTTGAGGGTAACAGAAGGTAGAATCATGCAATCATGCAACCGCAGAGGTTTCTTTTTTAATACTTTTTGGCCTGAAAGAATTAGATAGTGGAATATTAACACCACTATCTGGAGGCCTTGACACTGGCGGGGGCCTGGCTGGGGTTTGTTTTTACAGCCTGAAATAGTCTGGCATTTTCCTTTCTAGTGGGCAGGCTGCCAGGCCAATGAGTGTGTAACCACCCAGCAGAACAAAGCAAAACTATTTTTACCGTGGGGAGCCCAAGAATGCATCACAAAGTCCCCGAGCCTGCCCCACCCAGCCTGGCGGCTGAAGCTGGTCTCCTGCAGGCGTCAGTGGGAAGCAAACAGCCTGGCCCCTTGGGGATCTGTTTCCCTGGCAAGGAGGTCAAGGTGTCCCAGAAAGGTCCAAGTGCCTCCCCTCCTCCATGCCTCAGCTTGACAGCATCTAGTTCAGCTGGGAACTAGGAGACCAGAAGGTCTTACTTGGTTAAGCCCTTAGAGGCCTTTTACATGGCTGTGTTAAGTTTTCCCAAAAGGTGCTTGAGAGTAAGGGCTGAATCTTGTACTTCTTTATGTCAGTTTGCCTTACTCCCCTGGCCCCAAATCTTCAATGACTCTTTCCTGAACACATGATAGAGTTCCATCCATCCATCCATCCATCCATCCATCCATCCATCCATCCACACATCCATTCATCTGCTTTCCATCCATCCATCCATCCACACATCCATCCATCCATCCACACATCCATCCATCCATCCA